>BJKM01000455.1:0-473491 GCA_015082035.1 Chaenogobius annularis | reverse complement strand
TGGTTGGTGCCCCTCAGTTGGTTGGTCCTCAGTTGGTTGGTGCCCCTCAGTGGGTTGGTGCCCTCAGTTGGTTGGTGCCCCTCAGTGGGTTGGTGCCCCTCAGTGGGTTGGTGCCCCTCCCCTCAGTGGGTTGGTGCCCCTCAGTTGGTTGGTGCCCCTGAGTTGGTAGAGCGGTTGGTGGTGAACATATTTCTTCTCCTGCTGAGATCGCTCTGCCATCGTGTCTTTGGGCCAGAAACCGAACGCGCTGGTTTCTTCTTTATTTTGTTTGTGGCTTGTAACTGGAGAATACGACTGGAGTTCTGGTTCGTTTACGGGCCGGCGAACATCTGAAAAAGTTCTTCCTCCTCTGGGCCTGAGCCGCTGGTATTGAACTGCGTGTGATTTGTTTTCAGTTATTTGCGACGAGCGAAATGCCTTGTGCGTTTGGGAATCAGATCATTCAATCATTCTAATAAATAATAATAGAAGAGGCTCTAAACTTGTTCTCTGTTAATCTGAAATGAAGTCGATACTGAGGCAGTCGCTCCGTTCATTAGATTTTCCTCCTCCAGAGTCTCGTCTGTCGAGCTCTGAACAGGGAGTTTAACTTTTAATAACTTTAATCAACTCTGCTCCTCCGTCACTGTCTGAAATAAGTTGGGACAAACAATCTGAGCGTGTATGTTCCTCAAACTTAAGTGCAGAAGAAACCTTTAAGATTGGAGGTACGGTGGACGGAGTTGTTAATTAATCTGGCAAATTTGAAAAGTTTGAGACATTTTAAGCAGCACCTGACGAGGAGGATTATAAGTCACATGATCCTGAGAGTTCAACCTTCTTGCTGTGAGGCATGTGTGCAACTCACTGCTCATGGTTCCATAATAGTAAAAGTTCACATGTCAAACTGTTTCATGACCTCCTGTTTATGTAAATGTTCATCTACTTCTTCATTACACGTCAGGTCAGAAGCTAAATGGCATTTTGTACAGGAAATCTGTGAATGTCCTCGAGTGGCCCAGAGGCCACACTTGAACCCAACAGAACATCTCTGGAGAGATCTGAAAATGGCTGTGAACCAAACATACATGAGTTTGGAGGTTCTGCAGAAGAAGAACGGGAGAAACTGTCCATAAAGAGTCTGTGATTAGAGCCAAACGAGCTCCAAAGATCTGAGTCTGAAGACTTTAGTCCGAGAGCGCTTTTACTTTGAAAACATCAGCGACGAATTATGGGGCAAAAAGGAAGTGAATCCATTTAGGAAAAGGCTCAAACAGAATGTGGGAAATAACTCCTCCCCCTCTCGCTCCTCTCCCCCTCTCACTTCCTGTCCTCTCCCCTCTCGCCTCCTCACCCCCTCTCACTTCCTGTCCTCCCCTCTCGCTTCCTCTTCTCCCTTCACTTCTGTCCTCCCCTCTTTTCTTCCTGTCTCCCCTCTCTCTTCCTTCCTCCTCTCGCTTCTCTTCCTTTCCCCCTCTCACTTCTGTCCTCCCTCTCCTCTCCTCTCGGTTCCTCTTCTCCACCCTCGCCTCTCTCTCCCCTCTTCGCTGTTCCTCTGCTCAACTTCGGCTCCTCTCCTCCCCTCGCCTCCTCTCCTCCCCCTTGTTTGTCTCCCCTCTCGCCTTCCTCTCCCGCCCTCCCTTCTGTCTCCCCTCCGCCTCCTCTCCTCCCTTCGCTTCCTGTCCTCTCTCGCTTCTCTCTCTCCCCAGCGCTTCCTGTCTCCCCTCTCGTCGCTCCTCTCCTCCTCCCTTCGTTGATTCTCTTCCCTTGCTTCTCTGCTCACCTCTTGTTCTCTGCTCCCTCTCTTTCCTCTCTCCCCCTTCCGCTTCCATCTGTCACCCGGCTATTGACACTTATCCATTTCCTCAACCTCATCTATGCTACCTGGTCGACTCTAACAGTTTGCAAGGAGTTCACTCACATTATTGTACAGAGTTATATCTTGCTAAAATATTCGCTCACAGGAAGTAAACAGTATTGCACAGGAGTAATATAAGTATTGCACAGTAGTATGATCACAATAATCCCTTCCGCTTCACTCCATGCGTTATACGTACACGTATTGTCCGCCACGGAGTTAACTCCAGATATTCAGCATTCATGGTGCATTCATAAAATATTGCAGGGTATAACTCGATCGAGTATTTCTCTGCCTCGCGGGTTCATCGTATTATCTTGCTGATCGGAAGTCTATAGAATGAACGTATTCGCACCTTGGATGTACATACAGTCTTCGCGTGTGCACCAGTGCACCCTATTACTCCAAAGTATTAGACAGGTATTACTCATATATGTTACATACTTTCTGACTCGTCGTTATCCTTATACAGTCTTAATCTGCACCACCCTCTCGGAGCTATACCTCGTCACTCGCACATGCCGGTATAAATCTCGTAACCACGCATAGTCTATAAGCTCTCTGCTCAGCAAGGAGTAGATTGACGGTATGCGGGGTAAACAGTATTGGCGAACGTCCCAGGGCTGGAATAGTTAAGATGAGATTCATGAGTTGTGATGCTGAGGATGTATGGAACGAGGCCTGTATATTGCCGTGGTCGGCTACAATGTAGTTATAAGCATAAGAAGAGGATGTCAAGTCATAAACAGCGGATTGCATCACGGAGTCTGTGTGAACTGCAGCAGTGGATCCAGAGTTAGATTGTTGATCGGGGCCAAAGGGGGGTGAGGGGCTGTGCCGTAGGATCTTCTGCAGGAGGAGCGTAGAGGAGCTATCCTCGGCCTCTTTCCCTGATTCAAGTGCGTCTCGGTGATGATTTCCAGATCAAACTGGTGGTTCAGCAATAAGAGATAGACAGGATCTCCGGTATTCTTTGTTATGAGTTTAGGCACACACGGGGGCAACAAAATGTTGTAGTGAATCGGTCTTCGGAATGTCTCATTGGGTGAAGGGGACAGACAGAACGTGGTGTCTTCCGCGAGATGCAAAATTCATATAACCACTCTTCATAGTGAGAGTATTGGTTTGAGTCTCTCTCGACATTTTAGATTGATGAGATTGTAATGGTAGCTTATCTTGGGAGTCAACCATATCGTACAAAGGTACTAATAAGTGACGATCTTGTTCTGTGTGTACTTTTCAGTGTCAAGAATTAAACAATATATTAACTGCATATTTGGTCGAGTGTCTGACATGCACAACCCGATGAGTCGATGATGGCAGGTTTTCAGAGAATTCTGCAGGACACAGCTGTCAGTGGTGTGGTCTGAGGTCTGCGGTGTGAGGGTGAAGAAGAAAGGGCGAAGGACGGTGCCATGGGACCATCTGCTGCAGGTCGAGTGACAGAACAACAGTCCGGGCGTCATACAGACTGGGGGGGTGTTTGTAGGTAGTCAGGGATATCATGTAAGATCCACACCGAGAGCTTGTCCAGTTGTCCTACAGGCTCGGCTGAACAGTGTGTGAAGGCAGCTCACATCGCTGAAAGGCTTCCAGGTGAGAGAGAGAGAGAGTGGTGCAGCAGGGAGATGACGGCGCCTCCCTCCGATGCAGACGGTCTTTTGCAACTGCAGCGGGTCATGGCTGGAGCTCACGGTGGCGCGGAGGTGGTCAAGGAAGTGTTTCATCAATTGGATCTATTCAGTAATATTTATTTTATTTACTTCATGTATTGAGTTGGGAGTGTGTTGGGGATATTTAGGGTGGGCCAATTCAGTATTAAGTGGGTGACATAAGGCCCAGAGGCCATGCGGTAGGGACAGAGCGCGGTCAGAGATAGGGGTCGAGGAGTAGGGTCCGAGGCAGGGGTCTAGAGGCCAGGGCCAGGGGTCAGGGTCGAGCAGAGGCCAGGGGTCCAGGGGAAGAGCCCAGGGGTAGAGGCCAGAGGCCAGGGTCCAGGGACAGAGGCTCAGGGGTCAGATGGTCGTAGGCCCAGAGCCAGGGGTCAGAGGCTCGGTGTCCAGGGTCAGAGGTAAGGGGTCAGAGGCCCAGAGGTCAGGCCCAGGGGTCAGGGGTCCAGAGGCTCAGGGGTCCAGAGGTCCAGAGGCCCAGTAGCCCAGGGGTCCAGAGGCTGGGGTCCAGGGGTCCAGGGGTCCAGGGGTCCGCCTGTGGGACGTTGGACTTGTTCTTTCATGTTGTCCTCTTCTTCTGAAACAAACCTCTCTGGATCTGCTGGACATGAAGCTGAAGCTGGAACGCTCAAATTCTCATTCTGGGTCAGTTTGTTCTGAAACCATCAAAGAAAAAATGACCCTGAAATAAAATGAAAAATGAATAGGACTTTTTAGATGGATTCAGCCCGGTTTATTACAAGACCCTAAAAGTCATTTTTTGAGTGACTTTAGCTTCAGACCTCCAACACCAGCTTCACTCCTTCATATAAATATCAAAGAAAATCTAGGTGAGATTTGAACGTGATTTCCTCCGTTTGTGTCTGCTTCAAATGAGAGTCAAAAGACTTCAGAGTCCAAAACTCAGAGTCTCGTCTTCACAAAGGCTTCTGGAGCTCCAAGTCCTGTTCCGGAACCTTCTGAAGCTCCAAGTCCTGTTCCGGAACCTTCTGGAGCTCCAAGTCCTGTTCCGGAACCTTCTGGACTCAAGTGCTGGAGTCAGAAGGTTCCGGGACGGATCATGTTTTAGGCTTCGCATCAGGGCTTTTTGTCCCCAAGTCCGCACGTACAAACTGTCCGGCTCACGCATGCGCAGTGCACTTTTGACGCGGATCGTGTAGCGCTCGTTTGTTTTTATTTTGGACTCGCTTTTTTCTCGCTTTTCCCGCACTTTTGAGCTCTGGGATGTCGTCGGTTCAGGCCCCGGAGCCGCGGGCGGCGGAGGCGGCGGAGACCGTGGTCCCCGCCTCCATGTTCGCCCCGGACCGAGCCCAGGACGAGGCCGAGTCCGAGGAAGAGCGCTCCGAAGGCGGCGACGAGCCCAACGGAGAGTCCGCGGACGTGCTGGACCTGACCAACAAGGTGGGCCTCGGGGACGACCCCGGGGACTAACTTTAAACACACGTGTGGTTTGTATCTGAAAGACCGCGCAAAGTCAAGACCACTTGGGCCAAACCTTTATAAATCAGAAATCACGTGACCGTCCCTGACACTTTGAACAGACTCAGAATAAAGTCTAAAGTCACTGATAAGTTTATTTTCTGTCCTTAAATCACACTTTTGTGACACGTTCATCGCACGCGCTGAAACGACTATATTCACACTGTTTTATTGGACGTGGCAAAGACGTGTGTGACGTGTTGATCTGCACAAAGTGACACGTGTGTTCAGCACATGCGCAGGAAGAGCACGTCATTGAAGCGTTACAGAGTTCATAGAGTTCTATAGAGTTTATAGAGTTCTATAGAGTTCTGATGAAAAACGACAAACACAACTGTCAAAGAGAAGAACATAATGACAGTGAAATACAATGGGAGTCTATATTTGGTCTTTATTTGACTCGGGGTCATAGAACATGAGAAATGAGAACATGAAGGGGCCGGCTTCATGAAGAACATGAGAACATGAAGGGGCGGCTTCATGAAGAACATGAGAACATGAAGGGGCCGGCTTCATGAAGAACATGAGAATTATGCAATTGTGGGCACTCGGCTTATCATGGGGAAAAGAAAAAAAACCTGGTGTTTGAAAGGATGAAGGGGACAAAGCTTCATGAAGTTAAACATGAGAAATGAAAGGGGCATGGTTCATATGATTAAGCCGGTGAAGCTTTGTTCTTGCTTACGTGTTTTAATGATTGTAAAATATCTCAGAACAAACAAGTGAATGTTCAATGAAAACCTCTCTGTGCAAGGGTGGTGTTTTAGGTCCTTCGGTCTCAGGTGCTCATTAGATCTATTTCCTATGTGTTTAATTAGGCTTCTCTTTCAGGGTGCTTCAGGTCCTTTATTGTGTTCTTCTGTTTTTTGTTTTCTTAGGCTCATGAATCAGAATGGGTTTATCGTGCCATTTGTAATGAAAGAATTCAAAACAGGAATTGTCTCGGGCTGAGGTGCAACATAATAACACCTGATTAGAATATATAAAATAATATATCAAATACTAAAAGGTTGCATTAAATTAATTGGGACAATTTTAAAACTATATAGGTGTAAAATAAATGGTTTGCTTATTATGAGTAAAAGTTTAAAGTTTTGGTGAAGTTTAAAAGTTGTAGTGGAGTAGGAGTGATGAAATAGTTGTAGTTGAGTGTGCCGTTGGTATGTAGAAGTTGTTTGAGTGTCAGCCCAATAGTCACAGAGGAGCTGTGGCTTCTCACTTATGGTCTGTTGGTTGCGGACAACACATGTAACACACCTGGATTGTTCTCAGTTCCGTCCTGGATTGAGTATTCGAAATGACCAAAACGCAGTACGACGCACTCCCTGAGGACACCTCTTTAAGAAGGGGGCGAATGAGAGGAGCAGAGCAGGAGAAATTCTAGTCATCGGGATGGTGCTCAGGCTCACACATTCGCTTTATATATATTGGTGTGTTATGTATTACGCCTTTATATGATGATGCTATGAAACGTTCATATGTGTGTTTTATACGCTCTATATATGTGTGTTATAACGTCTCTATACATGATGTGCTTTGTTATAATTCGTCTTATGATATGTGTGGATAATATAAATTGCTTTATATTATGTGTGTATATAGACGTCATAATATGTGATGTGTTTTACGCTTATTATGTGTGCTTATGGCATGGGATAATTAGTGTGTTATGCACGTTTGATATATGTTTGTGTAATAGAGTCTCAGGATGGTGATTACCAGGTAGGGTTGTGTTATAAACGGGACTTCTCTGGCAAGTATTTATATACGTCGTCATATTTTGTGTCGTGTAGTATGTTGTTTATATAGAGTAAGGTGTGATGTGTGGTATATTATGTGTGTGTGGTGTTATATATATATAAGGGTATGGTGCTGCTCGTATATATGTTATGTGTGTTATATGTGTGTTATATAATGTATGTTGTGTATATATATGTATATTGTTGTGTATATATATTGTATGTATTATTGTATGTATATATATTGTATGTATGTGTGTATATATGGAGTATGTATATGTATATATATATGTGTGTGTGTGTGTGTGTTGTATGTTGTGTTGTGTAATTATATATATATATAATATATATTGTTGATGTGAATGTGTTGTGTGTGTTATGACAACTGTTTATATATGTGTGTTATAGCTTATATACATAGACCGGCTAGAGACGGCTAGACCGGCTTTCAGACCGGATATGTGTACACGGCTTCAGATTACTACGGCCTGCAGACCTGGTCGCAGACTCGGTGTTTAGGATGTTCATCCCTCAGATGGAGGTGTACGGTCTGAACGAGGCCTTCCGAGAAAGGTGGCAGGGTCTGTGTGCTTTAACGGTATTTCACAAGGTCTCTGTGCGTGAACTTGGTGCGAAGCCGACTGATGTCATGCCTAGATTGTCTATTCATCCTACATACAGCATGAGGAGTCCTGAGTCGCCGAGCGGCACGAGTACGCGGGCACTTATCATGTCGGGTGAGGGGTCGGTGTAGAGGAGGGTCACGTAGGTTATCTGGTGGTGTACGGATTAGAAGGCAGGATATAGATGGCATAAGAAAAGGTGATGGAGTATTGAGGAGGAGGGATGTTGAGGAGGAGTACTAAGGAGGCGAGAGAGAAGCTGAGAGAGGATTGCTATTGAAGGATGCTACTGGTTGTAGCTGGGCATTGTTGAAAGTGGATGGAGTTCTGATAGTGTTAGATCGAATTATGGAGAGAAGAAGAAAAGATGTTGTAGAGAGGAGTTTAAAAGACGAAAGAAGGTTGAGGAGGTGTCTGAGGAGGAAGGAGCTTGAGGAGAAAGTTAGGAGGAGGAGAGGAAGTAACTCTTGTTGTTAGACGGGAGTTAGGTATGTTTCTTCAGCCTAAGAGGGTCAAAGTTATGGTTACATTATATGGATCAAGAGGCAAATGTTTAAGCGTTATACCTGAATTTATAGAATAGAATATTGTAGTGAGTTTGTTTTGATTTTTTTTCCTTATATGATAATAATGAAAGTGTACAAAATGTTCAAAAAGGACAGATATCAGGCTTATTTTAAAGGTATGGGTGGGAGCTTTTGTGATTCATGGTAAGTTAGGGAGGAGATAGAGATTGAAATCTATTTGATGGAATAGCAATTTGATGATTTTACATTTATTGTTATGGTTGGGTTGGTATAGGGAACCGCAGAATGGATAATAGAAAAGAGTGACTTAGAGTGGAGGATGAAGAGAGGTAAGTTGACAAGCGTGATATGATGCAGTGTATTCGGACATAGTAAGATTTTTTTAAGATTCTTCCCCATACCTACCGCGGACAATAGTATAGTAGAACATGGGTGAAGTGATGTATGACACTTCACTTATAGGATAGTAGTGGGAGGAAGAATGGTTAGTCAAAGAAAAAAATGGACAGGAGGATAAGTGTAGGATTTGAGTTAATAATGTAGTTTTAAGCAGGGGAGGAAGTTGAGGGAGGTGGAGGAGGCGCTTGAGGAGGAGAGAGGAGGAGCCGTAATCGGTAGACTAGTGTTTAATCCAAAAGTCGGTGTAGGTCTGTCAATTCGGAACTCTTTGATTGAGTTTATTTGTAACAAAAATAATTGATTTTAATTATACTCTTCTATTTGATTTTAATTTTCACAGAATTCTTAGAAACAATTTTAACTAAAAATTCTTTTTACATTTTAGCAAACTTAACAAAGAAATTGATTATTTTAATAGTATAATTGAAGTTAAAAAAGAACTCGACTATTTTGATTTCATCCTGTCTATTATATGTGACCTTTATTTGGTTTTCCGTTGGATCATGGCAATGGGACTAGCAAGGCAGGTAATTTATTAACATTTCTGCTTTTCCCTATTGGTTTGCTTCACATTCGAGCTTTGAAAAATAAAATTCTGGCTCGGTTCGGTTCAATTCTAGACATTTCCAGGAGCTATTTTTCATTAGTTACAAGTCATACGAAATAATCCTGGAAGGTGGAAAGCATTACTCGTCACTAGTGCTTCGGTCTTCGGCATCGGTCTGGCTCGGTCTTATGTTAAGAGGTAGTAGATCTTGTGTGAGTGACAGATAGGTTCGAAGGCCAAAATATAAGGTTTGTCCCCAGCTGGCTGTTCGTGTATTCAGGGACCCAGCATACCCTTTGTTCGATCCGTTGTTCCGGCTTGAATCAATACGGTTCTTGCGTCACCTTCTTCTGAAGCCAGACTATTCATTTGCATTTACTCTTATCCTGGCTGGTTGTTCATTCTAGGTTATTTCGCGGTAGGTTATTTCGTCATTTCAATTTAGAGGAAGCATCAATTGTCTATACCGATCTTATGAACAGAATTGTTCCGAGCTCTCGGTTTGTCGTAATATTTAGGTGATGGATTAGTCTTATAGATACTGAGATATCAGTCTGCGATGGTCAGTCCTGGTCTGACCGCTTAAACTTTTAATAAATTGCATTTTTGAATGTCATGAGGGGTGGACAATATATTGGATTTTAGATAATATTGTGAATGTTCATTTGAAGATATACAAAAA
Organism: Chaenogobius annularis; assembly: GCA_015082035.1. Lineage (NCBI taxonomy): Eukaryota > Metazoa > Chordata > Actinopteri > Gobiiformes > Gobiidae > Chaenogobius > Chaenogobius annularis. The sequence goes on along the minus strand of BJKM01000455.1, from coordinate 463,988 downwards.
AAAGCTGATAAAATAAATAAATAAATAAGCTTTGTTTAGTTTAGTTTAATCTTTATTTGAAGTGACAGTACATTAAGCTTGTAAAAGACAAAGATGTTCCGCACCAGCTAAGTAGCTAATTTCCATCTGTGGCCCCTAATGGACAGGAATAAATGATACAGTGCAAAGAAAACCCATTCAACAATAAAATCATTTCACAGAGTCCACTTTCTGACCCAAATACACTCACACATCTCATTCATTTACATAAGCATAAGGAGTATACATGACCAACCAGTTGCCCTATTAAAACAGTCCATAAAAAAAGGAAATACAAAAAAAGGTAAAAGGTGATCTTAACTTTTCTGATTAATTTTACAAACATCTCACATTTTTCTGATAAGAAAACCTCAAATAATAATAATAATATAATTGGAAAATTGTTATCGAGATACTTATTTTGAGATACAGTATTGATTTTTGTCAATATCACCCAGTCCTAGTGGTCATGGCACTTGTCATAATGTTATGCCCGACTAATGTGTTCAAATGTTGCATGTGTTGTGTCACATTTTAAAACAGAACAGAATTGTGCGCCAAGTAGCTAACAGCTGCTTGTGAGGGAATGTATTATTATTTTTCCTTCTTTTACAGGCCTGAAACCTGTTTAAATGGGAAGGATCAAATTAATCTAGCAACAAAACATTGTATCAGTCTTGTGGTCGCATGACCCTTGTGACAAGTTTTGAAAAAACATTATCAACCTTAAAGAAACTGTGTGTTGTCACTTTGTGTTGGTCCAGGGCCTGAGTAAATCAGATTGAATTAAAAAAGGAAAAAAATACAACTTTCCAAACTCTTTTTGTTCATAATTATTATTATTATAATAAATATTATATAAATGTCCACCAACGTGAGAGTTGGAGAGAAGGGTAGGCATAATAAGCCTTGGCTTCTGCCTACACCTGGTCAAATAACATATTTGTTATGTGCTTGGATGTAGAGCACTTTTTTTTTTTTTTTACCAAACAACAATAAATAAAAAAAATAAATATTCAAGGCTTCAAAGGTTTTCTGAGCACACCAACAAATCAAAACTATGAAAAAAACAAAAACATTTCCTCAGGCTAGTCACACTTATACTGTACCCCCAACAATACTTTAAAATCCCAAATGACAATATTCCACTGTGACAAGATAATGACTTGTACTGTATGTAAAGATGAAAGATTTCCTTTGAAAAGTAGGGAGATGTTTGGGCTTTACATTACTTTGTATGCAGTATGCTGTTTGTTTGTGAGCTTACTGTCGGGAAACAGAGGCAATGTAAAACACCTTTATAAAGTCCTCAAAGATCCTTGGGAATTATGAATATTTAAAATCAACAGCTTGAACAAGCAAAACTCTAATCCGGTAACAAGTATAATTCCTCCCTCTTGCATGACAATGAGGACACATCTTTCCTCAACATTCATCAACCACCCGCTGCTCTTTCCTCTATGAGGCAAATGTTAGATGCCTTGTCTTGTCTTTCCCTACTACCGCTGTGGCCTGACAACGCCCCCAACAGGTGACGTTTTGCACCTTCCAGCGACGAGACGAGGCGACCATAACAACCTCTGTTGGAAGCCCCTTTTAGACTGCTCATGCCTGTAATCTGTCTCGCAAGTTGCCCATAACAAAAGCAAAGCCAAAATCAGCGCTGTTGACTCACACACATCCAAATACAGTGCTGACACAGACCCACAGGGCGCTCACCGAATAACCCCACGTCAAGCTTAGGCCTACAGCGCATTTAGAAAGATTAATGAGCGAGCGCACTCCAAAATTCTCCCCAGCCTCCACCCGCGCTGCTAAGTAATCCACAGGGCTTTCTTATTATTACCTGAGATGCTAAGTAGGTGAGCCCATAACATCAAAGTCTTGCATTTGATCAACATTTTGTATAGATTATGCCTGGGACCTAACATAGATGTAACAAAGTGTAAGTGGGAATTGGCCAATTAGCTTTAAAATTAGGAACTACCACATTTCTCCCCATAGAGTTAAGAAACCTAATCATACTGTCCGTATTCTGTAACGAATTATGTCAAATTGAATTTTAGAATGAAGGTACTGTTGTTGTTTCATATTATTCTCCTACTTTAAAGTGCATATGACAAGTTACACTGTTTATTCAACAAAAACATAGTGAAAATCATAAAGATTTTACGTAACGTTTTGCAATTTTCCCCCCAGTTTGACCATTTTGGTAACGTGTATAATTGTACTTCCTGGTTGGGCAGGAGCAGCAGATGTGACTTAAAGGTAATTCCACAACTGTTACCTAGGGCCAAAATCCATATAAATGACATCATATTTATGTTTTGACCTGATAACAACTGTATTTTGTTAAAAGGTTGTTTAAACAGTTAGAATGTAAATTATCCCTGCATTTTTTCGATGGAATGATGACATCACAGAGGGATTCGGTTTTAGAGTTCTCAGCTCTACTTCCTGTAATTTGCAGCGTTAATGTTTAATTTTTTTCTTCACAAACCGCAACTTGATTAGTGTAAAACTGTGGTAAATATTCACCACAAGGACAATCATATCAAGCAAAAATATAATTAGAAAAACATGAGTCGTAACCCATCGTATGCACATTAAACGTGTCATGACATGTAAGCTAAGATCCGCTTTATTAAGACTGAGATATTTTTGCAATTTCTCCATTTATATTTAATGTGTATTGAGAAAAATGCAGAAATATCCTTTTATTGAGCTATGTCACAAATGTCATTGTTACTGAACCGTGGATGGCAATAGTCAATAGTTTATCTTTCAAATCTGCATCAGAAACAGTTTTTTAGCTATTGTCAGTGAACTAAAATTCACAAACTGGCAGAGGTGGGACCTAGTCTCAAGTAAGTCTTAAGTCTTTGGCGTCAAGTCTGAGTTTAGTCCCTAGTCAAAGACAAGCAAATACAAGTCTAGTTCCAAGTCAATGGCCCACAAATCCAAGCCAAGCCCAAGTCGTCAGCTATGAAATTCAAGTCCTTTTAAGTATATTTACCAAATAACAGAAAACGGTGCACATTTTTAAAACATTATAGTTTGGCTAATCACTTTGGCGATATGGTGCAAAACACAAACAATGAATAATAATAATAAAATATATAACTATTATGACTTTTTCTTTTTTTTTACTAAATACATTTAAAAATAGCCTTTGACTAAATACTTTCACAATACACAAAAATTAGGCACTATTCTGTTCAAAATAGCATAAATTAATGAAATGTTTTTGGGTTTAAAGATGCATATACTGTGAGCCATTTGTCAGGAATTAAGGAGTTTGAACAGAGTAAGATGTCGTACAATTAGCCCTGGCACCATCTGTCTTCAGCCTCGCTCCCAATGGTACGAGCCTTCATTTTTCTCACCACCTGCTGAGCAGATCAGCCTCTCCATCCCCAGTAGATCCCCACTCCCCAGCTGTCCTGTGACAACTTAATTAAACGGAAAGGCAAACAAAAAGCCAATTAAAACATAGAGACCATATTTTAAGAGCTTTTCGCCAGCCACTGATTACTAAAAGATGACCAATAATTATTTTATTTATTATTTTTGCTTAATCCTGTAACTGTGGTCTTTTGGAGAGGTTTCAGTCACGTGGTTTTTACCTGTTGTGGATGCCATTTTGAGGACTTTTGACCCTTCAAAAGATGGAGTCATTTGTTTTGTTAATTGCTCTAAAATGCATTGACAGGTAATATTAGCGGCGGTAATCTCTCCTGTTACTGATTCTACTCAGTGATATCATGGTGGGCCTGATGCCAAAACTTTGTTTATGTCCGAATAAAATCAGATTTTGCCAGATAAGGCGGTGTGCAGTTTCTGTTTATAAACTATTGTTTGTATAATGGTCATTTGGGACAGTTAGAGACATTTCTGTCTAACCACACTGCAAAAATAAAATATCATGTAATCTTTCCCATTGTATTATTCTATGTTGATGTACAGCTGATTATTTAGATGTTAAGATACAGGTTCAGTTAACACAAATTAAATTAAAATAGAAATATTTCATTTTTGTGAGTGCATCATTAGGTAAGTTTAGGATTACTTATTGTCAGACATGTATTTTATTCTCGTATCATGACATGTTGGGGCTGCACTGATGTCACTGTGATGTGTCTGGTCAGACGAGTTAAACAGATTTAAACAGTTTGAACTAGGCATGGTCATCGGATGTCAGTGATATCTGTGATATTATATTGGACAGTTTCCTCAGATATCAATAGCTGTCCGAAGTTGAAAATTTAGCCAATATTTGGCACAGATATTTTGTTCTGCACTGCCCCACACTGTGAGCGTGGGTGCATGTGTCCTTCCCAATTTGTCCTCAATGCATCAGATTTGACTTTTTGAACAAAAAATTGGCTGTGTATTTACACATTCATATCAGAAACTGTTTTATAAATCGCCAATACTATTAGTCTTACAAAAGTGAAAAATTATTTTGTGAACTTTACTCTAAGTTGACATCAATTTGTGGCTCTATTATCGGTATCGGTATCGGCCACAGTAAGACATACATCGGATATCGGCATCGGGCCATCCCTAGTTTGGTCTTCTGAATATTATTCTTGTTCTAATGCACCAAGTCATCATAATGAAATGAAATCGTAGTGAGCTCCGCTATAGAAATGCACAATGTAATAATGGGCCGTGCTTCATATAGGCCTGTTTAATAATGCATTGAAAAAGAACTAAAGCCGTCAGGCCTTTATGGTATATTACAGACTGCCCCAAGGTTGTAATTATGCAATGGTTGGCTGTATCTGTCGTATGACACGTATATAAAATGCCAAACTGATTAACAGCTGCCAGGAACTGATTAGTATGTGGCCTGTGTTTTGAAGCGTTTGGTCTGAGCACTAAATTTATGTAAAACGACTTGGCCATGTTAGAAAAATACACTCAAAGTAGTTTATTCCAGTAAATGTAAATATGGTGTACAAAGTGGCCATTCATCTTCTGGTCTTCAAAGGACTACTGAGAACGCTCATAAAAGATTATTATGCTCAGGCTTTAAAGGGCTTACGACTCATATATTCGCGTACATGGTGTCAGCGTGGGGAGGGGAGGGGCTAATTGATATTAAAAGTGCAATGAAATAAATGGCACTATCGGGAGAAAAGTGTGTCCATACTATTTGCAGAAAGAGCACCAAAGAGAGACATTTAACCTCACATTTGTTAGGGTATTGCAAACTTAAAACAAAATTTGCTCATATATTCATCTCATATGCAAGAAAATATTATTCCGTAAAAGGCTTCTAGGCAAAAGGTTAATAGTTTGCTGTTTTCATTTCCAGCTGTTCATGGCCGTAAATGTCAACGCAAAGTGGGACCCTACCGAGTGCTCTTATTGCTGTTTTTTTGTTTTCGCTTTGTTTCTTAACCTCTCCATCCACATTGTCCTTTGACCCTGTTTATACAAACATGTCTGACATTTTTACCACTGCACTGCAGCAACAGCCGATGACAAAGATCAAGAGTGCATTTTATTGCAATTCTTTATATGTCATATGTGAAAGATAGTGACAATATAAATCTGGTTTACTGCAGCCGTGGTGTGGTCTTTTTTTGGCTGATTTGAGTGCCTCTGACAGCTGATGTAACAACATTTAAGGTTTTATTAAATATTTTACACATGTTTGGCTGTTTTTAGGTTGGTAATTTTACTTCCTGGTTGTAAAATCATGACATCACACCAGAAAAAATCTTAGCAGTTTCCTGGCAACCATGGCTCCTCTAATGTCATATCAAATTATTTGATAAATACAAATATATGAAAACACCTTTGTTTTTTTGAATTATGTACAAAGGGTCAGAAAAATGTCTGATCCCAAGTATGATGTCATCAGTAAATTATGTAGAACTGTCATTTTCAACATTTTAAATTTGTCTTCACAGACCGCTAATTAATTGGGACTGAAATCATTTATACATTAAAAAAAGTCATAAATCATATTTCCAGTCATTAATTAAAGAAGCAATGTAACTTTCTGAAGGTTATACCGCCTTATTGTCTCAATGGAGATGGGAAATGGAAATGGGGGACATGTTACAATGGTCTCATTTATAAAACTTGACATGGAATTCTACCTAAACGTGCACGTATGGACAAAACACAGACTTCCAAAAACGCCCTCTAACAGGCTCACTTCTCGTTTCTCTGAGCCCAGATTGTCTTTTGCCTCATCTCTGAAAGCCCAGACTCACAAAGTTCAGAGATGCCAATTCCTTGTTAAGTAGTAGTTTGACAGACTTTACCTTTGCATGAGAAGGCTGCGCTGTGGCTCCAATATCATGTTTGAACAGGTTTGTGTTCTGTAATTACTTGCTTAAAATTCCCCTCATTTCAGAGAAATTCAGCTGTTTGGGAGAGAAGCTAACAGACGTGCAAAAGCTCTGACAACATAAATAAACAAAGGTAAACCTGTTGCTCCTTTTGTCGCAATGCCTTAGGATTCGGGGATGAATTTGTCTGGCGAGCAGGAACAAAATGATCCTCATAATAGCAGTTATTACTTGGTCAGTGCTGTCTGCTAACAATTGTGGGAGTATCTGGGAGTGATGGATGTTGTAAGAACAGCAATTCATTTTGGCATCTTGTGGTCGGCCAGCGGAATGAACGACACAGCGAAGAATGATATTACTCATACTTCATTTCCTTGTCATTGACATCCGCGCACACTCCACAGCATTAATAAAAGAGCAATGTTTGTTTATTTTATTGAGATGGAGTAGAATTTGCTCTTGTGAGTTTGTTGGAGTGATAAACTTTCCCAAATCCTGCAGTTTGTCATCTTAAATTGAGTGAACAATGTCTACCATCATGTTTTCCCAGTTTTCGCCACTGATTTATATATATTTTTTTCTATACACCTACTTTTTAACAATAATTTGAATAATTAATTTGCAAATACAGATTAGAATGTTTTTACTCTTTGTCTAAATATCTGTTTTAGTGTAATACAATAACTTTTCCATCCATTTTTGACCCAATACCTTCAACTATATTGTCCGTAATACGAGTAGCATTAAAAAACAACAACAAAAACAACAACTTTGTGACCAGCTTTTCAAACGGCGATATATGTTTTAGCAAATAAACTCTTGATTTGATATTTGAACGCTCAAAGACGCACTGAATTATCATTGACAGAACATTTGGTGTTGGTAAATGATTTTATAACACAGATGCCCTGGGGTCGGGAATCGCTCAATCACATTCACATTTCGCATGAAGGCAAAGTGGATGAAGGACACACTCAAGGACACAACAACAGTGCACTGGATAAAACTGGGGACAAAATGTCAATGTTTGGGCACTTGTTGTCTTGTTGTTGTTCTGATATTACTTTGGTCAGGAGCTTGTGTTGAATGTGATTTATAAATACATTTTACATTGATGTTGACAACATTTGGGTTTTGGGATGAAGTCTCCACCACTGAGCCACTTTAGTGTGGTGAAGGTTCATTGTCTTCTTAAACAAAACATGTAAGCAACAAAAACAGTCTGAAGGACATTAATAAAACACAAAAAAGCATGGTGTCACTGGGTACATTTGCATGGTGAGAAAAAAATAATCTAATCTGATCATTCCTGTGTTTGTACATGTCCAAGAGGAATCTGATTATCAAAAACACCTAGTGACATGTGTCATTTTCTGTATTGTATTTGGAAGACAAAATATAACACAATTTAAAATAAAAATTCAATTTGAACATTTTCATTTTTTGTAATTAAATAATATGTAACTGTTTACGTGACATTTCCATAATCTCTAGAAATCAGATTTTTGATGTGCATGTAAACATAGACTCTGCCGCCAAGTGATAATAATCACTTTACTCTGCAAATCTAAGTTACACTTTCAATCTCCGCCTGGCTTCAAATGGAATAAGGTGAAGATGATATATCAGAAAAGTGATTTTCAATTGAATTGGAAACAAATAAAGACAAATGATTATCGTTTGTGCACGAAATGAGATTACTCAGTTGGAAAGCAGCACGTTTGGCTCTGACAGAGAGAAAGGATTTGAGGCAATTATTGGGCTTGGGATCTGTACCTGAGCTTCAAACATGCACCCTGTTACCTGATTTACAAATATTTACATCTGAACCTGCAGCTGGCCGCGCAGAAATGAATTAACCTGTGAATGATTCATCTGTAAACCTGATAATGCTCAGCTCCAGCTAAAATTTCCATAAATCCCACTGTAATTTGGATGCATTTAGCAAACTGAAACAGCAAAACCGCCAAAGTGTCAATGTGAGAGGTAAAACAATGAGTCATATGCTCACAAAATTCACTAGTGTTAACTTAATCAAACAGGCATGTCTACGCCCATTCATCCCAAACTATTGTCTTTGGCGGTCGCGTCCACTTCCCTCCATATATTGTACCACGAGCCATGAATGTTTCAGTGCATAGACTTCAATCATCACTCCTGAGACAAAACGCCAAAGAGCTGCTTAGAAATGCATTTGTGTGGGCTCTTCATACGGCCAGAAATGCAAATCACCAAGTCTTTTCTGTAGCCTTTTAATTAGTTCTGGAAAATTAATTAATCAATAATCTAATTGATAACAACTGCAGTTTATTAGAAATATCAATAAATCTTTCCTCATTTGTGCATTACATAATGGACATTATTGCCAGAAATGATGATAAAACCCAACCTCTAGGCAATTTAATTATGAATCTATTAATAAAGTCCTATTGAAATGCAATGCAGGTTCTGTGACGTACAGTAATGTGCCTCCCAGTAATTGCAAGGTGAACATATTAGAATATAATGGAAAAGGTTAATTTATTCCAGTTCAGCCTAATTTAAAAGTTAAACACATACTGTATATATCACACAGTGTTGTGAGTGGCATTTTCAATTTTAAAATTGTATATGTAAATATATATAAATCACATTCTTCATCCCAGCTGCAGCCGTGGGGAGATAGGGGATAGGTGAAAACTGAACTTTTCTGAGCACTCATGCCTCAATATGAATCAATCAATCAAAATATGATTTAAGGTCAGGTGTTACATCACAATTTAATGATTATTCACGATTACTGAAATCATGATAAAATAAAGTTAATTAAAACAAAAAAAAAAGACAGAAGTTATTTACATATAGATAGATTTTTGGGACTATAGATTAAATTAAAAATACAATATGTTTCTTCTGCAATTGCACAATAATATTTTTTTTACAAATTGACCAAATCTTCTTGACTTACTCGCTAATGACGGGGGAACACGTTACATGATTAAAGGTTCATTCACAAAACACTTTTGATTCGAATCAGGATTCGTTTGTCTGGCTGGTTTGGTTCGTTTGGGTAATCGCAATCAAACTGATCCGAACTAAAGAAGTGAACTCTGGTCCGGTTGGAAAGGTCGGTCTCGATCCCATTGAATTTAACTCTGGCACGATTGATTTGTGAATGCAAAGACTCAGGATCAAAACCAACTCCTGTGTGAGATCAATAACGGGACAAATGACATGCAGAAAAAACATGAAAGTAATAGGAAAATGTCGAAGTCTGGTTTCATTATAATTACTGATGATTACGAGTAAATATACAATTTTTCCATGTTTGTTTTAAATCTAAATGGAACCACACAAAAACAAAAGGCAGGCTTTAACATGGGAAAAGTGGTCTATATTAAGCCTCAGAGGCTTCATATGCATCATATGGATGCAGGAATAAAACCTTATTTCAAAGTTAATCTTTATTTTTAATCAGCTCCTTTGATAAGCATTTTTTACTCTAAATCATACATCTGATTTTCAAACTTTGCATATCTTCAAAGAAACATTCACAACATTATCTAAATATTGCCTACGTCTACTGCTTAAGTAAACAAACTTTTCTACAATATTCTGTTTTATTGACAACTCCCATAGCAGACTTGTCTAACCGAATATTAGCAAGACACCAATTGAGAGTTTTGGAGATAATTTGTGTATTGGCGGTTGTTAATGAGAGCGAGAGAAAGCAAAGCGCCAAAACATTCTCTGCCAGGCTTTAGTCAGTTGTTCCCAGTTCCCATTAGTCATGCTGCATGTGTCTCCCTGTTAGACTTATGTATCAAGTTTCCCTTCATAAGTTCTCAATGAGGAAATGATTGCATTTCTACATGGTCGGTGGTGCATATTGTGAGCAAACAGCAACTCCTAAATGACTTTCTGTAACAAAACAAATGGCAAAGTGACTGCGTAGAACAAACAACACTGAGGCAACACATAGGAAATAACATCAGAAAAGCAGTGCGCTCTTCAGTCGAATCACCTTGATGACAACAACTGTAAATGATGATATAGTTTACATATTAGATATTACCGATTTGGGGCAGCTGCGTTTATGTGTAACCCAGCGCAACGTAGTAAGACTGGCAAAAGCAATGGGCTTAAACCGTGCCTCAACAGTGCCCCCTCTTGGTTATCTTTAAATATTCCCGTTGTTTAAAAAGAAACACGTACTTTTCTCGGGAAAGACATTACAAAAATTACTTTATTGGCTTTCTGTACATTCTGGCAAGGAAATATCTCTCAGATGAATCTTTTCGACTGGCATTTGGTTTCACAGTCCTGACACTACCAAAGATGCAGGACAGCTTTTCTTGAAGGGAGTGACTGAAAGGGCCGTCCCAGTATTTACACAGAAGCGAGCCTCCGGGCAGTAAAACCATCTCAGCCAAGTCAATGAGTGTCAGACACACAGAGATGAGTTTCTCACAGTCCAGCTCCTTGAAGCCGCTGGCGTTGGGGGCCATGTCACTCAGCAGGACATGAGCGCGGCCCTTGGGTAACAGCTGCTGCAGTTTGGAGTGTGTGGCGGGGTCCGTGACGTCGTGATGGGACAGGAAGTGGGCACCATCTAGATCCGTTATGTTCAGCAAATCGGCACCTACCACTGTCCCACGGGGAGCGGAAGGATCTAAAACAGAGAAAGAAACATGTCATTTGATCATATTGTGCAACATTGGGACCAGTACATTCATTTTTTTATGATTTAATGTTCATCTAGACCTGTAACGATAAAAAAGTGCGATATATAAGAAAAAAAACAATAATACACAAACACATTTATGCCACTGACACAAGAACCCTAAACGAGTATAAATTTAAAAAAATAAATAAAAAAATAAAGTACCATGTTGTTAAAAAAACATGATCTGTAATGAATTAATAGCTGCATTAAATACTTACTAGTTAGTTTCTCTCTATAATGAGCCATACAATTTTTTATTCAACTGTCTGCAGCTCAAATCATATCGCAGAACAGAAAAATAAAAAAGTACCCTACTATGACAAGGAAAAAGTACACATGATAAATATTGACCACCAAAAATTATTGTTCAACCTCTCATTTACTAACTGATAAGCCCATACAGTAATTAGCATGGCCTACGTATGTGCATCAGGCTTTAACTAATGCATAAATGTCCTTCTAATTTATTGCAGGTTAAATGGATCTGATGGAAAATATATGCAACACCCTTGGCTCCGTTTCAGTAAACCCCTTTTTAGCTTTGGCCAGTGCATTATCCATTACATTGTGGTGGACTGCGGCCAAGACTCTGCAAGACAGGCAAGACTGCACCACAATAAAGTACTTTATGACCAGTTATGTAGCTGATGTTTCTTTCAATAACAACAAAAAGTAGGGTTACAATTTCTTTCACTGGAATAAAATGAGGGTATTGCAACAAAATATGCCCACATAAATGATAAATGTTTATTGCATGTCCCTAAAATACATTTGTCCATCTCCTCTAGGGTGACCAGACCACCTCAAATTCTTGGAAAAAGAGGGACAGGTTGTGGAATATGGTGGGACAATCTATAAGCTTTTAGATAATAACTTCAAATGTACAGAGAGAGATTGGAATAGCATTACATGGCAGTACATCCAAAAGTACGATTATGTTTTCTATATAAATCTCACTGTTTTTTATACAATTCATGTGGCATCAATGAAAAAGAGGACACTCTCTAAATAAGTGGGATGAGAGACTTAAGGTGTCCCCCAGTCCTCACCTGTCCCGGCTGAGTTGACCCTCTGGACCGCTACTTGGCTCCAGGCTCCGGGTGCAGCTCCACAGTCCACCACGACCTGTCCAGGCAGAAGGAGCCTGAATTTGTCATCTATCTCCAGGAGTTTGAAGGCGCTTCTGCACCTAAAGTTTTGCTTGTGTGACGCTTTAACATAAGGATCTTTACGCTGCCGCTGGAGCCAGCGCTGCTCTGCCGCTTTTACCTTCTTCAGGACTCGAGATGAGCAGTGAAGCGTCCTAGACAGGAGAAATATGCTCTTCGTTGTTGACATTGTGGACACGTGAAACCAGAAACCGAAACACACTGTGTTTGCGCCTGCGCGAAAATGCACGCCTCTCATTGGATAAACAGACTGTGTAACACTTGTGCGCTCCCCTCAAAACAGTACACACATAGTTCCTCTGTAATAAAACACGCGCATTTTTCAATACTAATTTGTTATAATTGTGCAAATATTTAATTTGTTCTACGTAAATTCTACTCATGAAACATGGGGGCTTAATTTTGATTCTCAAATAATCAGATTTGTCCCGTTGTGTCCACGCTTCCTGATGACGTTTGGCGCGAGCGACCACGAGGACTCCAGTGTGAAAGTGGTATATTTAAACACAATTACTATGCTTTTATCCCACTAGTTTGTTTTCAAAGGCTGGCGTAAGTTTTTTGTTCTCAAATCCAATCCACTGCTTGGTTAAGCACGTCAGACCGATCACAAGACGAGGTAAACAGACCTCTCTGCTCAGTCTGTGCAGGGTCGTTATTAAGTTTGTGCACAGTCTGTGCTCAGTCTGTGCTTGGTTTGTGTTTCTGTGCTGCAGGATGATGCTGAGCCCAAAACTGCTGACTCTGGTGCTGGTGGTGCAGCCGGGCCGAGTGCTGCTGGGCATGAAGAAAAGAGGTTTCGGGGCGGGCAAGTGGAACGGATTTGGGGGGAAAGTTCAACCAGGAGAGACCATTGAAGACGCTGCAAGAAGGTACAGCTGCCTCCTCCTGCACGTCTACTATATTAAGTCAGTGTTGGCCCTGTTGAGTCACTGGGGATTGGAATCAAGCCCGAATAAATTATTGTCAGTGTTTCACTTGTGTCAGCACTCACTCATTAGGTGTTAGTTTGTTTTGGGGTGAGAGGGAGTAAGCCTAGAGGCACTTTTTTTGTCTCTCCAAAAATGAGAAAAGGCTGTTCTCCACATCACTGTGCAACAAATTACAGATAAATTATAGTTGCTAATTGTGTTTCTAAATATCATTGTAAAAATTGGGAGTCAGGGATGTCGCAATACCTAATTTGATTGTTCCATTAATCGTGAGAAGAAAAGATTAATCGCAATTATTCATTCTTACTCAGACCATGACCAAACCACAGCACATCTTTACTTTTCATTCATTCATTGTCCAGCAGATTATTAATCCTCAAGTATGTGACCAGCTTTTTGAAATAAGACTTTCTTAATGACAACATGGTAATGCGATTTACTTTAGATTTAATTGAAAATGAAAATTTTGCTTCAACTGAGTTCACAATGTTGTGACTGGATTAATAATGATTATCGATTAACATCATAATATAAACATCCCTAACTGGACATGTATTTTCCTTTATAACTTAACCCTGACTGTGCTTTCCACTCTACACAAATACACTAAATAAAAACCTACACTTTCATAAAGAATTTATTTAGGTTATGTTGTCAATCTTGCAGAATAACAAAGTCACATATTATTAGCCTCCAATAGCTTTTATGTAACAACCCACGCTGTCTTATTTACAGAAAAGTGGAAACCTACACGACGTCAATACTACAATGTCATTTTTAGACGCTTTTAGTGGCTGTGATACTTCTAGTGTGGCTAATCCTTAAAGTAGTGTCTGAAATATTGATTGAATGTTGTTTTTTCGTCAGAGAGCTGCATGAAGAGAGTAGTTTGACTGTAGATGCTTTGGACAAAATTGGAAATATCAAGTTTGAATTTGTCGGAGAACCGCAGCTGCTGGACGTGCACATTTTCAGAGCCGACACCTACAGCGGAGAGCCAACAGAATCAGACGGTGAGATGTTCTTCATTATGCGGCGCTGCAGGACAGAGTCTCAGTCTACAATTTGGTTCTTCCAGATTTCATTACAATATCTCATAATCCTTTGGAGTTTACGTAAGCAGGTAAAACATGTCTGACTCTTTTTGAGGTGCGGTTGGATGAACTTAACATAACATAACTAAACATTTTACATTCTTTAAACATTCATTGTATTAACTGTCATACATAATGAAACTGATACACATTTGGGCTGTGCAATTAATCATATTTAAGAGATCGAGGTTCTAATTGTCAATGATATGCTTTAGTCTTTTTAATGAAGAGGTCTGTATGTTAAATTGTCAACTTTTTAAAATCCCTTAAATTCTGGCAGGCCTGTACAGTCCCAGTTGACATTTTCTGCATTTATTCCATTTTGTCAACCATCTAATAAAAAAAATTATTATCAAACAGTTGAATGCAAAAAAAGAAATTACCGTAAAATAAACCCCCCAAAATGAATAGGCCTTTTATTGGCATTCCACCAAAAAACAACAAATGCCCATTAGTGTCCGTCAGACCATCCTCCAGACACCAGCTTTACTCATCTTATATTTACCAAAGATAAGCTAGGCAGGATTTAAAATCTGTTTTTTCTTCTGTGCAAAGCATATAACCACTTATAATCAGAGTAAATCAGACATCAGAGGCCAAAACTACAGAGAACCAGCTTCACAAAGAATCAGCCAATTGTTTGTGCTTGATTCAAGAACTACTTCTGTTTGAAATGGGAGAAAGTTGATTCAGGTATTTTATATATGTATGTGTATATGTGTATGTATGTATGTATATATGTATGTATATATGTGTGTGTATATATATATATATATTATATATATACACACACACACACACATATATATATATATATATATATATATATATATATACACATACACACACACACATACGTGTGTGTGTGTATATATACGTGTGTATGTATATACACGCATGTGTATATATATATACACACGTGTGTATGTATATACACGCTTGTGTGTATATATATACGTGTGTGTGTGTATATATACACGCATATGTACATATATAATATACACACGCATATATGTACGTACATATATACATGTACGTGTATATTTACATGTACGTATATATACATACATACACACACGTGTGTGTGTGTGTATATATATACATATATATGTATATATATACATATATATGTATATATATATACACACACACATGTATATATACACACATACGTATATATACACACATACGTATATATACACACATACGTATATATGTACATATAAACATACGCATATATGTACATATAAACATACGCATATACGTACATATAAACATACGCATATACATGTACGCATATACATGTACGCATATATGTAAGTATATTAGTGAGTATAATAGTTTTAGTTTCTGCGTATACGTTTTGTTTACGACCCCACCCAAACTAAAATCTCCAGCCTAATAAAAAGCTGCCATGCTCTTAGTAGCTAAACCTGTTGACAGAAAGCACTTGTGTGTGAGATATATTTTGAGATTGTGACCACTGCTGACCAGGAAAACCCCACTTGAGCTGACATTTTAGAGAAGTGGATCCATCATTGCCTTTTTTAGGTCTCCTGTGGTCAACCTGACATTGAGGACAAAATGTTCAGTGTAAATATACCCAAAACCAGATGCTATTATGTAAGGCTGTATGTCTTTAAAGGAACAACAGCAAAAATGAGAAGGTATGAAGTAAGTTGGGTAAAAAATATATATATTTTGTGGGGTGGGGTATTTCTAGGTAAAAAGGCCGCTCATAATTCAGTTTTTATGCATGAATACATAGTTTCCTTGTATTTTTTTCTGCATTTACTGTTGTTGTAGATTTGTATTGCAGTTTGGGTCATACACATAAAGATACTTGTTGGGTTTTGCCTTTAGTTGACCAAGAAATTGTTTAGTCAACCACAGCCCTCCTATTATGACATGGCTCTTGTCATTTACATGGCCAGAATAATCTAATAACTCAATAATTAGATCGTGTTTATACGTATGCTCGAGAAATGTGAACATCAAAAACAAAAAAACGTCTTTGTTTTAGAGTAACTGTTGATTCTGGGAAAAACAAAGTATAAATAAATGTTTGTCTCTGCCACATTACTTTGGCCTTTTCGACATATTTCTTCCTTGCCAAAACCTGTACCCGTGTGAATAATGAGAAAGAAATCAGATCACTCACTTATAAGACATAATGTGGTCCCTGGATTCAGTTCAGAACCAGCTCAACCCTCTTTTTTTTTGTCTGTGCCAAATATAAAACCATGAAATAAATATCACAAGATCATGCGCCCGCGTCCCTGATAATACTGAAACACTGATCTGTGCATGAGTCCTTGAGAAGAACCTAGAAAAGTGCATCTGATATCGTAATGTGTTTGTTATTTTCAGAAATGATGCCCCAGTGGTTTGAAACTGACAAAATCCCCTTCGGTCAGATGTGGGCCGATGACATCCTGTGGTTCCCTTTGATGCTGCAGAAGAAGAAGTTTATGGGATACTTTAAGTTTCAGGGCCATGAAGTGATCCTGAGCCACACGCTGGAGGAGGTCAAAGAGCTTAAATGAACTGCAAAGACCTGCAGGAACAAAATACTGTTACTGTAACCGTTGCTCTAGTCTTATACTTGGAATAAGATGGGTGAATTGAAACTGAAATATGCACTTGGATTTAAAACCAGCGACTCCATTTGTACGTTGCACCAGTGGCCTCAGTTGTGTGGATGTAACCGTTACAAAAGTTCTCTGTACACCTCGAGTTGGATAAAAAACACGCTGCACAAAGATGTTAGTTCAGTGAGTTTATGCATTATTAAAAGTGGGAAAATGCGTTTGGCAACATTTTTAAATACACATTATTTACATTATGTACACGGAAATCTTGTATAAATTCTTGAAACAAATTCTTCTCGAAACATTACTTTTATATTTCTTCATTTCAGTTCCTTTTTGTGTGTTCAATATGTAGAGAAATATGTAAGCTTTATCCTTTCTTTGTGTAGTGAGGCAATTTACAAAGTTAGATATTATTTTCATGGTTTTGATTCACTGATCTGCAGATGTACAAAAAATAAAGTTGTCTTTGGTTGTTATTATAGTGTTATAGTGACTTTTGACACTCGTCTGTCATAAAACAATGCAAGTAACATTAATACAACAAAGCACTGTCAAGTTTGAGCAAGTGTCTAAAAACTATAAATATGTACTTCATGTTTACAAAAAGATGTGCGCCTTTATGTGGAATGTATTAAGACATTGATCCCTGTCTCCTTAGTGTCTCAAAGTGTAATAGATTTGTATAAAAATAGAAAATGCAGGAATGTTTTGTGAAAATCACATAGAATACTTTACTTTACGCTGGTTACATTATATTAATAATTCAATTTCAAATTAGCAGATTTGTTAATTCAGCATTGTACAAATAATTCAGCAGCTTGTTTTTATCAGTGACGGGCGTCTTCAGACCGGCAGCTTCACTCCGTTGTTACGACCAAAGAGACATCCAAGTTTAGGCTGGAGTTCAGCCCACACTTCTCCCATCTGGAAAATAGTTATTTTTATCAACAAAACTTTGAATAGAAAATGTATATAAGATAAGGGTCAGACATAAATCCATTATTTGTTGTGAGAATGTATGTGTAAACGTAAGATGTGAATCAGATTTCTTTAAAAGTGACAGCAGACTGAAATGTGAGCCGCCTGAAATCAAATGATCCTTTCAGCGACATAATTCGTCTTTATTGGGTCTTTGTTTGACTTGACAAACTATTTTAAAACACTTTTAAAAAGTCCACAAGCCCGACAAATATACTAAAGCAGAGGAAAGTCTGGTAGAGGGATTGTTCCTCACCTCTCTATGTCCTTGGACCTGCGAGTTAACAAAGGCACCGAGGATGTGGGACGTGATTGGCAGATAGGCGAAGATGAGCTGCGTTTCTTGATGAAGGCAAAAGAGGGAAAAGTAGTTACGCAGCTCCATGGTCTGAATGGCATTTTCTTGCTGTTGACAAAAGACACAAAAAAAACATTTCTTTTTAGTATTCTTTTAAATTGTGGTACAGAAAAGCATACGGCAAAAGATGGGTCAGTGCATTTATGGGTATTTGGATTTTCTTTCATTATTCAGTATTGAAAATAAAGTATCAAGTCGTAATTTAAATTTGATTGCAAAATACCAAAAATCTGAAATGAACAGACATATTTTGTTTCAAAGTTCAATTAATTATAGTTAATATAATTATTTCAAAAGCAACTTGAATTCAGATTGTTACTCAACATACAAGACAAAAACACACACACACATAATTTGATTTTCTGCAGGTGCCTCTGGAAAATGGTGAAGAAATCGTAGTAGCAAAAACATTAGCTGAAGGAATAGTAGTTGTGGGAGGAAAAGTAGAATGAAGAGAAATGTTTCTAAAAGTAGTAAAAGGAGCAGGAGCAGTGGTCAATCTAGACTCTAGACCGAGGCGTAGGACAGGGGTCACAGCTCACTCAGTGCAAGATGTTGAACTTTGTAAAATTGGACAGTTACAGCCCACTCACATTTCAGTGTGTGGACATTGTTCCGCAACGTAACGCAAATGACCGATTTGTCAAGTATCAATCCATTTTATTTGATTTTTTTCTTGCAAACATTAAACAGGAGTTGCATTTAATGGTATTGTTTTGCGGTTGTACGAGTTATACCTGTACTATCCTGGACTCCAGCTGCTCCACAGACTGTTCTTTGGGCTGGACTGTGGCGCTCATCATCTGCCTCTTCATCATCCCGTACTTGTGCAGCGCCCTCTGGTGTTCATGCAGAACACCTTTCTCGTGCCGCTCACACAGATCCTACAGTCACACAGACTCAAAGATGGCACTTTCTCTCTTTGAATACTTGTTTGGTTGAATACTATGAGCTACAAGTTAATATTTTGTCATCAGATCACACCTGTTTGTATATTTTGAGAAGTTTGACAAATGTTTTGGAGACAGGGACCCAAGTCCCCCTTGGCCTCATCCTAACCCAGTTACCTGTCATAGTAACATCAAAATCATTTCAGGTGTTTGAAATTATAAATAAAACCAATTTTAAGTGTGAGTTGTGTGTTTTCTGAATGTTTAAGTAGCATAGTGGTTTCGCTCCCTCTGTATGCAGATTTATATTTTTACTTTGTAACTCCTAATTTGCTGATTAGAAATAATAGAGTTGAATTTCATATGAAAAATGATAGAGATACACATGAATATCATCTAGTCCTAATTTGAGATTTACAACAAACCTTGTACGACTGCAGCAAATCCAGGAAAAGGTTTAATCTTTCCACCACATCATCCTCTTCTCTTCTACCCTGCAGACATCACGAATACAAAGACATTTTGTCCCTTAGCTCCAAATTTGGACAATGTCATCCAAATTGGTACTGTGTTTTGAGAGTCGAGGTAATTTACTTGCTGAGCGGCTTTGTCCGACAACACGGCAAACTCCACAGACAAACTCTTGAGGGACTGACGCAGGGCCCCCCAGCTGCTTTGGGACGACGCGAAGCAGGGAATAGTCGAAGCATCTGAGCCCAGATTACTGGCGAAAGACAGAAGGCAATATTGTTGTGTCTAAACTGCCAAAACTCTCAAAATCCCCAAGTCAAGCAGCCACTGGAGGACACAACACAGGAGAGCCTGAATCCCCCCCGAGATCGTTTTAACGCAGTCTAAAACCTACAGACTTTGACAGCGTTCGCAGTGATGAAATACCTGAGCTCCTTGCCAAACAAAAGCAGATCAGTGGCATTTTCCTTTGAGCGCTCCGCCATCTTCTCAGCCCGGTCACGAAGTTTAAAGAAACTGTTGTGAATATTTCTAATGAGTTCTCGACTCGTGGAAGAACTGGGCCTGGATGTCAGCCGGGAGAATATTCCTGACAGAGAAAACGAAAAAGTTCATTGAAAACTTTATGAAAGAAATGGAATCATCCACTCCCATGTGAGCCAAAACAACGAAACAGAATAGAAAAGTGGCCTAATAAAACTTTTGTTATACAGTACAATACAATGCCCAGACATAAAATAGATGTTTTAATTTGAAATATTAGCTCACTTTTATTTATTTATTTTCAAAAAGGTGCACTAACGCAACATTTCCTGGTGGTAAAGTGTGCCATTTGCTCGTCTCCATGGAGATGCTTTGCCTCGAATGTCCCATAGCAGAGCCATTAAACGCGCCGGCTCACAGCAAGAATGTTTTACACTTTATTTTGAGCAATAACAGCACTTGTGATTGAATAGATGCGCTTATTACAATTCTGTGGACACATCTCCATTGAAGACAAGTTTACTAGGTACACCTTTAAATAACTAATATCTTTGTTTTGTTTCATGAAGTTCAGTGTGCATGTTTTAAAAATGAAAATACAATTATTATTTACGCTCACTGTGCCACTCAAAACCTTGGGAGCAGAGCCACTTTTCTACTCTACATCAAGGCTTTTAAACAAACGAGTTCACAAAACCCCACTAATGGAATGTATTTTTGGTCAATATTTTCTCTTCAGGTTCATTCTGACAGTATTGAAGTCCATCGTTACAACACTTTTGAGCCAAATATTTCAGATTATGATTTATGCCATCATTGAGAAAACTCTTAAAAGAAATCAATAAAGTGAAATTAGTGTGATGATATGTGTGCCATGCCGTTTACGGTGGTGGAAAGTAAAGTGATGCACAATTTGGTGCGTAAACGGTAACATTATTGCACTTGACCTCACCTTTTGCCTGCGTTGCAATTCTGTTGGTGCATAAAACTCTATCCCCTGTTTTTTTGTAAGCGTCTCGCAAGCTTGGTCTGGACGTCCTGGTCGAAAAGAAGAGGTCAAGAAGGTTTAGCATTAAGGCATCTTCGCGACCGGATGTTTCCCTTATCGCGTTACGGATAATGGGGCAAGAGAAGCCGACAGAAATCACATACAGGTGCCACTGAAGGTGAGGAAGGTTTTGACCAGTTCTTTCCTCGAAGAAGAACGGATGGCGAGCAACCAAGTTAAATAAACCTGCCCAGTGGCGCGTCTCCTGCCTTCAATAAAACTCCCGCTCGGAGATGGAGGTCAACACTGTGTACACAAACCAGACAAAAGAGAATAAGTCAGTGCCATCTATTTTTTTTCTAAAAGGTTGAACTGTTCGCGAGGTTAGACGATGTATTTCAAGGGGCAAATAATAAACAGTATTGGATGTAAACAAAATCAATAGACAAAACGTATGGAGCCACCAGCAGGTAATTACCATCCGCCTAAGCTTTTACCCGGTCTATTATTTTGCTTGGAACACTCTACTCTGATATCCCGTGTAACGTATTTATGTATGCTTTGTTGGTTATTTTTTTTAAACCCTCATAAACATTATTTTCAGAAGTTTTTTGGTTAGAGGTTTTCTTTTGCCTCAAGTAAATCCTGCTGGGCACTTGCAGCCAACCTGTTACTTATTAAAAAATAAAATACCAGCTACATTCCGATTCAGATTCACAAAAAGGAAATGGGAAAAAGCTGTGGAAGTTACTTGGTATTTTTACATTACACACAACAAAACCTTTCTCACACCAAGCATCAAACTTGTCTAGTGCTTTAAGGCTGAGTCCACATCACAATTAAAGACTAAACAGAAGCTAAACCTCGACTAGGGCTGTTGAAGTATAGATTTACTTTAATAATCAATTCGATTACATACATGTTGTAGTTTAAAATGCATTTAATTAGACTGTTCAGAATGGTACTCAAAAAATCAGGGGTCTCGCTACGTGCATACAGGGATGGCGAGGTCGCCATCCTTAACATGACAAATCAAATGGCCCGCCATCCGTTTTGACGTGGGGGGGAAAATAAACCATCCCTCAAACTCAACTTCATCCCATATTTTAGGTAGCGCCATCATTAAAATACCTACGTCAAATAAACAAGTCTTAAGCTTCAAAACGCTGCGCTTTTATTACAATCAGACTCATATTCAAGGAGAAATGAGTTTAATGAGGAAGTGAATGTGGAACGCGACAGAATACAAAGACACACGGAGCGCGCACGTGCGATATACGGCGATCTGCCGCATTGAAATGAAACTTTCTTGGCCAGACCTGAATCCCGGGTCAAAAGACAACATGTGCATCACTACACAGATACACAGTCTACAGTTGCTATTATGTCCGCTTTCTCAGTGAGTTTCGGAAAGAACACACCGCTGCGCGATCGAGCTGACAACAACGTCTCAAGCCCCTCCTCCCTCCTCCCAGCATTACCATGGAGCTTGTCTTATTATAATAACTAATATTATAGTTAAAAAGAGCTTCAAGTGAGGTGATTATAAGCTCAACCTTCTAATATTTAGTCTAGTTATTATTTTAGTTTCAAAATAGTCATCTTTATGAATGGGTCTAGTCAAGTTAATTAACAGATTTTCTCTCCCCTGCTTTATATTGCACGTCTATACATAATAAAATATGATTAGGCACTATATAGGCCTATTATATAGGCCTATATAGTGCCTAATAATATTTTAATGATATTATTAATATTTTTAGTGCCACATAATAGTATGTGTAGGGTGCATGTACCTTTGGAAATAATGACGGTACATGAAACTATCCTGTGCCCATATGAGGCATATTTACCAACCCTTTAAAAGATTCTGGGGAGAGCAGTGAACATGGACCACTTTTGTAATTTACTGTAATTTTTCAAACAAAAATGTCACAAAATAAAATTAATTTGACGTACATATAATCATCGTGACTTCATAAACAAGCAGCTTTAGACCAGGACTAGACCAGGACTAAACCAGGACTAGAACAGGACAAAACCAAAGCTACATCCAGGCTAAACTGGTATAAAATCAGGAAGGAAATGTAAAGAATGTGAAGTACAAAAATAACAATGAAGAAATTAAGAAAATTATCACATACTGCATACAATTTTGACCCTTGACTCCGACACACGATCTCATGACTTACACCTCACTATGGGATTGTGTAACTTTATAAATCTTATTGCACAAATGAACACATCGTGCGGTACAAAGAATACAGACAGTGTCGTTACTCTGAAACAGTAAGTCATTGTGAACCCCAATAGGCCTATTTTCCACACCACTAGTCACTTTGTTTCATTCAGGCAGTAAATGAATGAACTGCAATAACTGTTTAAAAACATCTTCTGGGAGACAGAGACTTACATCGCTGTTGTTCGTTTCACAAGGAGAGAAAAAAAAACCTACTAAGACTTACCTCCTTTTAGCATCCGTTTAGGAGGCAGCGCTGGTACGATTCTGTAGGCAAATCTCTGCAGCAAAACCTCATGGAAGACGTCAAAATCACTGTATCGGCGATAAACCGATATTTTATACCGCTGTGAAGTACAATAAAAAGGGACTCATTAGGCTAATTTATGTTGTATTTTGTCACGCCATTTAAAATATACAGAATAAATGTTTTTTTCTGTAGCACAATTTAAACCCACTGTGAATTTAGTCCAATTAAACTGTAAATGTCAAAATGTACTAGAAAATCCAACATAGTCTAAGCAAAGACAAAAAAAAAGAAGAAAAAAGCTAAAAAATTAAGGCTATAAAAAAGAAAATCGGGGATAAAATTGGGATAAATTTGCAAAGAAAATCACCAGTAAATCTACATAATGTAGCTTTAAACAACAAAGACTGCCCACATTTTCACTACGCTTGACTGCATCAGAGCGGTACCTGGCTGGTGACTTGGTACTCCACATGTTTGAGGAACAGTCCCTTCTTCTCAGGGATCAGCTCCACCTGGATCGTGTCCCGGGACAGCAGCTGGTCCAGGGTTTGGGACAGCATCAGCTCATCGTCCTGCGCCGGCTGCATCCTCAGACAGCTTAAGTCTCTGGGCTCTCCAAGCTGCGGCTTAGGCAACTCTGTCACAACACAATGGTTATCAATGTCTAATATTTACTTTTCATGTTCCTTATATAGGGCTAAACTGAAGATTTCAACACTCAAACAATTGTTGTTAGGAAAAACTATCAATTTGCAGTTTTACTGACAGACATTGCAATTGCGATTAGATTTGTGCAGGATTCCGACACATTTTGCACATTTGGAAATATGAACAGCTAACCAAATACAAGGATCGCATGCGTTTGAGAAAATGGTTTGTTGAGGACTAAACTACAGTGCTGGTCATTTCATTTGCACGTTTGGTTAATATAATGTGTGCGGCAGACATTATTTTACTCCAATAAATTCAGCGTTTGTGATTTGCCAACCGAAACCATTAAACTTGTGATTTGGATTCAACTGAGCCTTAATTAAATGTATTCCTCTAGCACAATGCTGGCCATGTGGTTCGTGTCATCTGCCATTCCTTCATTTACACCATTTTGTTCCAGGGATGGCATGACTGAAATGAAATGTGTTACAATAAAATGTGGAAAAGCAGTTCTTGCACTGGCAGGAAGTGGCATGCAGCAGCCACCTGAAATAACAGAGGCCTTAAATAAAAGACAGAAGGTGGGATTTTCTCAGACCAATGCAAAGAAAACGGCAAAAGAAAAACATAATCACGTACGACTCTGACATCGCCACGCAGAGGGAGTTACAGAGACACGAAGCCTACACACAAAACAATGGATCTCAAGATGATTCGGTTATTCGATAATCTGGAATATTCAGGTCACAATATCATCATAAGAAGTAAAAAATAATACATGTGAGAATCTAGGCGGCAACAATGAGTAATTTCCATTCAATCTAACTCCAAAAAAGTCCAACTACATGTAAAGTACTTCTTTAGCTGGCTGTTTTACGTGACAATATCATAACTTTTTCATTCAGAACATTTGAGCTAGACCTGTGAAAGAAAGCAAATGAAGGATTTCACAGTCGTTTGGTCAAGGTGTCAACAATCGTGAATAATCGTTCAATCGCGGTGTTTCTTCTCACAATAATCCTAACACTTTTTGGACAAAACATCTCAAAGTCCACCTCGTAAATTTCCTCCAGCGTCCCGTCACTTTTCACAACCTCTTCACACTCAGTCGCACGTCTGTTCTGCAAATCTAACATTTCACTGTTGCAGAATTTTCAATTAAAAAATCCTTTAACATTTAAAAATATAGTCTCTAAAAAGGAATGCCGTCTTAAATGTGGCAGTTTTATTTTCCAAATGTTCTCTGTATTTTCCTCACAGACTTCCATCACAATGACAAACAAAAGATGCTCCTCTTTCATTAAACAATACTTTGGAGACCATTTCTCACTCAAAATCTTGACAATGAACTGCTAAATGATGCATTTAGGTTGACAGTCAGTGTCTTGTTTGTGAGATTGACTCGCTTCAATCTCACAGCGGAATTAGTCTCCAGTTTTCTTCACAATATTTTTCTTTTTTTTTTGTCTAATCATAACACTAAAATGTGATATTGTGAGACAAAACAATACAATAAAGTTTCAAAATACAAATAAACTGTTTCAAAGGGGCATTTTCTTGACTATTTAGTATATTATTCTAACCACAATCCGGAGTAGTGCAACAAAAGACAGCAAAAGACAAACATTGGTTCTTTTTTTTTTTTTTTTTTTTAAAGACAGATGACTGGGGAGGTTTTCTTTGGTCACAGTGGCCAATTACAAAGCTACTCATTAAGCACAACATTTGGTGTCGCTGCAGCTTACCCTGAATGCAGTTTTCCAGAAGTTTGGGACTTGGTTTCTTTCCTTGCTGGGCCAAAGCAATCAGAGCCAAGGCTTTGTAGAGGGCCAGCTTGTTCAGGTATCCGCCCGTGCACTCGACATGTTCAACAATCTGAGGAGGACAATGACATGAGTCTCGAGGTCAGTTTTACACAAGATTCTTCTGTAGTGTGGACACATTCCTCCCTCAGAAAGTGCAAACTCGACACAAAAGACTGGTGCACCGGGAAACCAGGAAACAGACAGCTTCTACATGACAATAAGGCTGTAACACTAAAACAAGATGTGCTTGAGACTAAAAGCTACTTTTATCACAAAGAAATACTTCAGATAAAAAAGGGCAACTTGACATAATGTTATCCAGATAGTATTTGAATTAAAAAAAAAACAAATCATGAGACTGTGAGTAGTAGATTTTTCTGTCATAAAAGTCTCACCTGGCCTATGAGTGGCTGGGGGAGTTCAGTCTTTTGAAGTAATCGCTGAAAAACCTCCAATTGCACTTTCTCATGTGTCCTACAGTGGATGGCCTCATACACTTCTCTGTAATAGGCAGGAACTGAGCCTAAAAGAGGAACAATATCTCTTCATATTTATTCATCTAAACCACATTTTTCATGTGGAATTTCGTCATTTTTGCCCGAGGAATCAGGAAACACATTGCGCAAAACCTTCAATATTCATGTTCTGTGCCGTGGTGTTTGAAGTAATAAATAAGACACGCCATTTTTAAGCCATTTAAAACCATTTGGGATCGTTTTGACGGAGTGGCACCCGTCAAAAACGCAAAGTGGTTAATTGTACATTCAGAACTTTTTGGGCATCCTCTCCTCGGCTGCTGCGTAATGCTCCTGGATGACAGCATTTCACGTGGCAAAGAAAAAACAAAAAAACATTACAAAACTTTGAAAGTGAAAGATATTGCATCGAATAAACAGCCCTGCGATCTAAAAACAGTTTAAAAAAATAAATAAATAAAATAAAATACATGTCGATACAAGTGTGGCAACTTATTCTGACATTAACGTGACGCGCAAAAAGTGGATTCTTTGGTGGCACGAAAAGCGCGAGCATCCTTTTAAACTACAGGCTTGTGGAAATGTAAAAAACAAAAACAAAAACAGTCAACGTATAATCTAGCACGACTCTGTCTCTCAGTGAAATGACAAAATACACCCTTAAACACCCAAGAAACGTTTTCTCGCGTTACCTTCGTGGATCTCCAGTGCCATGGCTCTGACTGTCATGTGAGCGCGAGAGCACCTCCATGTGATTTCCTGCAGAGAAGAAAAAAAAAACCCAAGTAATTCATTTCTTAAAGTTGTAGAGGGTGCTGGCTGGTTAAAGTCCAGGATCGGGACACAGTAGTGAAATTGTCACGTATATGTGCAGTGAAATAGCACGCGTCAACGTAGCCATTCAAACAGTGTGGGCAAATGAATGTCTTTGTAACCTTACAATCAGTACAGTGAGGAAAACTAAGATGTCGTCATGGACACTTGTTTGTTTTTCTCAATTTACTTGTTTAACTCGTTCAACTGGTTATAATCTTAATGTTACATTCTTGATGTTTATGTTGGATGACCTGATTATATGTTCCCCAACAATGTAGTTTACAGCCAACACTGAAGCATTAGGAAAGTGTCATATGTGTCATGTTGCCGAGGTCTTTCTCTCATCATTATTTCATTATAAGTTTTGTCATATATGAAATTTAGTTGGCCTTGTATGTTAGGCTAATAATGAAAGCCGAAACAAATTCCTATGTTTGTGAACTGTCATTGGCAATGGCAATAAACCTTTTCTGATTCTGATGCTGATTCTAATTAATAACCCAAATTATTGCTAAACCCAATCTAATCTTACATTATTAATTCAAAATAATCCACCTTGATATTATAAACCGAATTTAACAGTATAAGTATACATTAGGCATATGTATACCTAATTTCCCCTTTTTAATAGGATTATTATTTGCGCTGGGCTATTTTCCCATGAGTCAAATCCTCTTCATTCACAAAAAGACCAACAGTCTTAGTATAGATCCTTAAACAGCTCCAGTCGAGATGAACAGACTGAACGACAGAAGGTGAGGGACCTAACCCTCCTCAGCAGCAGTGCAGATACAATAATCCCCTTTTAACCCAGATTTAACTCAGAGTTCAAGTGATTGTGGCATTTCCAGCGCAACGTAAACCTCTCATTGATTTACCGCTACAAGTCCACTAGATGGCGCAACTGTGTCCTGTTTTGTTTTAGTGTGGGACTGTGTCGCTTAAATTAGTTTGTCAGATAATATGAGGCTTAGTCTTAGGTTTCATCCTCCACGCAACATTTTGAGGAATTTCCCCATTCAAAATACATAATATTTTGGTTTTAAATGTTAATCACTGTGTAATATGTCTTGCTTTTCTCGCACTTTATTCGAGCTTAGTTTAATTTAGTCTGTATTTGTCAGTGACCATGTACTAATTCATAAATGTAATACATGAAAAGATCATCTGCACCAAAATTAGCTTCTGTTTCTTTCCATCTACAGTCCCCCTAATTTCTACAATTATATTACGTGTATATTTTAGTAGTCTGAATTTGTAAACGCCAGGTTAATCCATCCATCTGTCCACAGGGGGGCAGAATCGGGCACTACACCGGGCACGGGAGGGCTGCCAGCTGGGCGAGTGAACACCAGCGACTCCAGTCTCCCCGTGGTGTCCCCGCACTCGAGCGAACTGCATGGACCTTTTACACGGATTTCCTTCGGTGGAGCGACTTGAAGGCACAATTACTCCGGGAAAAAAGAGGAACTGAGAACACGACTGAGAAGGATGTAACAAACCCGCAGACGATAATGTCAAGAAGAACAAAAGAGACTACTTCTTCTTGTTTTCCTCCGCCGCTGCTTCTTCTGTGGGTGAATTAATAACAACCATCACCAACCAAACCGGCTAACGCTAGCTCGCTACATTGCAGGTATAGCATGGCTTGAAACTACTGATTGTTACAGATTTACAACTACTAATTGTAAATAGTTTTAACTTGTTATTTGCAGACTCAGGGACTTCCATCTTAGAGAGTTGACGCCAGACTGGCAGGGTTTACTCGGATCTGGGTTAACAAGCTAGTTAGTGGTTAGCATGCTTAAGCTAACTGTGAGGACCTACTCCAGTCCTTAGTAATGCAGTGTTTGTTAATATTAACGCCTCTCTGCTTTACAGTGCAGTGAATTATCTCGCAAAAGCATGTGTTATTGCTTACTTGGAACAGTTTTAGTACGGCTGTAACGATTAATCGGAATAAACGTGACTGGTCGACAATTTGAATAATCGTAATCGTGTTTTGAATCGCAGTCATACATTTACTGGATTATATCGACTCAAAAATGCATTCAAAAGTATGTTTAAGACACTGGTATCATTAAATCAAAATGGCAAAATGGAATATTTGTTCTATATTACACTGTCCATTTAATATGTTTTATCTAGAAGCCGTCAGTCACCACATTTCATTCCTTTTATTTGGTAAAAAAAAATGTATTTAGAAAATCTCAGCGCACTCTGACTGAAAAAAAGATCGCGACTACAAATTAGGACATTTAAACATGGAAGTCGTATGTCATTCCATGTCTTTGCAACTTCATTTTGAGTCCTTTTTAGCCATTGCTTTTCAACCAGTGTGCTTTGGAACACTAGTGTGCCTTGAGGGACTGCCTGATGCACCTTTTGAGAAATGTCCAATTTGAGTTCAATGATTCACACGGTCATTGAATGTAATCACTGGCCATTATGGAGTGCCCAAAGCAAACTTATGAACCAGAAAATGCACCAAAATGACCCTTACTGCAAAACACACAGAGCCATACACAGTGAAACAGACATTATATGGACTTAGTGTTGCTGTAATTGGAGTAATTTGATAACGTTATGTTTGACTGCATTGTCCTTGCCAAGTAAACGAATAAATAAATAAACTATAAGTACAAAGCCGAGTTTGCGGCTGATGCGATGTGTACAGAAGTATGTTAGTAATTTTCAACAATAAAAGTGTGCCGCGACTCCAAAAAGGTTGAAAAACACTGGATTAATCAACTAAAATGTGGGGGTGCGGCAAAATCTGTTCAAATTATTCGAATAGCACTCCACAACAAGAATCTTCACAAGTGAAAAGGCAGATAATTCACTCCTTTTTTGCTGTGATCCATAAATCTATACAACCAGTTAATAAAAATGTGGACGCCATCGACCGATTAATTGACTGAACAACTAAAGTACTCCAGCCCCACTTCATACACGCAGCTATACTTTGTGTTTTTGTTTTCTTTCCCAGCCTCGAAGCGGTGCGTCTTTATGAAGTGGCGTCTCCTGTCAGATCGTAGTGCCAAGCATCCTCTCCTGTTTGCTTGTTTGCTGAGCCTGCTTTGACATCCACTCGCCATGGCAGCTGTGGTTAGCTACTCTGCACCGTGGTGGGTCAACCTGCTGCACAGACTCCCACACTTCAACTTCAAGTTCCAACAAACGAGCAGCGATTTCCAACCAGAGGAGTGGCCTTATCAGCAGGTAATTAAGTCTTATCTAGTTTCAAATGCACTTAGATACAGAGGAAAAACTAATGAGAAGAGGAAACACCTTTTATTGTCAATGGTGCGGCTTCCTCCCTCTGTGCTAAGGCGTGTCCACACAGACCATTTGTTGATACTAAATTGTGAGTGAATGTTTTTTTATCTGCGTATTTCTCTGTCGTTTATGTGATTTACCCAATCTAAGACCAACAGGCAAGACTAAACAACTATTTAAATGCTGGTATAGTTTAATTGTGGCTTTTAATAGTTGCTACTTACATGGTTGGATTTTTTGCACAGGATTAATCGCCTATCGTGACTAGTCCACTGTCATATTTTGATAAGTATAAGTGTTATCTGGACCATACAGACTCTAAAATGCATTTAAAAAAAAAAAAGTATAACAAGGACAGTGGCATTATTAAATAAAAATGTCAAAAAAAACAAAAACTATTAAAACATTTATCACTTTATTTCATTAGTATTCTTTATCTAGAAACCTTCAGTCACCTTTATTTAGTTTGACTGGTCAACTAATCGAGAAAAAAAAAGAATTGCTGGCTAGTGCTTTGCTCAATATATTGATATCGTGGCGGACTTCTTGGCAATACGTGTATCGATCCAGAGCTGTGTATCGTGATATGCTTAAGCAACATAGTCAGTAGTAGTTCTAAACTTTTGAACCTACAGACTGCTGCATCAAGGCTTAATCTGAGGAGCTGAAAATATGACTTAATCAGAGGACAGTTGTATTCTGATATTGAGGACAGTGTGAACATGACAGTTTAATGCATTTTCTTTTGTACTTAATCAAAACATCATTTTAGTCAACTTTTAACACCGGTTTTAAGTGATATCCAATAATAAACAAATGTATTTCTAATATTGTGAAGCTGATTTAAAGAAACTAAGGGTACCAAATGGCTTGTAACACTCTTGTTTGCCTCAATACACTTTTGATCTCTTCACCATCTGTGCGTTGCTTGTCCTGACCTTCAAGCAGACCATGGCCAGCTGCCATCGTCAAACGTGTGATCCCAAACACCTAAGCTGACCGGCTAGACCTACTTCTTAAATAGACTTAAACCTATTTGCCCTACCCTTAAAGTCAAGTCATATTTATGCAAAATCAACATTTATGACCTCATCTCACTCAAAGTTCAAAATTATTTCCGTTGATTTATGTGCATTTTCCTGCAATTGAGTGCGTTGAAAAAAATCAGTTTTTACCTACCCCCTATCTCCACCTACTGCTATGTACTTGCAATTATTCCAAAAATTGAGATTCAGGGCTGAAAAATGTCACGTAGCCATTATTCTATCGTAAAAACGCATGCATGAAAAACCTTTGCTTGCTATGGTCAAATGCCACTATGAAGAAGCGGAGCATTTATGCCATTTTTCAATTTTCAAGCCGAATTAGATCAATATTACAGTTTACAATGAACAAAATGTTAAATTGCGATCTACTTATGTTACGGTTTATTACTAAGTACCAGAAAAACGCATAGTATGTCATCTTTAATGCTAAATAGCTTGTTTTATCATAAAGTGAGAGTATTTGGGTTTCCAGGAGGAAAATGTACAGGCTGCTGCACAAGTAAAGCTGGGGGAGGGGAGGAAATGATGACAGTTAGTGTTAGTATGGAAATTATGCTTCTTTAATTATTGATGTGAGCGTATCTGTGCTTAGAGGTCAAGCACATACATAATTCAATCGCAGAGTTTGCTTCAATATGACACCAATCAATTATTATTACTTTTCGCAAAATGTCTGGAGCTGCGGTTTTTGAAGAAGAGCCAATCAAGAACGAAGAATGAATAGGCGGTTATGGCATAGCAGGGCAGTCGATGTCGGATGCATTTTATTTTGAGAAATGCCAAACACCACATGAATCATCCTTCCTGGTGGAGAGATCTCTTCCAGCTATCAGCGGTGTATGTCTGTGTGCGATTTTAAGGCACTATAATTTAGACTTGGGAATATGTAATGATGTCGCATTCTCATCAAATACATCTGGAGTTGTTTTCTTTGGGTTTCAGGAACGTTCAGTAATCCTACTGCATGCGTTTAGTCAGTCTCCCTCTCCAGAGCTGTAGAGGCACTGCACGCACATACACCTTAACTTCATACACATTCTTTAATTCAAGTTGTACTAAAGGATATGCCATGGTTAAGGTGTCCAAAGTAGTGTAGTGTAGTAGTAGTAGTACTAAGATACTAAATCTCGTATCAAAACTTGAAAAATTTGGTATCGAAACTAATAAAGATAATATTTGTCTTTTCCTGAATAGTTTTGAAATGGTCTTTATAAAGTTTAGGACCTCATTGTAATTTGAAATGACTATTAAAATGACATTCTAGTATTTATCATTGTGGTATTGAGCCTTTTCCTTCAAAACAAAAAAAGTTTTGTATCGTGACAACACTAGCCCAAAATAGTTTTCACAAAGCTAAAATAATGCAGAATAGTAGACCTTTAAGCATGAACTAGGCTATGTTTACACTTGCACACACACACTACAACCAAACTTGGGACTAAACCTGGACTAGAACAGGACCGAACAGAGTCTAAATCGGGACTAAACCAGGGCCAAACCACAGCATTGTATTTTACACTTGTACCACTCGTAAGCGCCATCATAAACATTTCATTGGCCGTTTATAGTTGTAGCTGTTTGTTTAAAGGCTCAAAATAGGAGTGAATAATTCAGTGTTGCTGTGTCAAATATGAACTAACTTGTGAGTAAATAAACCAACTGCTCTTGCTGTAAAGACAGGCTGGTAATTATTGTCGGGGCAGCGGTGTCACAGGCGCTGGAGGGGAAAACCTGCATTTTCCAGATGGCCGCGTCTGAGTTGTAGCTGACATTGTTATGCGTTTACCCCACGATCATGCTAAGTAACAGGTGTTTTAGCACGTCACTTCTCCTTTCACTCCTGCCGCACCATCGCTCGGAAACGGTGCAAAAAGAAAAATAAGAAATCAGAGCAGAGAGGCATTTCAGCGCCGCAAGCAACTGTAACATCGACTGCAGACGCCACTCGGTCGACAAAGCAGTTCAAGTCTATTTAAACGTGTTTATATGGAGCTCAATTGAGTCACTGGAGTAGAGGCAGACTGAGAGGAGGCCCATTGTCTAAAGCTGTGTGTTGTGGTTGCAGAATAACGCATATTGGTATTGTCGAGCTGTTGTGTTGTGTTGCGTGATGCTGATAAGAAGCAGAGTTTTACCGTTGATAGAGGAAACACTGGCTGCGGTTACACAGAGGCACCGAAACGTTAGTAAATTAGAATGATATGTAAACGGCTTGAAACGTCCGGCGAATTCTAATTTTAGCGTAACGATTATTGTGAGAATAAACATCCCAATTGAAAGATTTTTCGCAATGAGTAACATCGCGACCAAAACAACAGTAAAATCCTAATCATTTTTTTTCTCCTCTTGTTTTCTTAACACATTTGCGTTCCACAATACATGACCTGCTTTCTGAAATCAAACTTTCTGAATGATTAATTTGACATAAACGGCAAGATAAAAAAAAAGCACTTTGCATTTAGATTTACTTTTTTGAGGAAAGGCTGAGCAGAAAGCACTTAATTTATTTTAATTAAACTAAAACAGACTTAATTTGGTGCAGAATGTGTCACTTTTCTATAATTAGAATTTTAAAGAACAACATTTTTCTTCTAAAATTGGCCCAATTATAGTTTTTACGATTATTTTGTGACCTAATTCATCACGATTATCAATTTTAACCTAATAAACTTGACATCCTAGGTCCGTCTGATTACTCGCATCATATTTTGCGGATTTGCCATTTTTGAAATAATTTTGGTTTGGATGTAAACACAGCTGAATTATCCTCCAACAGGTTAAAGTGGTTTAATTGGGGCTGCGCAGTTTTCCTCATATTAACTACACATTTTTATGAAGAAAATAAACTTAGACTTAATAATTGAACAAAAATAGCTTTTACTGACAGTGGGTGGGCTGTAGACCTCTTTTAAAAAGCTCCATGAAGATCATTGACTATTGAATCATTGAATTTCAGTTGTTTTAATTGCCTAGTTCTTGTTTTACTAATTTTGCTTTTAGATAGTTTCCTTCTAATAATAGAGAAACATGTGACATTTCTTATTTTAAAAATCTGTTGGCTTTTTTGGCTTTATTTTGCTGCAATCATCTCAGCAGAATTCTGTGGGAAATGTAGTTTGCTTAAACCCCTAAGCTACCTTCAGGCTTTCCAAGTGAAACAATATCTCATTTCAAGATGTTTTCTCCTCCACTCGGGGCTTTCTCTGAGGTAATGTCCCAGTGCAGTGTGTGCAAAACTGTTGACAGTCCAATTTAGGCCAGAGCTGCAGAAGAGCTTCTTCCATTACATATTCATGACCTTTGTAGTTGTAGAGCACAACAAGAGCAAAGAGGACAGTGTCAGGATTGACCCTAAGTGACATTATGTTCAGTTTTGTGTTTTAAGGCCAAAATGCTGCTCTTTGTGGGGGCTCTCTTCCACTTGGATCAAGGGCTATGCTTTAATGAGTACAGTATTTTGTGTAATTAACAAACATTATAATAAAGTCTGTATAAAACAAGTTGTCAGCAAAGAGGTTTTATTACTCAGACAAGGAAGTGCATTAAGCTGTAACTGAAAAGGTATAAAATGTATGTCACAAACCTATTATGTCTGTAAGTATACTTAAGTTGTCAAGATGATTTGGTTAATTGATAATTGTGATTATTCGAGTCACAATAAAATGGTACAAACTAAAAATAGTTATTGTGACCATTTTAGAAGCCAAAATAAGTTGTTGTTGTTTAAGTTCACGCTATATTCTGAAATGTTATGTTGCATAAGTATATGGTTAGCATAATCATTTTACTTATTCAGAAAGTTTGATTTTATAACTATAAGAGGGAGGGTGATCTACTGTCAGACAATTGGAGTAACAGTATTTTACTATTGGTTTTACAGTCAACAATGAAGGATTGTGTTGTTTCTTTTCAAAATAAGAGGCATCATTTACAGATGAAAAATAGCCTTTTGGCTAATTCTGGCATATTTACAGAAGTTTGTATTAATATGCACTGTCCATGAAACAAATAAATAAATCACTTCAGCTTCATCAGGGTCAAATTCAGTTAAAACCTCCACAATCCAAACACAAATGAATAAATATTTCTTCTTCCTCTTGAGGTTAACTTGGTAATGATTTCAAATAATTCACCTTTCCCCTAAATAAGTGTAATTGAAGCGACCAGTTCTACATGGATACTTATTGTCCATTCCCCGTCTGTTATAATGGACTCAGTGGACGTCAAAGTATCATCAGCTGTATCCATAACCCCGTGTCTCTCTTTACAGTCCATCCTGTTGCTAGGAGGTGTGGCGCTGGCCTGTCTGGCTCTGGACCTGGTGTTCCTCTTCATCTACTCGGTCTGTCTCTGCTGTCGGAGGAAGAAGGACGATGAACGCACCAACGCAGACTGCTGCTGCACGGCCTGGTGCGTCATCATCGCCACGCTCGTCTGCAGGTAGGTGGGAATCGGTGAGACTTGTTGGAGGTGCAAAGCAATAAATAAACCTGTTCTTTTACAAAACAGAAAAAGGACAAACTTAGTAGGGCTGCACAATTTGAGTAGGTTCAGTTCAAAGTATCCTGTTATTTTATTTGGGGGAGAAAACAAACTTCTACATGTTCTGAAAAGCTCGGAATTCTTTTTTAAGTTTACTTGTTCAGATTGTGTCATTCAAATGTTACGGCTCCTGCTGTTGTTTTCAAATGTGAACAGAATGAATCTTTTAAATATGAATCGCAAATCTAATCGCAATGCTTATTTGTGCCCTTAATGTCTAAATGTTGCAGCTCGAATATACAGTTGGGATTACACTTGCATTAGTCCTGTGCAAAGAACTGCGCGTTGACAGAGGGACTTTCAAGTTACAACAAGAAGGTCCAGGGTTTGAGTCCCGGGCTGAGCAGGCCTTTCTGAGTTTGCATGTTCTTCTAGGCTGCGTGAGTTTCCTCTGAGTTCTCCAGAATTGCTATCAAACCAAAACCTGAAATACAGTTTTATCCACCAGTTAGATACTTCTGACCAGAATGAGTTCTGCTGCTCCTTACTTGTTGCCCTGAAGCACTGGTTGAAGGAAAGGTCAAATACAGAATACATAGTTTCATGGCGGGACAACAGTCTAAAAACTAATTACACTCGAGGGAAATGTCGCCCTGTGGTCACATTAGTCTTGCCTTGTCTTGACATTAAACCTGGATAAAACGGGAACAATGTATTTTTCCAATAAACAAATACAAATACCTATGGCTCACTTTAGATCCCTCACTAAATAAAACCTGGCCACTTTTAAAAGCATAAGAAACTCACTTTCTATTGAAGGAGCAAAAAATTACTTTAACGCTATGATCTTACCATTTTTCTCACAAGCAAATAAAAGTATATGGAAACCACTAGAATCAGTCTATAAGCACGCACAAAAAAACACAACTCTATCATCATTGTCACATACTGCATAAAAATAAACTGCTGAGTTTTGAAAACTGTATCTCCTCCTCCCAAGTCCAAATGGTTTACAAGATCATCCACACTCTGGCTCCTCCACCACTCAAAGAATTCATTCATCAGACCTCAGATGTGACCACTAGAGTCACAAGAACCACCATTAGAGGACAATGTAATATTCCCAAGTGTAAAACAAGCCTTGCCCAGTCTGCTTTCTCATACCAAGGGACAAAACAATGGAACAAGGTCCCCACAGAGTTCAGAAATGAAAGTAACTTTACAGTCTCCAGAGAAATAAAGAATTGGTGAATAGTGAACCAGAGATGCACACACTGACAGTAATATGTACTTTTATTTGAATGTACTACATGTGCTTTAAGATGTTCTATTATCTGCCCTTTTATATAAAGTTGTGCTGTTAAACTACCTATTTAATTACTAATACTGTCATTTTAACACATAGGGTGCTGCTATATCTGCACTGTATTATACTATGTGATGAGTGAATGTGAATTAAGGACTGCAGATGGAAATTAGCTTTCAAAGATACAATCTGGTACAAGCATCTTTACCCTCAGGCATTATGTAACTGTACGATGTCCTGTTAAATAAATAAATACAAAAAAGGTCATGGCTGTTTTTAAGAAATTCTAAAAGATGTAGATCAAATGTAATATCCAAAAGAAACAGACATTTTACAATACTATAGGCCCCTGCCAAACACTGGTGCTTTCACATCGCACCAATTGGAAACTGAAATGAAACTAACCAATTGTTCAATAGTGAAACATATAATATAATTGAATTTTCTTACACACATTTTAATCAAACCATTTTAATTCCCTGACATCAGTAAAACGTTTTTCACTGGTCTGTGTGAAAACATTGTCTGCACGTGTGTGTTGGTGTCTTTTTTTCCATATTGACAGCGATCCCATCTGCACACATTTTCTCTCCTGGAACGTGCATTAGTTTCCTGTTTTTCTTGCGTCTCAATGATTAGCCTCTCGGGAACCGTCACCGCAGTCAGAGCAGCACAGATTGAGCCCAGGGATCTGACGAGCACAGGAACTGCATTACAATTACCATCTTTGTTTTTCTAACAATCGACCAATGTGTTTACGGGAAGGTTTTTGGTTTGTTTTGCTTTCATTTATTGTTAGCTTGGCACAATTCCACAGTGTTTGACCGTTTTTTCACAAGCTACAAAATATTTATAAATGTTTAAAGTCTTTCACAGTCTGCAAATGTGATTTCTAATGTCGAAAGTGGTGTTTTATTACTGTACAGAGTGATGTTGGCTTTCCACTTTGCTCCTACACACCGCTGCAGTGAGACGAGTTGCTCTCCAGGAAGAGGGAGCACTATTGATTCCCTGAGTGCTGTTGGCTGAACACTGTCTGACATGGCATAAAACGGCCCATTTGTCGATAGACCACAAAATGTCTTCTCATTGAGGTTAGCCAAGTGAGACACAACTGAGATAGTGTTACACTCTTTTTGGAGACGTTTCTGTGCTTTGGTGTACAATTATATGTAAGGTCCTTATAAATGGTTTTCTTTATCTTCTGTGCAAGGGGAGCACAACACTGAAATAGATCAGATGTTGCTTAATTCACTAGTCCATTGAGGTTCATTTGATCTTCTGATAATTCATTTTAAGGGAAGAACACATGCTAAATTTAGCTTCACTCACGCTTGTTTGATGAATTCTGTTTTGTAAGTCCTCTCCGCTCTGAGCCTCAGACAGCGCTTGGGTTCACATTTCTCAGTTTTGTGACATTATTGTAGAACTCTGAAGATCTTCTCTGCTATTAAGTCCATAAATCATCGGCAGACTCGTTCAGAACATTTCTGTCTTCAAAGCGTGTTCATTACAACTGCGTTCCTGCATTAGCCCGTTGGGGAAAGCTAGTTTTGTTTATCCTCCGTGGTAATTCCCTCTGCTGCCTGGAGATGAGAGTGGTAACACAATTCCTGATGATGGATCGCCTCACAGAAAGTAATGTATGCTTTCAGTAGCATGTTCAGCCAATAATAACAATACAAATAATGCATAAAGTGTGTCTTGTCAGGGTTATTTTTTCAGACCTGAGTTTGCTTATCATACCTGACCGTTTCAACTGCTCATTCATGATCACATGATATTGCTGCGATTTGTCTTGTCAGCTGATTTACATACGTTTTTGCGCCGTTATGACTTCTTCTGGACAGTATCGCAGGTGTGTGACAATAAAAATGGCCCTTCGTCCCGTGACAACATTTTCGCATTTTAATCTGGCCTGAGAAAAGATTCCCTTAAACTATACGTCACTTTACTCTTAAATTATCCAGTCACACTACCTCCCAGTACAGTTTGTTGAATTCCTTCACACCCCTCTTTGTGAGCTCATTGGGCAAAGTGAGAGAGCTGTATAAAGTTACACAACAACAATGTGAAAATCTGGTAGACGGCAAGAAAGACACAGGAAAGCTTTGATTATATATCAGGGTTAAATCAAGGAAGTATTTACACTATTTTTAAAAGTGAATATTTGCATGTTGCAATTGTAAAACAGAGCATTATTACGTTAGAACAATTATGTTGAACTTTTTCTTTTTTTTCTTCTTTTTTTAATTTGTATTTTTGCTTTTTAATGAGACAAACAACGTTAAAAAAAATACACAAAAAAGACAACAACAAACACCTATTTTGATAAATCAGGCTAGTTCTACTTGGGGATCCATCTTGGACTAAAGCAGTTGTGACTATTTTACTAGACTTGGATTTAACATGTTCCAAACTAGATATAGACATAATTTATTTGATCTAAATAAGGCTGCTTGATTAATTTCTTTATGGAAATTGCAATTTAAATCATCAGCCAAATGGCAAACTACAAAAGCTGTGATAATTTTAGTAACGTAATCTCCCCTATTTCAACTGCAAACCCAGCATGGTTAGGCCGTGTTTATAGATTCAGTCACCTAGCATGTCCTTAGAATTTCTAAAGTTTCAAATTGTGATTTGTTTTGTCAATTCTGCTACAAAATAGTGTTCAGTTTATTACATACACATACAAGTACAAGGAGTGATGAGCTTTGATAAAAGCAACAAACCCTCTAGTTAGCATTTAGAGTGAACACTTTTGCAGTTCTTGTACTTTCTTTTAAAGCCATATTTCGGTTTATATTGAGGCATATCAGTGGAGAAATCGGATGTCCAGTCTGAGTGGGGCCTTTGTCGGCCAGGAGGAGGTTTCAGGGCATAGCTACTCCATTCCTCCGCGTCTCCATGGTTCTCTACGTTTCTCTATGGACTCTTTCTCTCTGCTGGACGTGAATGGGGCCCGTTGAAGCGACAGGGTTAATGCAGAGTTCACACGCCTCCCTCTCTCCGCTCCGTGTCTTTTTTAGCTAAACCCTCCTCCTTCTCACCACCCCTCCCCTCTCTCTTTGTCTCCACTTTAGCGCTGGCATCGCTGTCGGTTTCTATGGGAACGGGGAGACTTGTGATGGAGTGAACCGCCTGACGTATTCCCTGCGCCACGCCAACCGCACCGTCTCGGGGGTGCAGAAGCTGGTATGTTGGAGAATCACCCTTAATAATTCATCTCCCATCTGCTTCGAGGGCCACAGATTTCCCCCTTTCACCCTCAATATAGCTGCATGCTGTTAGAGGTGTTGAAATGTGGGTCATTATAGCAACAACGTGACCAATCACGCTAGTTCTACTTGGGAACCATCCTGGACTAAAGCAGGACTAAAGCAGGAGTGAATCTTTTACTAGCATAGGACTTGACATGTTCCAAACTAGATTTAAACAGGATTTATTTATGATAGAACTAAATAAGGCTGCATGAATAATTGTTTTATAAAAATGACAATTTCCCTCATCGCCAATAGCAAATCTCAGTGATTTTTTAACATTATGTCCTGTGCAAACAATAATATCCATGCTGTTTGTGGTCTAAATATGTTAAACTAAAATCTTGTCTTAGTTTTACTCGTTTATTTTTCAGTTTTCTCTCAAATCTTACTGCTCCTGGGCATGTTTAAAATGTCCACTGTGAACAGACTCTTGATTTTAAACATGATTCGTAAACCTGCTCATTAATCTTATATAGGTTTGCAAAATTAGAACATCCGACAAAAAAACATAACTGAACCGCAAATTATTTGATTGAGGACTAAAACAGGACTAAAACATGGGTTATAATTGTCACTGTAGCAATCTTGATAAAAATGCCCGCAGTGTATTGGTTGTCTTGATACTAGGGCTGGACAGTATTGACCAAGATCAATATCTTTATCTTTTAGCATTACTTTATAATAATACTTAGACGATATTTTCACAATGCATCAGGAGTGCTGAAATGTGCCTATAAATGTCTTGATCGAGGTTCAAGTATCACATAAAACTTAACCATACAATTAAATTAACCAGAAAAGGGCAGAAATATATTATATCATTACACCATTATACATTTTAAGAGGTTTAATTATCGATATTATACTCAATATTTTAATTAAGGATATCTCAAAAACAACAATCTGCAATATTATCAATTTTTTGTTATATATCTCCCACCTCTCTTTGCTACACACTTTTATTGTAAATATTGATATAAATCCACACAGTTATCCTCAGCCTCAGCTTGATATCCTCGTTTGACCTGCCCCTGACCCTGCTCCGTCTCCAGGTGCACGGCAGCACCACATCTCTGAACCAGACGGTGGAGGAGAACCTGCAGCAGCTCAAGAGCAAGTACTCTCAGAACGCAGACTACCTGTCCATCCTCCAGAAGCTGCAGGGACAGCTGGACGAGCTGGTCAAGCAGATGGTGGACATCCCCTTCTGGGACAGCGCCGGAGTCTCCCTGGACGAACTCTCCATCAAGTTAGAACTGTATGACTGGTACAGGTAAGCCAGGCGTGGACAAAACATTGTAGCTGTCAGGCATTTGCTCAGTATAGATTAGCTTTAGGTAAATCTTTGTGTCATCTTGAGCTAGTGTTGAGATGCTTTGGGGTTTTTTTAAATTGTGAGTTGTCCACAGTCAATCCTCAGTTAACAAAGGCATGTTGTTTTGGAGGTTTGGAGTAATAAATGGGACCTTTTTTGTGACAAAGGGCATTAAAAGTAATTTTTGTGTGTATGTTCATGGAAATCATTGACTGAAAGCCATTTTTATTTTGAAAAGAAAAAATTACATCAAATCAAAAACTGAGATTGATATATATTTTTTTCAATATGGCCCAGCCCTACTGCCGATTTCTGCTTTTTAAGAAA
This sequence comes from Chaenogobius annularis, assembly GCA_015082035.1. Taxonomy (NCBI): domain Eukaryota; kingdom Metazoa; phylum Chordata; class Actinopteri; order Gobiiformes; family Gobiidae; genus Chaenogobius; species Chaenogobius annularis. The sequence goes on along the minus strand of BJKM01000455.1, from coordinate 421,739 downwards.
TATATTCAACACTCATTGTTTGTTAATATTAGAAGTACATACAAATAAGCAAAATTATGTTTATCTTTTTAATATAATATCATATCCACAGTGAGGTAGAGATTCTGGGCAGGGAGAAAAGATGGTTTGAAAGAGGAGTTAAGGAGGCAATCTTGGTTAGAAAAGAGAATCCTTCCTTATATCGTATGGAGGTTTAAGATTCAACCTTCCAGTTGTTTATAATGGTTTGTTGAAACCCTGGAGAAGCCAGCATTCTGATGCTAATCTGGTACTCAATGAGGAGGGAGCGAAAGTCAGTGTAAATGGTCCATCTCAGGGCTGTTAGTAAAACGAAGAGAGTGACACCAAAGACTCCCTTTATCAGGAGGTCCCACCCTGTGGGCAGGGCTTACACAGAGGAGGATATAAAACCTGAGTTCCCAGACTTGATTCACAGATTGAGAATGACTCTTGGATTAGAGTCGAAACGTTTTGTTTTTCTAAAACAGAGTCCAGATGACTACAACTGAATCTTTTTCTGCAAGTATCAAAATATACCTTACACCTGTGGCAGAACTTATCGGCTGATCTGGATCCACGTTAAACCTTAGCTAGTCTTTTCCCTGAGACCGCCTTTGCTAAAATTAAAATATTTGAATAGATTTTGTTATTCAAATGTGTGAACAACACTTACAAACACGCTCAGACATCAAGGAACGTATTCAGCAAATCTTTAGAGCGCTCAGACACCACAGTAATTAGAAATCTAGTACTGATACCTGTACCATGTGTTTGTTGAATATATTGAATATGTTAAATAGTTCTCAGCGGTTTGGAAATGTTTTGCATCGTGACCATAACTTATAAATATGTAAGACCTAAGGATCAATTGCTCCTTGATTTTCATTCGTGCCGCTGAGGTTTGGGCCATTATCAAATTGTAACGTAAACCTGTGTGGGACAAATCTTTTACCCACCCCGAACTATCGTGGCTTTGTGTATGTAACTTTAGATGCCGGTATTATTTATCCTCTTCTCTAAACTGGCATGTGAGGCTTTATTTGGGTTGGGTAATATAACTATTCATTTTAAAAGTCATGATTTTCTTTTCTTTTTGTTCCTTTTTTCCCTGTTATGCATCATTTTGCATTTATACAAGCAAATAAATCTCCCTACAAACTCCAGGTGAAACGCAAAGAAAGAGAAATAGTGCCAAAAATTTTAACATTTATTTTGGCTTCATATAAATGTTTGGTGTTTCTCTTAAATTATAATGGCAGGTAAAGCTTTGCAATTTAAAAGCAAATTAAAAAGGCTGTTCAATATTAATTTCCGGAACGTTAACAATACACACGTTAAATAATTGCCATTTAACTCAAAGAAATCATCAAATGTCTTCCTCCAAAACCACAGGAGATTGGCTGTGAACTCTTTTTCCATTAGAATATTTCGTAATCAGTGTCTTCCAGCCACATGTTTATTTTACAAAAAGACCGTGTGTGTTTGTGGCTTGTTTTTTCTGTACCATTTGCTGACAGAGACTTGTGCCTTCACAGGTGGCTAGGTTACATCGCCCTGCTCCTTTTCGACATCCTCATCTGCCTCCTGGTCCTGTTCGGACTCATTCGAAACTCCAAGGGAACGCTGATCGGGTGAGGCTCATCATCAGCTCGCAGCCCCTAGAGCACTTAGGGGAAATCATTTTGAACATTCGCGGCTGTAAAGTGGCAATTACGTGACAGGAGAATCTTGTCATTACAAATTATTCTGGTTTAATTCACCCCTTATAAAATATCTTCATAGATTTAGCACAAGCAGAATGCCTGTAGCCATAGCGATGACAAACGACAAAGCATGCGCCAACGTGGAGAGCGTTTTCATGCGGTTAGTGTTATTTGTGTAATAAAAGGAGCTAAAAATAAATACGAACGCCAGACAGAACACAGCCTGTAATTTTGTCATATTGGGAGAAAAACTCGTGCTTTATCTTCAAGCCACTTTTCAACTGACAAAAGAAAGAATTATTGCTATTGTGTTATTTCCATTCAAAGGTGCACTATGTAACTTTTCTTCTAGTTAAAGCCTGTGGAGAGAGAGAGACCCCGCTCATAATAAGATGCATGTTTTTTCAAGGTATTTTTCAGCATTAAAAATGCCTGCAATTGAACAAAAAAGATAGATATTTAATCCCATTACTGTGGAACATTCCTCAAGCAATAACATCTCCATGGAGACAAGCAGGAGGTGGACTTCCAACCAGAAAAAAAAAGCTACACAATGCACCTAAATCTTGTTATTTTATTACAATAACACCAATGTAGTGTGTTTTTGGTCATGTTCGCAGAAAGGCTTCAAGTTTAATCACAATTTGAATGATTGCAATTATTTGATTAACAAAATATTCTGTCTGCCTCGGAATCTATCTAAAATGAGCACTGATTCTGAAAAGGTTTTGTTGCCATTGTTTGTGAGCAGAATTCACAAACTAGGAACTTGCTTTTGCGGTAAAGTCCAACATATAGAAATGTATATATTAGTTGTGGACTAGTCTGGGATTATTTTTTGGTTAGTCAACAAGTAAATCAATTATTTAACCAAATAAAGGTTGAAATATGGTGACTGAAGTCTTCTAGATAAAGAGTATGTACAAACATGTATTATTTAGAAAAATCTAAAATAGTCCTTTTGCATCTGTTTTAGAGTCGGCGTATTCCAGTTAATGACGATTATCCCAGTAAGATAAGGATATTTTGATTGTCGTCCAGTCACAATTTTTCCAATTCGTTGCAGCCCTGATCTCGATCTCAGTCATTCAGCATTCTACATTGTGGTTCAGGTTAAATTACTCTTGTTTTGCTGACTGTCCAAAACATATCGACTGATCGGCTTCTTGACAGTGTCTTTGTTGTGATAATGATTGCATTTAAATGTGCTTAAGCAGCCTTGTCTTGTCCCCAGAGTGTGTCTGTTTGGAGTGGTGGCTCTGGTAATCAGCTGGGTGTCCCTGGGGATGGCTCTGGCTGTGTCAGCGGTAAGTGTCTACATGTAGTAGTATTAGTAGTATTATAACTACACTTTCTATTGCTCTTCTGGAAGAGACCGGTAGAGGATTGGGAAATTATAGCCTTTTTGTGGATAATAGATACTAACTCATATTTTTACTACATAGTGTGTGTTAATATGCTATTTATTTATGTAAGTGTGTCAAAAATCAAAACGATATACTTTTTTGTACCTTTAATATTATAGAATTGGACCACTGTAATTTTAGAAAACTATTGTAACATTTATTTTGTATTGAGAATAGCTGTCTGGAGTGTGTTTAATTATCATTGTGGTATTGAATAAAAACAATATTGATTATCAAACCTTATCCTTGGGATCAAAGTGTAGTTTGGAATGTTAGTATTGTACAATTTAGTATTGTCTCAATACTAATTATAGTTCATCTAAATATTTTCTGCAGCAATTCATCACAGCTCAGAATAGAGCAGGGCATTGCCTAGTATGTATACGAGACATGAACTCATATATGGATATCCTTAAAACCGCTGTTTACTAAAATGACGGTTGTAGATTAACAAAATGCATTGGAATTTCATGTGCAAAATACCCTTAATCTCAGAATGTAATGTAATGCAGGTTAAGTGTAGAACAATGTATTATGTATTTATGTTGTTGAATGTATTACGATATGCATCTCTGTATCGATCTGCATCTTTAAATTAAGTCATGATATATTGTCGTATTGATATTTTGTCGTGACCGTAGTGCAGCGTCCAAAAGACCACCTTGTTCCTGAGCGGTCTTCGTTTGTGTATGAAGTTGCACAGGAATGTAAGAGCGAGATAATAAATGTAAAATTATTCAAATGATGCATCCCCAGAGCATTACCTCCTCTGCAGATGAATCAGGCGCGTTCACACCTTCGTCCTCCTGAATCTGTCCCCGCCGCGTCAAAGTTGTCACGGATATTTTAAACTCTTATGAAAGTTTTCTAGTGTCGTTTAATTTTGATTTTGTTTCACAGTCGTCAAGTGATTTCTGTGCATCTCCGGACACGTACGTGGTCAAAGTAGCCGACCAGTATGGAGTCATCAAAAAAGGTGAAGTGGATACAAATGCTTTATTGGACTACTTGCATTTGGTTGTGTCAAAAAACATGATTTCTCACACCTCTGCAATGTCTCCGTGCACATTGTCGGTGATTCACTGCTTTCCCTGGACATTGCTCTTCTCATAAATCATTCAGTACAATAGACTTCCTTTGGTTACAGAGAACATCTTTGTAAATATATATGTACATAATTTAATGACTCAGTGTCTCCAAAAATGCAAACAGCTGTATTATTTTAACAGCGATGGATGGCTCGCCTAATCAACAAGAAAAGCTGATGTAAGTCAAAATATCCAGGAATTTTTATCTTTTATTCCCATGAACTCACAGTATAAATTGAGAAATATTTGTTTTAGGGAGTATATGACAAACTCTAGTCATCATCATGCTATTCGACTACAAACTAGGTGTGACTTTACTTGGAAACAACATCTGTGGCCGTTACTTTGAGTGATGTTGAAATACAGTGCTTGCAACATGAGTTATTGGAACACAAAAAAGGAAGCCACTTTTTAGTATCGTAGGCAGTTCTAACGACAAAACTGAGGTTTTGAGACCGTGTACAGGAAATGTATGGCCCCAGATATTTCAGTTCATGTGTGGGTGAGAGCGAGTCTTATTTTCTTCGGAGCGGAAATCCTCCTCTCTTTTGCGGAGTGTGCTCAGCTGTGGGAATGCAGCTCCTGACACAACGCCACGCGGACGTCATCCGTGCCATCTGTTAGAGTGCTCATGTAGTTCTCACACCTTTTTATTTGTACATACACTCGCATACATGAATACAGTCTACAAGATAATGTTGAAATATGTGAAGAAATTCGAAAACTACAAATGTAGGTGCACTGTCTGGATCAAAAAACTAAAATCAAGATCAGAAAAAACTGTAGCTAAAGCAGGGTAAATGGTATGGGCTGCTTAATGTATCGCAAAAATATTTATATTGCAATATTGACTAAGGGAATATGGCAGAAAAATACATAAAGTGCAGCATCCCAAAGTTTTCCATCAGACTAATTGTTTTTTGGAAGGAAAAAGCATATTTTAGTCAAGATATTAAATAAGATGAGAGACCCTTTTATTATCTCTTTACTATTCCTTATTACATGCTATATTAGGCTTTTCTTTTGACACGAATAAATTAAGGCGTGTACATTTACTGAAATTATTCTGTCAAAAATATTTTTTTAATCATTTTACAATAGCAGTATTTTTATCGCAAAAAAAAGTTAGCGGATATCACATTCACTCATATGTTGCAGGCTAATTTGTGTAATTAGTTTTATTGTCCGTCCACCTTTGACCAAAGCTTGAACCTCAACCTAGATATTTTAAAGCACATTTTTGATGGATTTACAAATTGCAATCTGATCATCATTACAGAGAGACATTCATTTGAGTCTGTGCTGCTCATTCCACTTATAAAAGGTCCTGGTGTAAGTTTTTATTTAGATAACTGTCATAAAAGGGACCATTTCCACAGTATCCTTTACACGTCCTTCTTAGCCCAGCTGGTGCATTGCAACATGAGTTAGTGAAAAGCCAAAACATTACCTACAGAGATCAGAACGTTGCCTGTTTCAACATGTGGCCACAAACACATGCGTAACAAACTGCTGGCAGGTTTCGGGAGCCGTGCGTTTGAGAAGAGTTACTGCTAATCCTTTAGTTGGATGCGGTCCCTTTTGTTTGGGTTAATTTTGCATTAAATAGTATGATGCGCGTGCAACCTTTTACTAGTTTGGTTTGTCGGCGCTGCTCAGAAGGCTTACAAACCGCAGCAATAAGACCAAGATAAATAAAAAATAAGCTAGTTTGACAATAGACAATCTCGTACAAACCGCAATTTGATGCACAAAGTGGGACCACGGCTTTGTCTTCGTAAAAGGATTTTAGTTTGACAAGAGGTTTAAATAATTTATCAGAAATGTTTTACAAGAGACTATTGCTTTGGTCAAAAGGGTAGCGATACCTCACAATATGGTGCAGGACTACGAGTTCATATTATTTACACTGGCTTTAAAATCAACACTAAAACTAGTATAAAAACTAGATACTCAATTCATACTGAAAACGAGCACAAAAATGGAAAACAATTTACTTTTCCTGAATAGTTTCAGAATGGTCTTTGTCCATATCAGAACTAGATAAAGCCAAATAGTAATTTGGGAGAAACTACTACTATTTTATGATTATTTTAACTCTCTTCACAAACTAGGAACTTGCTTTGGCGACAGGTGCAACATAGAACAAAGAATAATAATAGTAAAACAAATATATAAACTATAATAAATAAAGGCACACAAAAATACTTTTTCCATAGTATTAAAATCGAGTTTGAAACGTTCGTATTGTGAAAACTTGGCTTAGAGTTCCTTTTCTGCACTTAATCTTTTCATTATTCATACTTTAATAATAACTTGTAGTATAATTCTCCTCAATCCTAGTAAACTATAGTATTAGTTGTAGTGAAGACACTCATTGGCCTTTTTTTTTTTTGTAACTTCTACACTTTTTTGCCTTTCCAACTTGTGAGATCATAGTGAGCTATTCTTGGTTTTTCGATCACACTTTTCCCCCGAAGATGCTTAATATTACTGACGCGCGTTCCCGTTTTCCACAGATATCCTGCAGTACTACCTCAGCTGCAGCCCAGAGGCGACCAACCCCTTTCAGCAGGTTTGTGAATATTTAACAAAAAAGGCTTTCCGCTCGCTGTGACCGCTTCAGCCCGATTCCACTGAAAGGACACGAATCATGCTGACCGTCCTGCCGCTCTGACAGTAATAGATTTATAACCCGATGATACGCGCGCTCATAATGACCGAGAATGCAAGTGGGCACAATGACTCACCCCCATTTGCCTCAAAGTATCTATATTCCACTGTGCAGTACAATACTTTCCTTTCCGTCGACGCAGTGAGGGAAGCGGAGAGCGGCCTTTTCTGACCTGATAACACTACGCCATTAAAAAGCAGTTGTGTTTTTTAGAGTGGAACTGAATGATCATTGCTTCTTTTTTTTTATCATTTGCTTTGCTTTTATAAATAAACCATGCCCTTTTGAGTGCCGCACGACCAAGGCTCTACTGCGAGTACATCTATAAAACATGAAGTACTATATTCAACAGTGCGTATCTTTAATGAAGGTCTACTTTGGCTTGAAACGGTCTGAATCTGGGGGAAAAAATACATATAGTTGTATTGAGGGCTTGGTATAAAACAATGTGTAACTAGCTGACACTTTGGGCAAAATGTTATAACTTCTAACGAGTTTATATGATGTGCTCTATTCACTGATGTGTAAGTACGTTTTACGCCATTTCTTTACAACAAGTAAGTACGGTTAAATGTTCGTGTCAAAAGGGTGTATTTGACATCCAAAATAAAATGCTATGTATTTGTAGAAATTCACCATCTTTGGGGAATATTGATGTAAATGGATCCTGAAAGCTCAATTACACAGTGTGAATTATATTTGGTTATTTTTGTCACTTAAGGCTGAACAATATTTTTTGTTAAAGTATTGATATTGCAATATTGGCTGATGCAACAAACTACCGTATTTTCCGGACTTTTAGCCGCTCCCCTATATAAGCCGCATTTGCTCTATTTTTAAAAAAACGATAATAAAACAATACATAGGCCGCACCTTTTGTATAAGCCGCAGAACTCTTTCCTTGACTTTTGGCATCGCATGAGCTCGTCCCGCTGTCCCCAGCGTCTCACCATACATTCATTGATGTTAAGCTTGCGTGCAGCCGCGCGGTTTCCTAGCAAGATCGATGGCCTTCAGCTTAAAACTTGCTTCATACGAACTTCTTCGTTTGGGTTCCATAATGATGGGGCAAGAATTTGAAAATAATTTATAGTTGGTAATTTGTCGTCCGTGTTCTATTTGCTAGCTGAATAAAAAAGCAACATCTGCTTCTTTGCTTAACTTTTCTGTAGTTTTGATTCTAATTCCGGTTAGTTCGCCCCTAGCGGTGAAAGAAAAAAACCACAGAAAAGCCGCAGCCTCTAAATAAGCCGCATGTCTCAAAACATCTGACAAAAGTAGCGGCTAATAGTCTGCAAAATACGGTAAATATAGAGCATATGACATTCTTTACTGTGTTTTTAAATGGGGAAAAGGCTGATTTCAGGGATTAAGTTTTAGCCTTGATTTAATCTTATTTTTTCTCAGTGTTAGGCTTTTGTTTTGAGTCTTGAGTAGTAAATTAAGACCAATAACTGGAAATATTCAGTCAAAAAGTAAACTAAAATATCACAGTGCAGCCATGGCAGCCATCGCGCTCTTTTTCAATATCATGCAGCCCTAATGGCACTTACTTCCTCTTTTGGTTTTTAAACATGTCTGTCTTCTTACAGAAACTTTCAGGGAGTCACAAAGCTTTGGTGGAGATGCAGGATGACGTGTCGGAGCTCCTGCGCTCGGCCTCGGGAGAATACAGACAAACCAGGGTACGTTTCGCTCCCACTGGTCACTCACACAGTGCCTGGTCTCGCCCCCCTTTGACTTGGGCACATGCTTTGTTCAGGCTTTGTCCGTGTGTTCAGTGAATGAATCCAGTTGGCTAAGCAGAGAGAGTGCACCTGTTTACATAACAGTCTGCCGGTTCACCTGGGACGTCCATTATGTCCATTTTCCACACAGTAGGCTTTCACTGGCCCCGTGCCAATACAATACTGTTGTTGTGTTCTTTGCACAATTGATAGCTGACATTGGGAATACACTGGGAGAGGCATATTTCACAGAGCAAGTGCTGAGGCGCTGGAAACATGTGTAACGACAAGCAATCAGCATCTGGAGTAGGCACCGTTCTGTTTGATTCAACAAGAGATGGAATTCACGCTGCTCTGCTGCCTTGAGACTAGAGAAACGCCCACACTTTGAAAATAATCCAATTTGAATGGTTACCATTAAAAAGGTGTAAATCTATGTATTCAAATCTGTTGTGAATGACATGGGCGCTCATTCTGTCCCACAAAACCTGAAGCAAGGTCCTTTTTCTAATCTACAGTGGATCTTTAAACTTCACAAAACACTGCAAATAAATAACAGAAAGACTATACTTCATCTTTGGATAATGTATTACACTGCATGTTCCAAATATAGGGATGGGCATCGAGAACCGGTTCTATTTTAACAATCCATCGGAATCGTGCGTGTCCTCCCTTAAAGATGGCTCACATTGATGTGGCTTTGGCTGCCGTATCTTTAAATGCTGCGTCAGCCTCTTTACTTCCTTCCCTCACTACAAGCAAAGTTTCAGTTCTGGTGAAGTTTAGACCCGCGCAGCACGTCACGCTGAGTCTGCGTGGATAAAGGCACTTTTATTCATGCGGCAAAGGAGAGCCAAAACAACGGTAGTTTCATGTGCATGCGACACACACACCGGGCGCACACGTGTTTCTGCACACATACTGTAACATACTGGGCCGTGACCAGAGGCAGCAGAAATAAGAGACTGACAGGAGCCTCCCCATTTATGGGAAATACAATCGGACATGTGTGAAGAGCCAGTGACAGATGACAGATGACAGAAAAGCCTTACAGCCTCAGTCGGTTTGATCCCAGCGTGTGTTTATCTGGGTGAAACCGTGTAATAAGCAATTTGAGACATTTGTTTACACCTGTCCCTTTGAAATTGAGCGTCAAATTCTGTTTTATAATAATACATAATTTAAAATGCTTTCCATTGTAGTTTTTGTGGTAATGTAGTCAACACCAAAATACAGGCTTGTAAAACTATACATAAGCCTTAATTCATTCAATAGTGTCATTGTCTAGACGTGTCACAATGCAAGTAAAACCAACATTCAAACTGCAGAGGTCCTACGTACCACCAGAGGCAGCCCGGGCACCACATTTTGAGAAACACTGGTTTAATACATTACCATTCCTTAAGTACGTGACCAGCTTTATAAAATCTAACTTTCCCAATGGTTTAAATAAAGGCAATGTGAAGAATGGCCAGTAAAAAAGAGGAGAGACTGAATTGAAATGACATGTCTTAACTTCCAAAACGTTCACAATTATTATTTTAGATTTCTTTTTACGATTATAATGTGACCATATAAGCACGATTATCAATTAGCTGTATAATCTTGACATAAATGGAATAGATCAGTCCATTTCATGGCCAACCTACATGTGTTCTCCCCGAGCAGAGACCTCAGTGTGTTACTATGCCCACAGTATTTTATTTGTTGGCTCAATAATAATCACACCAAAGGCACCGGAGTTGATGTTTCGCAGTAATCCGGTTTTCACAGCGCAGCGTTGTTTTGGTTCCCAGGGCCGGTTGGAGGAGATCCAGGGCATTCTGAACGGCACAGAGATCAGCCTCCATCAACTCACGGCTCTGGTGGACTGTCGCAGCCTGCACATGGTACGCTCCACATAACGCGCACTGACATCAACTGACTTTGTGTCCTGTGCAGGTTTCTAACGGGATCTTTACGTAACGCCCTTTTGTGTCCGTGCAGCTCGTCTGCCGTCTTCAGTTATGTTATTCTTAACCTTTTCCGCTAGCTACAGTACCGAACATTTCTATCTCATGACTGCTATATTATTAACATTCACTTGCATTGTTTACCTGGCAGCTCCATAAAAGGAAAGCTGTTACTTCATGGGTTAATCTGAATCACAGTTGGACTAGTAAAAATTTAGATTATAGTGGTACAAGCAATACTTATTTGAATAGTTTTATCAAAGACCATTCTTTATATTAAAATGTTCCTCTACTGTCAAAAAAGAACTGATTTAATACAGTAACTTTTATATATTTAGACTTTGCTGGGCCATTGCAGTCTCCTCTATCGACGAAAAATATTAGGATCAAAAGTAGATACTCATTTGAGCTTCAATACTGAAACAAAGTGTAATCTAGTTATAAATTACATTCTATTGTCTTTAAATATGTATGTTTTATTGTGGTATCGAAATCGGTCTAGAGAGTTTGACATTATAGTAACGTGAGAAGACTACACATGTGACAATATGCAAATCTCATGGTTTTTATTTCACTGCATGACATGTATTGCGAGGCTAACAGTGTTGTAGATATCCTTAGGGCTGGGCGATATGACAAAACATTTGTATCACGGTTTTCTTGGAGCCAGATCACAATTTCAATTTTCTCACACAATACATGTAGAGGTTAAAATGGATGATAAAACCATTGTTGTTTTGAAGATCCGCACAATTAGAATAGTGAGGATATCATCAATAATTGAAATAACTCAAAAAGTGACCAAAATGTGTAATTTAAGCTCCCAAACAACGATGTAAATTGATGTTTCTGCACTTTTGTGGTAATTTTAAGCTCCATTCACATATTGTACTATACTTGAACATTTACAGGTATATCTTGGCACTTTTATGTGAATCACAAAATGTCAATTCGCTCAAATTGTTGGTTGTTACAGGAATGAGAACAAATTATCACCATTTTTGCTTTGCTACTTTTTCCTTTTAAAATACCTTGACAAACCTTTGGTGCTTGGTTCTGTCATATTCCAAATAATTAAGATATAAAAGTGCTTAATAACAAGGATCATGGTCTATGTAGTTCCCTCTCTTTCTTTAGCTGTTGCTGCAATAAAACATTCAAGCAAATAATGTTATAATTCGATATATTGGGATATCATGATATTTTGGTTATTGTCCCGAGAAAACCCTACCGTGTACTAAAAGAACCACACTTGTCACACATTCTTGTCGCTTACTATTGGCTCAGTTTTACACGTAACTGAATTGCATTTGTCGCTGCAGGATTATGTGCAGGCCCTGACTGGACTGTGCTACGATGGACTGGAGGGCCTGATCTACCTGGCGCTCTTCTCTTTTGTCACCGCTCTCATGTTCAGCTCCATCATCTGCAGCGTGCCGCACACCTGGAGGGGAAAGAGGTGAGCGCGAGCCATCGTGTCACTCAAATACTTCCCGTTTCGGAGAGAAAAATCTGCGGGTCTTCAGAGGTAGTGCGAGGCTTTTGTGTTCTACAGAGATGCTTTGTTTGCCTCCGGTGACGGTCCAAAATGGCACGGCTCTTCCTCAAATTGGATACAGTCTTGTTATCTTTCTTAATTGTGCCGAGGCTGGCCAGAATCCATCAAAGCTCGCTCTGGGTTGGTGTATGAGGCAGATTGTTCTCATTTCTCGGTGCTTTCTGCAGCTGATAAGCGTTGCCGGATGTCTGTGATGAATGTAGTTTCCTGGGCCCGCTCAGCTGCAGAATAATTAACTCCTCACTGAAGGAGGCTCCGCTCATCAGTCTGATCTCAGCCGGAGCTTCCTCTCACACGCCACACGCTGTCGCTCGATGCACCACTGTTTAAGGCTTCACATGCGCCCAGTGCAATCAGATGTGTTGTTTTACATCAGGAATGAACGATACTGTTAGTGCAAGCCAGATGATCGGCGTTATTAGTTTTAAAAAGCAGAGCCAAAAGCTGTTGTACACAAATATTGCCTGTGTGGTTTGTAAATCTGTTGCGGTGGTGAAGCGGATTGGGTCCAGTCTACGGTTGTCAGAAGGATCAATGCTATAGCTTTCATTTGAACAAGTATTGATCCTGGTAGAAGAAAAAAAAAAAACATTAAAAAAATTAGCTTTTCTGGATAGTTTTAGAATAGTCACGCTCCACTTCAGAACTAGTATGAGACCAGTTGGTCATTTTAAAGAAACTACTACTTTTTGTTGTTGAAAATTACATTCTATTGTCCTAAAAATATGTGGGTCTTTTTCTTTCCCATTGTGGTATCGGAATTAAATATCAACCCGTTTCTGTAGCATCAAAATCAAGTTAGAAATGTTCTAACTGTTCCAACTCTGGATGTCAAGATTATTTGGTCAATCGATTATTGTTCATCTTCAGGGCACAATATAATCGTAAGAACAAAAAAAAAAAAAGACATTTAAATTAAATTAAATCTGTGCCCCAAAAAAGTTTACCGTAATTTGTTGTTCTTTTTATTTGGCTGTTTTTATCACAATAATTTTATTTTTGCATTTTAAAAGTTAGATTTCATAAAGCTGGTCTGGTCTTGTCACTGGAGCCATTTAACAGAAGAGGTACCAGGGGTGCACATTTGACTTTGAATAGGATGGTGTGCCCCCTGGTGGTGATTTTTCCTTAAGTGTGTTTCTATGTTTGCCCTCAGGGGCGACGACGGCAGTGAGGATGAGTCCCTGAGCCACGGGGGCCGACAGAATAACGATAACCTGTACCGCGTGCACATGCCCAGCCTCTACAGCTGCGGCAGCTCGTACGGCAGCGAGACCAGCCTCCCCGCCGCCGCGCACACCGTCAGCAACGCGCCCGTCACAGAGTACATGTAAGTCCGCGGTCGGTTAGCGTGTGACCACTTTTTTTTTATATCATTTTCACATTTTGGCTTTATTACCTGTTGTAAATTAAATGATACATGCACCAATCAAGTAGCAGTTTGTGAAGGAAATGACAGGAAATGGAGCAGGATTCTGATGGCATTATACTAGGGTAAGGGTGGGCAATATTGACAAAAAAAATACTATCTAGTACCAGTAGTTAGATGCTTTTATGTCTATCCAACAGAAATGTGTTAAAACATTTTCTTCAAACGTCTTAGTTGAGGTTTAATTATCAGACTAGAGTTGGACAAGATATTGAATTTTTGATGATATTGTGAATGTTGTTTTGAAGATATGCAAAGTTTGAATATCCGGTATATCGTTTAGAGCAGGGGTGTCCAAACTTTTTTTGGAACATATACGGGGTGGAGGGCCACAGACATCATGACAAAGAAGTGAATCGTTGGATATTTTTCATTTGATGTAGTGTTGATGAGCCTCCCTGCATTTAATAAGGCTTGGAACATTAATATTAGGTCAGTAGCATATCAAAATGGTTGTTATTTAGGTTATGAGTGATTCATCTTTACAATTTTACAGTAAAATGTACAACTATTGGTTGTTTGGGCCAATTTAGGAGGAAGCCTGAGGGCCAACAAAAATCGGTCAGAGGGCCACAGTTTGGACACCCCTGGTTTAAGGGGAAAAATGCTACAAAAAAAAGCTTATTAAAACTAAGATAGATTATAAATGGTTACTAAGCGCTAGTTATGTTTATAAGCGCTTGGGTTGCTTAGCATTTGTAGATGGCTTAAAATACCATATAAATGTTAATACGCCATTAACCAAAAACATGTGTTTATAAAAGATAAATGCTTGAAAGAGCATTCATAAGCAGCTTATTAAACTGTTTGCAATAACCAAGACATACAAGTTTGTAGATGTCTTACAAGTGCTTATAACCAAATAACTAGTGCTTATTTAATGCATTATAAACCAGCATTTTGACTCTAAACAATGTTCTTGATATTCAAACTTTGCATATCTTAAACACAGTATTATCTCAATTCCGATATATTAAGGCCTACATATGATTATTGTAACTATTGTTGTGTTTTAGTAAAATGAGCGGTCCAACCCGACAAACTGTAGGCACTTTAGGGAGCATTATGTGTTTACACTGCAGTCTGAGGCCTCTGAAGCGAGCAACACTACAGGGCTTATGTGCTCAAAAACCAGTCGATTTCTCCAGGGATTCGCCGAGCTCGTCTGTAAAACCTCAGGAAAGACTTGTGGATGCAGCTGTCCCTCTCCAGCTGCGATATCAATGAAGATGACCCCTGAAGCTTAGCAGTAAAACCAGCTAAAGGACCCCACATCATTGTCACTGTGCATATCGAGTGTGTCGCTTCTGCCCAGAGCTGACGCGGCAGGTTTCATGTTTGGAGGATTCGCTTTCACGTCTGTAAGCTACGGGTTTTATTTGGCACTTGGCTCACTCTGCGTTTGACCTACAGGGCTCAGAACGCAAACTTCCAGAACTCGCGCTGTGAAAACACTCCACTGATTGGACGAGAGTCTCCTCCCCCCTCGGTAAGACAAGCATTTCTCTAGCTAAAAAAAATAAAAAATAAGTGGGTTATTTGGCAGCCTTTGTGAAAGCTGCTGTGAAACTCTAAACCCTGTTGAATTATCTGTCTTTATTGTGGCTGCCTGAACATTATTCCCAAAGCTTCTAGGCATTTTGATAAAGATTTGTAAGGCTACAGAAGGTAATTGAACCCGCTTGGATTTGAGACGTTCTTAATATTAAGGAAAGCCATCCTTCAGTGCTCAAGCAAGGCACACTTTGGAGTTATCAGATAAACTCATCTCAGTTCCTGTCCCTCGGCCTAAACGTTCCCCCCGTGTGTGTTTGTCGGCCCACACCCAGACGCTGCTTTTGTGTTCTCTCTCTTTTTTAAACCACACTTCACTCTCCACCTCTCTTCTGCGCACCTCAGTTTCAATATTTGGCCGCGGCGGACAGTAACAGTGGTCAGAGCTGGCAGTTAAAGCCTTCGGACAGCTCCAGGTCGTTTTGGTAACCTCATCATCCTCGCTCACAGGTACAAAACAGCCAAAAACTCCTCCCTCCCCCCCATCTCCAAAACCTGCGGCCTGTTGCCCCGCCTAGCACTCCACCCTAAACACTGACCCCCGTCTCACCTGTTTTCAAAGTCCGACCGGGGCTGCTAGAACCTGCATCCCTTTGTCCCGACTTCTGTAAGTGTCCATCTGAGTGTGTCGCCTTGTTTTGTTTTTTTGTTTTCTGTGGCCCCAGGCTGCATGTCGCCCTCCTGTTTTCTACTGTAAGAGTAGCATGTGAGGGGTGGGACAGTGCCCAGAGCGCCACCTGGGGTCAGTAACAAAGGATGGATTTAAAGGAGGTTTATGGGGCCTACGGAAAGGAGTTTTGTTTTGCCTGATACTGTTTGGACTGTTGTTTTGGAGGATACCTGAACTTTTGAGTTGATTAGTTTTGTCAATACAAAGAAAATGATTACTCCAATACAGTTGATTTCACAAATAAAATCGAATTATCTTTTGTAAAACAGTATCTAGTTCAGTATGATTATCTCACATAGACAAAAAAAATACACATTTATTTTGAATTGAATGGGATGGTTCTGTTTGCTCTGTTACGTGGAACATGGGTGCATTCTGGGCGTACACAAAACAAAAAGTTGAAAGTAGGGCTGCAACTAATGAATTTAGTGTCTTTGTAGTTTGTTTTATTTTCACGATTTGTCGATTTAAATAAACAATTATTTCTATTGTACATTGAGAATTTTCTAAAACATCATCCAAATAATGGTTGAAATTTGAGGCTTCTAGATTAGAGATATTGACATAGTTTGTTTGACATTTTGATGTAACATTGTAGGTCTTTTTCATGTGTTTTAGAGTCCATGTAATCTTGATTTAAAATGTACAAAGCTTTCTGGTTATTTATTTTTTTAAGTCGGCGTGTCACTATTGGTCGATTTAATTGTTGCAGCCCTAGAAAAAAACAAATACTGTAATGTCCTTGTCTTCTTTGGGTGTTTGTTTCTGTCTGTTCTAGCTCCCGATTAGATGCCTAAACCCTACGATAGACAGGGTTATAGGTAATCAATGAAGGATTTTCTACAGTTAAAATTGTATTTTTTTAGGTATTGTGTCCACCTATGGTCTTGAGTTTACCCTGAGAAGAAAATCCTTTATTGATTTAATGATTTATTATTGTATCTTTACACACTTTTGCCCATAATGTTGGATATTTTGATTGTGGTGTTGATGTGTAAAGCATAAAGTGCCCCAAAACATGCAGAAAAGACTAAAGAGGACACATTTACCTACAATGACCAGGGATGGTCCTATATGGATATTGTTTTCTGATATTTGTCTTGCTGCTATGGTCAATATTTTCAGATATCAAGGTAATAAAGTCTAGAACCACAAACGGATGTTTAGTTCGCAGTAAAGCTCACAAATTAGCTAGAAAGAAATGTACTTAAGTTAAACTCACAGCCACATTTTTAGCTTATTTGCTTTTCTAAATCAGTTTAACTCACTAGTGTTTAAAAAAACACTTTTGACGCCCACAAGGGAACAGAAAAACAAAACTCTTAATTTCACAAATACCGATATATCCTCTACCCAGTGTGTCCCGTTAAGTGAAAGTCTCATTTATGCTTCAACTTTATGGGCAACTCTATCCTTTTAACAACGTTGCATCACCTTCGTGTGTTTGTTACCTGGTATTTGATGACCGTTTTTTTGCCCGTCTTCCCGCAGTACACCTCCAGCATGAGAGCCAAGTATCTGGCCAACAGCCGACCGGACGCCAACAGCCCCGCCGCATCCCACTGAAACACCTGCATCCCTCCCAGTCGCTTCTGCAAATCCATAACCTGTTCAATTTATCGCCACCGTTTAATCACAACCTCACAAACACGCTGGTCGGATGACGTTTTGAAGACTAAAACGACAGCTTTTTACCACTGGACAAATCCTTAAATGGTGCTGATGGAGCTTAAAGAACTGCATTCAAAACCATGTCAACTTTCTTTTTTTTATTTGTTTAAAGGTACATCGATACTACTGGTAGTTGTTCTGGTAATATGTTAAGTACTGTATATTCACTCATTGTCTTAGAAGAGGACGAGCCTTACATGTTGTATAGACATCGCACAGTAAATTTAACATTGTTGACTTAGTTTTTAGACAATTCATCTCACCATCTCAGGTCTTTCAAAGCCTCAAATGCAATTATAACTTCTGCTTTATTGTCGAGCATAACACACTGTTACATTTACTCGATTGTGTATTTTTGACTTAACCAAACGTGGGACCAGTTCTTCTGCACGTCTTACAAGATCTATATTGTTTTCTTGGGTTTTTTTCTTGGACTTTTTATTTCCTCTGGCAATTTATTTTGTGAGCTCATTCCGGAGACGAAGTTTAGCAGAGATTTGGAGGGGAAAAAAGGCAGCTTTTTGCAATCGCAGCTTGTGCCCAGAGACTGAAAATTAGAGTTTTGAGCGTAATACTGGAAGCACAGACATTGTACACATTTTCAAGGGACGAGGAACTTAAGTCTGCGTTGTTTGTAAATGCTTCCCTTTTATCTTAACTCACCAGTCGGCAAATGCATTTCTTTTACATTTGTCACCGCAAATCAAGTTCCTCCTCACTTCCGTTTAATTTGCATGGAAGTTTTACATCAGATTTCCCTCGATTATTTGACTGGGGTTGAAATCTGCTCACATTACAGTGGTTTGCGACCCCTAGTGGCTGGATTAAGCGCAAACCAATCTCTTATTTTCTTCCATCTTTTAAAAACGATGTCCTCAATATATTGTAATAATGAAGGGTATGTTTGAATTTAATCCTCATGCAATGGCAATGTGGTGTCTCTAAAATGTGTTTTAGCATTTAAAATCTATGTAACAGTGATGCTGTGAAGGGACCGACGTAAACCACAATCTTTTGTCCAGCTTTATGAACCTTGATGTCAATGTATTTTATCTCTTATTGATGGCGACGCTTCGGATTAGGAGAAATATTGAAAACTGTGCCAGTGACGTGCACATAAAAGTACCCAAATTACCTTATTAATGTCAATATTTAGGCCAAAGGTGAACGTTTTGAAATAAGAGCCTGATTTTTGTATTCAATAACACCTTGTTGAAGTCCATTCCGGTTAAGTCTTATTCTTTTTCTTGTTTATGGTTTGCTGTACATAATATAAACATTTACCATCTGGCAAAATAAGTTCGATTTATTTTAACAATTTTCTTAATTTTTCAGTTATTATTTTTAGCTTAGTTTGTTCATGTTCATGATGGTTCATTAATGTGAAGAAGAATAATAGGCTTTTTATTTTGTTTTTAAAATGACTGTAGTGTTTGTTTCTACCTTTTGCAACTATAAAACGTGTACATGTAAAGAAAAAAAAAATGCTTGAGCTTGAATGTTTTGAATATTAAACAAACTGTAAATGGGAGTGGATTGACTGAGGAGGAGCAGCATCAGCCACAAGGGGGCGTCGCGGTCTTACTTTCCCTCATACAAGTCGCGGACGTCACGTGATTAGGGGCAACGTTTTAGATCGCAGGGGAATGCCCGGGCGTGACTCGGGTTTAGACAGCAGCCGATAGGGGCAGAGCCGGGGTCAGGGGCAGAGCAGGGGCCAGGGGTCAACGGTGTGTCTCGTGTCTACTCCTGGACCCCCACACACCGTCAAGCAGCTGCTCAGGGCCAAACACTGACCGAATTTGAATCTGAAAGAGAGAGATTCCTTTGTGCGTTCTATGTATGCATGATGAGAGATAATTATTAAATCAAATATGTTTGGTTTGCACGTGACTGCTCCATTCTCATAAAATACCATGGATGATGAATGTTGGTATGAATGGATATTAAATGAGTGATGAATAAGTTCTGGTAGTTTGAAGGTTGTTTTTTTTTTACAAAAGTTTACAAAAGATGGATAGATTTGTGGAAAAGTTTGCAGAATCTCAAATCTACTTGACCCACTTGAGTTTCATTCGCATCTCTGTTTTTAGAAAATGTGTCACGAGTGATCTTTTTTTCATTTCTGATGCCATTTTCTACACATTAATGATAGTTTGAGGGGGTTTGCTCAGGAAGTCATAGATCATATTTTTATTGCCTAAAATGTGGCCAACTTTAGAAAACACAGCTAGACAAAGAGTAACTTGTAAGCCTTTCACTTTTTTTTTTGCAAATGGAACATCTGTTTTTTTTGCAAATGGATTAAAGAATAGTCTACTTGTGTCCCGTGATGTTCAGGCTGCCATTCTACAGCATTAGTTGTAATCTGCAAATTAATACAGCTACACAATGGCATTGCCCAATCACTGAATTCCCTAATCTTAAAAAAAAAAAAACATTAAGTCTTGGTATACAGAGTTTCTTGGAGAGCAAAATTGTAGGTTTGTGATTTATTTAGTCCTCCTGAAGAATAGCCTACTTACTTTGTCCATTGTCCAAATCATTTCAATTCAAATCAAGCAAATCTACGAGGCTAAACTAGAAGCAGAAGAGGATGACTGCAAGCAAAGAGATGATTAAAATGAATAGTCTAAATTGATTCCAATCACCCTCAACCGATGCTTAACAAAGCTGCAATACAGTCCCCCCCAAGCTCCTGTGGTTTATTTTTGGGAGTTTGAAGAAAACAAAGCAATACACAAACAAAGCCTGACTGAGACTGATGATTCCTCAAAGAGTCCAAAGATGCAACAGAAAATTCACACGGTCTCACTGTCGGGGGAAATTGAATTACTCTGCCTGTCGCTGGAGCGGTGGAATGCATCACTAATGCTTTGAGGTGAGGAGCTGAATGGTTTCGGGGTAGAGAGGAGGAGATGGGAGGAGGAGGAGGAGGAGGAGGAGAGGAGGTGTCTGGGGAGAGGGGGGTTCGGCTTGTTGCAGAGAGAGAGAGAGAGAGACTGAGTCTGGCTGGGCTTCGTGCCAGGAGTCCAAACCACAGCTCCCATTGAAACGGCCTGAATGGAGAACAGCTGCAGGATGCTCAAGAGACGAGACAAGAAGGGCTTTCAGTGTGCTCCAATCACAGACACAAGTGTACTCACCTAACAAGTACTCCCATTTACACATGCACACGGAGGCATGTGCTAATGAGAGAAAATGTGATGAGGATGGCGTTAGTTGGCATAATGAGTAAGGCTATTTTCATCTTTCAGCTTAAAATGAACCATCCAATGCACCGTTTGTAAACCTTCAAACACTGAAGGATAGCTGAGCCACACACACACACACACACACACACACACACACACCACACCCACACCACACCCACACACACACAAATCGTTTTGAAGATTAAAAAAAAAATCTGTCAAAATCCTTATGAAATATGTCCAAAATCAGAGATAACCTAAACGAACTTAGAGCAAATACTATGACAGTTTATACAGATTAATTTAAAATCATGCACCACGCTCTTACACTTTAATAATAAGTTCAAATGCATAAAATCCGACTCTTAGTTTGTGACAATATCTGACTTTACATCTTTTGTTGTACAGTTTATTTTTGCTTTCTGTAAATTACGAATGGTTTCACACTTATTATGACGATGAGGTATAATGGGTAGGCCTTGGGCTTTTTGCTCTTGTCTTGCATGTCAAAGGTTATTGTTTATGGAATAATGTCCAAATATAGTTGTGACTAAACTAAATCTTTCTGCACCTTTCCTAGTTTTTGCCCTAACAATTCCAAATTATGTTTAGAATGGAGGGTTTTTTAAAAATATGTTTGTTATTAAAATAAATATTTTTTACGTTTAATTTTTAAAGTCCTTACACTTAATAAAAGATGGCAAACTTATGTTTAGAATGGAGGGTTATGCCTGTGTAAGTTGTATTGAGACACATGGGGACGTGCACACTCCACATGTTAATCGTGCTGTATGAGAGGTTAGAGTCAATTACAAACTGAACGATAAAATGCATTTCAAATGTTTTCTTTTGAATTGGAAAAAGTCCTGAAATGTTGCATAACGTCTACAGGAACCCATGAATACGTTTGTTTGGAAGATTACACTAGACATTTCTGTTCAATCTCATTTTGCCGTAATTTTAAAAATAGTTTCAATGGTAGACGATCTGCTCCAAACTCAGGGTGTGCATTTCTCAAGAACAACCATTGAGATATATCGTTTTTCAGTCTCTCACAGGTAACTTTCCTTCTATAGGACATATAAGGAAACAGTTACCATGGCAACATTTTAGTCTACCTTTCTGTCGACTAACTGACAGTTGTCTAAAACGCATCATGGTGAGTAAGATCTGCAATTTATTTAGATTTAACGTTAATGTTATAATGACATTACAAATGGTTTGCATTTGATTATATTGTTTGTCAGACAATAACTCTAGTTGACTAGACTGGAAAGATCTCATTAGCTAACATTAGCAATTAGCATACGTAGCATACATTAGCTAACGTAACTGTACTTTTGTCTCCACAGCCTCCCAAAAACACTAGGAAAAAGGGCAAAAATGGGTTGATGATGGTGAAGTGACTGAAGATGAGTAAAGACTAACCCAACTTGAACTTGAATTAAACAATTGTTGTTTTTCTTCCGTTAAATTATCAAACGTCAAACACCATTTGCGCTTTTTAGATTCCTTCTGTAAATTTGAGTCGATATGTTAAAAGGAGTCCAAGTCTGAGTCTGGGTCACAAATCCAGCTCATTTACAAAGAGTTTGCTTCTCATAGCTTTAAATTTAACTTATAATTTGAACATGATTATAGAGAAGATAAGCAGAGGTCGACAAGGTTTTGAGAGCTGTAAAGTCTTTGGGCCTCGAGTCCAAGTGCCTGAAACTCAAGTCGAATCGCACGTCACTGCCCTCACAAACGTACAAATCCTAAACCTAAGCTCCAACAGTTGATCGCTTTGAGAGAAGAGCTGGAGCAGAACGAAGAAGCAGGAGAACTACTTTTGACACGAGCGGGACAACTGCATGTTCTCCTGGGACAAGGCCAAAGGACGAAGTGAGAGAAATGCACACATAATCTACTGCTGCCCCCTGCGCTAACATGACACCCTTTTGGATTAGAAGAGTATTTTCAAAGTTTCAAAAGGAAAGTTTACAAATATTGAACCTGATTATTTTTATTATTTAGGCCCTCCCAAAACTACAGAACTCTGCATTTTAAGGTTTTGAGTTTTGCCTCCATTTATTTCATATTATGGGCCATTGTTGTGATCTATTTTGGTCTTGAATTCTAGATTGTTTTTATTATTTAATGTTTGGTCCTTCCAGTTCTTCCAGTCCTTCCTTTAACTTCAAATGATCAAACAGATGTTTTCCAGACAGTTACTCTTTTAGTTACTCTTACTTGAGTCGTAGTTTCCCCAATTACCTTGTTATACTCTTACTCGAGTATTTTTTGGGACCAATTCTTTGTACTTCTACTTGTCTAACTTGACTCTTGTGTACAACTTTCGCCCACTCTGTTTGTGACAAGTCCTTGCGAAGCTGCAGCATGTCCAGGGGCCGGAGTGTGAGCGAGTCTACTGGCCCTGCACAGGAGAAAAGTGGCTCCACACGCCGCCCTGCTGGAGAAGAACAGTAACATGGTCAAATGCATAAAAGCTCTGATGTTAGTGAGTGCGACACAACACCACACATTATCATTTTCCCTTTAAAACGTGCCATTTTGATGTATTTTTGTTTTCGGACACATTGCTACTTTATATGCAGACCGGTGATTACAGTTTTACAGTAGTTGAGCGTATTAATCTTAAGGATGCAAAATATATAAAAATTGTGGGAATTTTAGAAACAAAAATAAATTATTTCAATTCAATAAATTCTCCAGAAAGTAAACATAAATATAAAGTGCTTTTATCTGGCTGTTTATGTCACATTATCATTCAGAAAAAATGATTTCGTAAAGCAGGGCACATTCTACAGCATTCTATTAAGACCTTTTATCTTATTTTGCTTTGAATGTTTCGTTGTATTACTCAGTATATTGTTTCCCATAGAAGCAGAAGGAGGAAATATAGGAAATGCGATATGAATATGATACGTAAGATCAGCCCATTGTTTTGTTTTAGCCCTGTTAAAAATGAGTTCAAGTCAGTTCACATGTTGGTCTGATTCACACTTTGAATAAATTGCAGCGACTGAAATGTCAAACTCCATTTCGATACAATGGCTCAATACACACTTTGACACCCCAACGATAAGGATTTTTTTGACAATAGAGTGTAATTTTTATCTCAAAATAACCTTTTTCTATAACAGTTTGTTTGGTCTGCTTTAGATCAAGAAGTAAAAAATGAGGGGTCCAACTTTGTCCAATGCTTGTGCTTTTTTTCTGTTTTCAATGCTTGTTTTAGCATCAGAATCTGGGTATTGATTTCGACAGCCCTCGTACCGGGCCTATATCAAGAAAATGCGATGTTATAATTGCGCTCTACCTGCACAGTCTGTGTTAGATTTACCGATTTTTCATTTATCTTGCTTTTGTATTGCATGTTTCTATTCACCTGCTGACCTTAGACCTAACAACATTATAAACACTTATTTTCATTGCAATATACTCTTAATTATGTCAACTTCATGCTCGTGTCAAAACAGAAATACACAAGTACCACATGAGAAAGTAGCGGGAAGTTATTGCGCAGCATAAAGGAGAAATACTCTGGAAAAGGTGTTTCAAAAAGCAAAATAATGTATTGATCTTTGAGTGAGTCAGCCTATTACGCAGCCAATTCACATAGAGTGTAGTTAGAACAGAGCATCTTTTTGTCCCGCGGCGATTCCCTTTGTGTTGTTTTAGGGCCTTGTGTCTGCGTTGTTGAGGGTTGTTGTGGTGTTGGGGGGAGTCAGGAAATAGGGTCCGTCGCTCGCCCCTTCTTTTGTGGCAGGATGCAGAGAAGGAGGGAGGGCAGCTGCATCCTGGGAGTCACACCTCACCTCCCCCTTTGTCCCCGCACCCCTGTTCTGTCGCTGGCAGCACGCAACCTCGACGCAGAGTGACTTTATAGGGCTGTTCCGATGTATACGTCTACTCACTTTACAGGCCGGAATGAGTTTCAATGTGTTAACTACCGCAGCAAACTTAAAGCTAAAATGTGCCAAATCCAGTAGTAAAACAGTGACAGGACCAAAACAGGGCCAAACAGGACTAAACCAGGTCTTATCCAGTTTAATAAATGTATTTCACTAAGGCTATGTTCACACTGCCGGTCGAATGAGATTTTTTTTTGCCCAAAAGTGACCTGAGTCTTCTTTTTTCATGACAGTGTGAACAGCACCAATCAGGTTTTTGTGTAATGCAGGGCAAGGTCACACTCATGAATCGTACTAAAGCTGATTCTGATCTTTAGCGAAGGGACTTTTGTCTGAACACGCACGATCGGACTTCTACAGCGCTGAAATGCTACAAGTGCAACATTCTTAAACTGGAAAAGGCAAGAATGATACATAATTAAACAATACAAGGCCTGGCAGACAACAGCAGTGAAGCTAGAACGTGCAAATAACGTGACATTTTGAACTTAACTTTGTATTTTGAGAAGAGTGCGTAAGATAAAACATCAAGATGACTCATTTATAGTATATAGTGAGAAATGGTGCGCGCTCATGTCTGCCTCATAATGTGACAACAGCTGGTTTTGTCTTTGTCTTCTCCACATCAGGACACTTCAGGGTTGTTGGCTTCACACATGAAAACTGATTTGAGTCACATTCTATTTGCTTCTCCAAAAAGCAGAATTGATCACCAAGACCTGGGGGTGTGAACATGGAACGTGAAAAGGTTTCCATTTAATTTTATCAACTAAACTAAAGTGTTTCAATAGCAAATGTAATTTCCATTGATGTATCCGTACTCTGTTGTGCCCAGTTTTGCTTTTGGTCATGCTCTAGTGTTGAGAAATAAAAGTCTAAATAACCATGTGTACCTCTTGTGCAACCAGCTTGAGAACCACAGGGGGTCTACAGCGGTGTCCTGTTATGTGTCTACTCATTTTATAGAGCATTACTAATACAAAGGCTAAACCAGGGTCAAATCTAGGACAAAAGGCAGGACTGAAGTATAAACCTGGATCAAAATCTTTTTCTAAATCTATAAATCTGAAACTAAACCAGGACTAAATCTGGGTTAAAACCACGCGTTAATCTTTCATACTAACCAGGGCAAAAACAACAACAAAACAGAAACTCAAACAGAAGCAAACATTGCCAGTGTCAAGACTTAAAACTAGCTCCAAATGAAACAAAAGCAGACCTTGGACAGTCAGCGCACCACATCTTGGGAATCACCGGTTTATAACGGGGGTTTACGGGGGATACGGCTGGTCTTCTTGAGTATTCTGCCCGGACTGTGATGCCTCATGCGCACACCACCGCATTCAAAGCCTTTCTCCCTTTGACTTTCTGCTCTTTTAAGTTTTTATAAAGGACTTGTCATGATCCAATGGTTTACCACTAACCCAGAGTTTTACCACATGTGAGACTTACCCACACTGTCTCTGCCCGGACGCTAAATGTTTCCAAGGCTACGGCAAACATCGGAAAACACAAAAATGCAACTTCAAAGTTTGAAAGCTATCTATGGCAAAATAATTAATAACTAGAGGAAAGAGAAAGAAGAAGACCTCCACTAAAGCATGGCAGCAAGGTAGAAATAGCTTATAATGGTGTCCTTTTAAGTTACAATCAACAGAGCAAAGTTTGAAAATAACCTTTTGAAAACACTATTTTACCACTATTATCTCTAAGCAAGAAAAGGCTGCAAAAAATTTGCATTTTGCTTCGAATTTATGCAAAGCAAATCCGCCAAATGTCTAATCCCTCCAGGTATGAAAAGGTTTAGACTAGAAACACCACGCCAATCCATCACTTTTGATTGCTCAATAACTGCCATTCATATCTGATCTTATTTAGTGTTGTTTTAAGACTTCTGTTTTGGCAAATTGGAAGGCAAAAGTCTCTAAAGCAGTGGTTCTTCAAGTGTATAAATCAAAATGGGCAAAATAAAGTTAACATTTTAAACATGGACTATATCAGGACACATTTCTGAAGTCTGAAACGGATTTAAAAAAGACTAAATAACCTGAACTCTAAAGTGTAAAATACAGGATTAAAATAGAACTAAATTCAGGTCTAAACTAGGACTAAAAAATAAAACAATTATAATAAAGGTACACTATATAATGTTTCTGGTGCGCTATCCCACATTTGCTTGTTTCATGGAGATGTTTTTGCTCTGTTGGAATGTTCCACAGGATGACTTATTCACCTCCATGGATACAAACAGGGGATACAATGCAAATTACTGGTCAAATCTGAGAATCTAAGAATTTTTGCGCACTAAAAACACCTGTAATGAAATAAATGTAAGATAAGGTTAATGCCATACAAAAAAAACCATTGTACCAGTTGTAGTACATGTCCCACATGTTGAGAATGCCTCTGTAGTCATTACCATTGTCACCATTTGCCCCACATTCCCAAAGTCCACTCCGCTCGAGAGCTGCCCACCAAAGTTCAAGTCCCTCCATTGTAGTGTTATGTGATACCTGGATTACAATGCCTTTCCACTTGGTTCGGAGCGACTACAGCGCACATGCTGAGTAGGATTTAGACCAGGGCCAGTTGTTCTCAGACTTCACTTTGGATCAACGGGGGGGGGGGGCTGTCCCGTCGTTCCTAATCCCGCAGACAATACAGGCTGTTAATTGGAGCCTGGACTGATATAGCCCCGAAAAGTCTCGCTGACAGAGTGTAAGGACAGCGCCAACGTAATCCTCGGCACTTGGAGGAATGTGCCAATCCTACAGTGGGGTTTTTACTGGGTGTTTGATGGACAGGCTTTCTTGACCAATTGTGAAGTGGAAGTTCTTACATATATGATTAAAGGTGCGCTATGTAACTTCTCTGGTTACGTGTCTGCCATGTCTCCATGGGGATGTTCTTTATTGCTTTGCCCGGAATGTTGAACTGCATTTATTCAATTGCAGGTGTTTTCTTTGACAAAATATGGACTTGCATTTCCACAGATCTGGTCTGTAACCTGGCCTGGTGGCGTCACCTTCTTGTCTCCAGGAAGATAGATACGTTTATTGCCGTAGTGTGGAATATACTAGGCAAAAAAAATGACATCCAAAGACAAGCAGGTGGCAAACCCTTCACTGGAAAAAGGGCAGTATATATGATGTTATGAATATATGACTTTTAAGTGTATTATTAACAGCCAGGTGCCAGAGTCTTCACAAACGTACTTAAATCAGAAGTACATTTGAAGTTTTCTACACTTTATAACTGTTAGAGCACAGATACTGCAGCTACTATAAATAACAATATTGCTACATCTAATAACCCAAGTCTGAATGCAACCACCAATATTGTAATAATTAAACAAGTCAATTTATTACACTATGCTGTAACTTAATTTCAAGTCAGAAGATGAAGCATACTGATTTTTAACATCTAGCATACTGCATCTGAAACTACCACTGCGATGACATTTTTATATATATATTATATATATATATATATATATATATATATATATATATATATATATATATATATATATATATATATATATATATATATATCCTATAGGCTACAAATTTTGTAATTTTGTCCATTTGGCTTCACTATTAAAATTGCCCATTTGGCTGTTAAGATAAAAAAAAAAATAAGGTTCTACGGGTTCTACTCAATCTAATTTGCAACCTGCTAACACGTGAAAGATTTCTCAATCTTTTTTTCTTCTTCATTTCTATATCTTTCCTTCAAAGGTACTTTTTTAAACTCTCACAAATGTCCTAAACCAAATGACTCGCGCACGTAGTAGTTACTTCCCAACCAAAACAAACACTATCACAGCATCCTTTAAAGACCTGTGGATTTTCACGTCACCTTCTCAGCTCACTTTGATCTGGTGCCAAATCGCACACCACCCTGTTTGTGTTTTAATTAGCGTGCTACAAACTGCTAACTAGATTTTAACACTTCTTAAATGGCTTCCTCTCCGGCCTACAGCCTCAGAAGTAGCGACTAATGTTATTGAACTATGGTGGGGTCTTGTCCCGAAGGCGCCAAAAGCGACCAACAGGCAGCACACTCTTGTCGGACTGGTTTCAACTGTTGTGTGTAAACTGGAGGTGATTGAGGCTGTTATCACTGGAGATGATCAGTTGTAGCCCCCTGACATGCTTTGCCAACGCTCTCCTGACGTGCAGCTGCTCCGTGGAAGTGTGCCTGCCTATGGTCCTAAAATTAGAAGCTTCCTTTTGCCTAATGATGTTAAGGGTGCAGAAGATCTTAGAAAATCCCAAAAGCATGCAGGACATTACAGGGCCACTTGTTTAAACAGCATAACACAAGATTAATGGGGCGGCGGTGGCTCAGGTGGCGGTGCAAGTCCAGCTCCATGTGATGCTGTTCGTGGGTAAAATACTTCACCCACCTTGCCTATGTTTGAATATTGGGGCTGTAGTACTTTTAGTCATTTCGTTTGGGCCCAGTTTGAGTCCTGATGTAGATTTGGTTTTGTTTCTGTTTTTGTCCGGGTCTCGTTTTTTGTTTTTGGTTAGAGTTTAGGCTCAGTTTAGTCCCTATTATGATGTGGTGATGATTGTGCAAAAGTGAATGCACCCTAAATCGAACAAAAGTTGTGTCCTTTGACTAATTATTTTACTTGGATTAGAAACAATGTATATGGACCATATCAGAAAGGCGAAGAAGAGAGTCTTGATTTGAATGCACTTTCATTGTGATTTTAATGTTTTTTTTAAAGAACTTTGAATAGCATTTGGTACAATTTGTGCTTTACGAACACAATTTTATTTTATTTTTGATTTGATCTGTAGTTTTAAGCGTGACTGGAGTGTGAAATCTGTCTTTTTCACATATGAAGATGCTGTTTGCTTCTTTGTATATATGTTTTTCCCACAAGATCCTAATCATTTAAAGAGTTTTTTCCCAAAGCCGTGGTGGTGGTGGTAGTAAATGCTTGGCTTCACTCTGTCTCAGGGCAACTGTGGCTCTAATACCTTTCCACTGCCAAATGTTGAGAGCCAATTTAATGCTATAACAAATCAAATGCATTATTATAAAATGATCTCTTTATTCTGGCAAGTGAAGATTCTGTCCCTAATGTCGATGTGCTAGAGACAGAAAACATTTTGAAGAATTTTAGTGGCGCACAATTTATATTTTATGGCTGTTTATTATAAATGGTTCAAGTAAGGAACAATGGTGTAGTTTTGATGTTGTGCATGATTACTGTACGCCTAATGCGAGGAATGACCGCTCTCAAAGTTGAGACTGGCGTGCCTCTGCTTCCCATTTTGTTAACGTTAACGTTCATTCAGTATAACGTGCCATTTACTTAAACAATTGCGTCATAAAGGAGCATAAAATCTGGTGCCAAAATAGCAAGCTACATTTGAATTTGTCTACGTTTACAGTAATAAATGAGACAAAGAGCACATTTGGCATGACCACAACTGGCTTTCC
The DNA here is from genome assembly GCA_015082035.1 of Chaenogobius annularis. Lineage (NCBI taxonomy): Eukaryota > Metazoa > Chordata > Actinopteri > Gobiiformes > Gobiidae > Chaenogobius > Chaenogobius annularis. The sequence continues at coordinate 391,733 of BJKM01000455.1, read as the reverse complement.
TCCTCGCTCCACTTTTTAGTTCCAAGGCCATAAACATATGACACTATAAAAAGAAAATGAAGCAACCCAAATTACATAATGTGACTTTGATATACTATATTACCTCATCCTAAACCACTGTCTTAATATGTCTTAAATTATGTTTTCAAACGACTAGTATTAATCAACTATTAGTCATATAGTTTATTAGAAAAAATGTGTTGTCTTAATTTTCACACACATGTCAATAAAGCACAATGGTGTTAGATCAGGTCAATGCAATATGAACACAAACTATAATTACCTATTAAAGGCCAATAAGACTATTTTACTCCACGTTATATTATGCTATGATATGGTAAGTGTTTTTATTTTTTTAATGTTTTCTTCCATGTATTTTGCTTGTTCAGGTCTTACATTTGTATAGCAGGAACTATGGTTTGAGATTAATCTTGGCAAGATGTAAAGGCACTCAATAAACAGAGCATTTACCCTCAAATTTTAATATGTCTCGGCCCTATGTTTACTATCGCAAATCCGTTTCAATGTATGTTGCTTTTGTTTGTTTTTGTTGTCGTTATTGCTTCTTGCGCGTTCTGTACTTCCTGTCTCGAAGCACTATCCCACTGCTGGCAGAGCACCCATGGGAACAGAGTGCTTGTGGCTTATGTGTGACACTCCTGTATTATTAAAGTGGCAAGCTGTGAATGTGCAAACAGTAATCGGCTCAAGGGCAGCTTGATCTTTCTATTCAAAGGAAAGGGGCTTTACAACTTACTACAAATCTCTACATTGTCAGTCTTACCTCCTCTAATATTTTCAACACCAGGCTCTCAAAACTAGCGTGTAGAACTTGTGTTGTACCGACTCATTTTCTCAACTTTTACTTGTGCGTAACAATCTTTATGCAGTTGTTTGCATCTGGTTTTAACTTCCACAAAGTTGCTGTTGTTACTTGTGATTGCAGTGTTTAGGTGGTTTTCCTCTGTTTATCTTTTTCCTACATGTTTGCGATTTTGTGTGTGTTCCCATACTTCAAGCTCCACTCTGTTGTAAACACAGACAGATGCTGTATGCCAGTGTCATTAACATCAGCAGGGCAAGTTCAAGTGTATATTTTAAACCATGTGAGATTCCCAGTTTGGCTCCTTTATCTTTTAATTCTTTGCCATATAAATACAAAAAGAACTACTAAATAGCATCCTTGCTTAAAAAAAAAGACTTTGATCTTTCTGTTTTGAATGTTCTGTTTTTTCTCTTAGGCTAATTGAAATGTGATTAATTAGTTGGAACAATTATATTAAGTAGAATGGATCGACTGTATTCATGTTTTCAAAATCAGATCATGAGACGCAGTCATCGAGGAGGGACTTTGATCTTTAATGGGTGAAATAAATTTGGGGATTTTAAAATGAGTGAATCCAAAATGTTTACAATGAGTCATAGGATCATAAGTAAACAGACTTATTTTAATATTGTACTGTACATAAAACACATGAGCCTGCTTTTAGGCCTTATGTACAAGAAAACACTGTTGAAATGTTTTGTATAGAATATAATTTCAACTATAAAATTACCGTCTAAATATGCAGAAAGAAAAAAAAAAAAACGACCAAAGAACACGGTTTAGTGGTTATGCCATTTTATTTATGGTTTTAGGTCCCAGTGTGGGTCCTTTGGTGGTCAATGCCACAATCAGCTCTTGTCCCTGAGAGGCCAGTATTGGGATGAACTGTTAAATACTCCAGATACTGGAGAATAGACACATCATTTAGCACAGTTCAAAGCAGTACAACATCATTAAAAGCAAATGTAAACCATTACAAAGGCAGGGGAGATACAAGCTACACAGTCACTACGCATTGAAACAAAGCACAGTACACAATACTGTAATCCAGATGTACAGAGTAACCCAATATGGGTGAGAGAGAACACAGAGGACACACTCCTCCATGTGAACGCCGCCATGTTGCTCCTGACAGGCTTTCAGACAGCAGTAATCTGCTCTCATTAACCTTTATCTGTGTGCAAACTAAGACCCAAGGCAGATCTTCTTACAATTATTGCCTAATTACAAACCAAACTGGTTTTGTCTACTATTTTAGTCTCTTCTGTGGTGAGAGCCTGTACAGGAGCAAATTTGAAACTCAGCTGTGCAACTTTCAAATATAACTTTTCGAAGCAAGTCAAAAGCTGATTGCATCCCCAATTCAAAATCTCTTATGCCATAATAATTTTCCCTGATTGTAACAATGCAAGGACTTTTTTAAATTATACAATTATACATTATATATTTAACAGATATTTTAGAGATTTCAAGGGGTTAATTTAATCGGACATTTATCTGAGGCCTGTCGTCAAGTGGACGTGAATTAGATGAAGTCACCTAATATTCAAAGTGCTTTGTCCTGACACACCTCAGATTTGGTTATTAAAGGTTGCATTTGGGAATTTGCCTTTAGCCAGCTGAAATGATGGAGGAATAACACTGTTAACTTAAAATAAAAACGCCTTCATACACTGAAGCATTTCCGGAGTCATCTGAGGAGAGCAGCTAATTAAACGAACACAGGCCTGTACAGTTGGTTAAAACGAAAACGAAAAATGCAAGAGAAAAGCTGGCCAAAGCTTGAATATGTGAGCATACATTCTATGAGAATTGCAGATACATTTACAAGCAACATTTACACGACAAAGCTCAACTGATTGCCTGCAAAGCTTAACAATGAAAGCTCCTTCCTGCTGACTTCCATTTTGCTCGTCCCAGACATTATGGGCGAGATCCTGGTGTCACACAAGAAGATATAGTCCCGAAGCGGGCCGCACAGCAGCCCAGTAAAATAACCAAGACCGATCACCACTGTAACAAAATACAGCAGCTTCACGGTCTAATACGAAACACTGGTCCCCACGAGCCTTTCAGATACCGAGGCTGGACGGGGACGAGGATGAGAAAGGAGCGGTCACCCTAAAAGGCAACCTGAGGAGGGCACCAAGGGGTGTCCGGGTACAGCAGACAGTGCACCGACTTGAACCTGGAAGACGACAAGAAGAACGATGTTGTGATTAAGTTTTAAAAAGGGAAATACAGCAGCAAGAGCAAAACTGAACAATAAACCCTTACCTTGATGGGTCGTCCTCCACAGAGAAACCCCCTTTCAAATTGATGATGTTGCTTTTATTTTCAAACATCCCATAACTGAGAGTGAGCTATGGAAAAACAAAAATGTTAGAATATAAGAATAAAATACTTCTGGATCTTGGATTGTGACTACGGTAGATAAAAATGTACCTGTTTGTTGATGTCCGGTCGGGACACTTGTTGCAGGTTCTCCAGGTGGGAGTGGAAGAGGTTGCTGCGGGTCAAAGGGAACGCCCAGCACCGACTCGATGATGTAACCGATGGTGCAGTCGTCGGGGAGTCGGATTTTCTCAGCTGTGTTCATGAAATGGCCTCCACTGAAAGGAAAATATAGATGTGTTGAGAAAATCTTAGATGAATCAAGGTATTCAATCATCTTACATTCATGACTTTGCGCCACTTACCTGGCCCACGGGCTCATTTTCAGCGCCAGCCCTCGGCTCACACAGAAACCTGCTCCTCCAGTGGCAAACCAGAAGTTCACTGGTTTCTACAAAAGATAAAAACACAATATTTAGCATACAGCGGACTTTCAATCTGCATACGCTTGGCACATTTGCTCGGAATCGAGGCTGCGTACCATTTTGTTGTCTCCAAGTCTCTCTGTGGCCTCGATGGGCCGGTCCAGACTGGGTTTGCCGATGTACATGTCCTGAGTGTGAGTGTACTGGGACAGATGTTTGACCAGAGTCCTCATATTCACATAGTTGTCATCATCCACGTGACAAAACCACCTGTGACATAAGACTCTGTTAGAAACTTAACACTTTTCTAATGCCATCAATGACTAAAATCATATAATAATATATACTTACTTTTTGCCAGACTCTATAAATTTGTCATATTCCACAGCCATTTTGCATTTAAGGATAGAGCCCTCTTGTGCCGACTGTGAGCAGCAGAGCAGTTGGTGTTGACCGCATGGCTCCCTGTGACACCAAGAACAACTTCATTAAACAATAGCACTTTCATACGGTTTCATAAATGCAAAACAATCTGAGCAGTTCACAAAAACGGAACGCTCAAAGCCAGATCTTGATTACTTTTGATCAGACAAACTACGGCTCTGTTTTCGACTATAAAATTCCCAGTTAAATCGTAAAACTTACCAATTTTCTTCTTCAGCTCTTCATCTTCCCCGTCCGTGAATACGCTTACGTCTGCAAAACAATCTGCGAATCAGATATCAGATAAGTTGAGGACGATCATTAACCACATCACTTGACCAGATCATGTGAAGGGCCCATGACAGGACGTCCTCCGGCTTGGTCTATCAATGTGTCTTGGGGCAATTCTGTCATTTTCCGCCTGGCGAGATCTTATGGCATCACTCATCATCCCTATTAGACGTGTATCTTCCCATTGAGTTAAACATCCCCACGCGCTAATAAAGAGCCTTTGTCCTTTTGCATTTCACTCGCCATGGCAACTATTTAGCCGCCCCAAAGCCTCCCAGACACGGGACAAAGCAGGAGGCAGACTGTCCTCCTCAACCCCTGCTCCCCCCATACCCCGTGCCCTAAGTGACGCTCCCAATATCTTTACTGGACACCCTCGTGAAAACGCTCCACGAAGTTCAATACAGCCTGTATTCAGTCATTAATGCAGTAATATTATAAAAAAGATAAAACCACAAAAAATCTCTCTTAAAAGTCAACAAGAGACTGCCGGCACGCATTTGTAGCAGTTAGTCATAAAGGCTTTTTTTTTTTTTTTTTTTTACAACAAAGCCATATAATAGGAACAAATGAAGCCAGCGAAGATTAGACGAGTTTACAATGGGCAGGTGCAAAGGAGGTGAATGGCGCTCGGACTCTGTAACCGCCACATTTGTGTTTACTCTGCACCTCAGGTGAAAGCAGCACCTGCCGAACAGCACGCCAACCATCAGAGCCACGTGTCTGTACATGCAAGCTCGTGCAGACTAGACCCCAAATAACAAAAGAACATCTATGTCAAATTATAATTGCAGTCAGTGATCCAAAAAAAGCTAGTGTTTCATCCATTGTGCTCATCTTATAGGCATTCAGATAGAGTTCCCTGCCAAATTTAACCATAATAGGCTACTGTTCTGTACTAATTGGAAGTATAAAGCCTATGGTTATTTTTATTTAGCATAAAACTACACTAGATTTGGTACAATTAGTGGTCAAACTCGACTAAAATATTGTCTTTTTCTAGACAACAGACAGGAATCTTAAATACAAAATAATGGTACTTTTATTGTGTTACCACTGTTCAGGAAAAGTCATATTTTGTAAAGAAGTATTGTTACTTGCTCAAATGTATATCTGTTTCGATACCAGTTTAGTATGAATCGAAATCTGTTGATTTTTGATACTTACAATCCTAGTTACAACAATATCAATTCAACTTATTTATTCTACGTTCCACCTGCTTTTTAATTTTTAATTTTTTTTTAAACTAATAAAGTTACTTACTAATTACTTAAATCCTTCCTGACTAAAAAGTCTCTCGCTTTGGGCTCCGTTAGCTCTAAGCCTGTTGAATATTCAAGCTAATCAGAGAGCAGCTGCCTGTGCGGCGCTGTAGCGGTGGTGGCGGGACAAGGGGGGATCTTTGGTGCTTATTAGTAAATCAGAAGCAGTGTGTGGTCACTCACTCACACCCCCCCTGCCGCCCCCCTTTCCTCTCCCTCTCTGGGCCTCTTCAATAGAAAACAATGCAGTGAATTTTCATGCTGGGGAGAGCCTGCAGCCCAATATGTTTGCCCTCATTTGCATACAGCTGCTGGGGTTAAGGCTTGAGCGTGCGAGAGAGGCATCATGCTGAAGTTTTTTTTTATCTTATCTGGAATTCACACTAGAAAAGAAGAGTGTGAAGTGGTGATAAGAGACAGGCGAGTATTGGCTTTAGAACTCGGGGAAGTTTTGGCACCAAGCTGGACATGGTGCCTAGCTGGCTGTCTCCACTCACTATAGGAAGGAAAGGCACCCGCTTCAACCTGCCTCCACCCTGGCTGCTTCCTATTACGCTTTGTGCTACACCTATGTCAGCACTTAGTTAAAAACAATAAAGATTTTACTGCGAATGATTTTAAAGTTTATCTTCTTGCCGTACTCCATTGTGAAGCCTTTCTAAAAATCAGTCCACCGCAGCCGCCAGTGTTTTTTCAACATCCTAAAAGCGCTCATTGTTAGATAGCGTCTGGGTAATTATCGTGCTCTTGAGAAAGGAATGCATGGCACACTACAAGAGATGAAGATGCCAGCTGTCTGAACTTTAAAGCAAAGCGAATTTAGGCTTTGGTGGACGCAGTTACAGTACGTGCCAGTTTTACCAAGCATGGAGCCAAAACGTTGAAAAAAAAAAAAAAAAAAAGGGGGGAAAAGGGGTGAAGGGAGTTCACTTGGATGAGTGCTGTTGGGCCACACATTTTTGTTTTAGCCAGAGGGCAGCACACAGCATCTGAATGGAGATAAGAGTCTAATTTAAATGCAAAGATCCTTCAGATTAACTGGGTCTATGGCAGTATTGTGATGTAAAGGGAACCTGAAAGCAATGATAAATGGTTTGAATTAAGAAATATACAGCACAATATTTGCAGTGGTAGGTATTCAACATTTGTTTTCTGACCACACCAAGTATATTATTTAAGAGACATTTTCCAAAATAAATCACTATGTACTGTATTTTTCTTTGACTTTGACCCCCATGCATTTACCATTGAACAAATGAAATTATTATTATTATTTTATTTTTTTATCAAACAAAATAATTCAAAAATAAGTCCATCAGCTGAGCGTGAGAATGTAACCTGGATATCAGAGGTGCGCATATGCCTTTGGTGGGAACTGGGCTGATCATATGGTTGGCATTAGAGCTGTTCTTTTGTTCTGACCACCTGGCACCCTCTCCTCCAGCTACTCCCTCTTGTATTGTGGTGCCTTTATGTCCTCGGTCTGTATCGCCACCCGCCAGCTGCCCTGCTTATGACTCCTGCTGTTAACTTTATCACATGAGTTCACTATCATCCCGGACAGTCATTACAACCAATTAGTGCAAGCTTTCCTCTCATATTAGCAGATGTTGAAGAGCCCAGGTAATTGATACTGACTGCTAAGTGAATCTTACGGGAGTTTGACATGAATTAACTCAGAAAACCGTGTCCAGATCACTTGTCTGGCCATTTTATCATCCTTTGTGCATCCCTCAAAGAAGCTTGGTTCTCACGCCCAGCATGCAACTTATCTGCCTGTATAGACGCACCACCCCTCACGAAAACCCATTTTCTGATGCTGTTTCATAGGTTAACTCAGGCAAAAATCCCACGTTCTCATGGGGAAGGTTAAGGGAAAACAGAGCTTCTTCTTAACCCCCTTGTGAAAAATGCTTTGGAGGAAACAACCCCCCAAAAAGTGGAGCATCAATTGCATCCTGGGCTTTTACAGTGGGGGACCCATCCTGGGTTTTACAGTGGGGACCAAAAAGAAGGCAGAACAAGGGGGCAGTGAATGGGCCAGGGACATCATTCACAGGGAGAATGAGATGTGACTGAGCAGAGGTGACAGGGCTCTGAGGCCACCAGTGTCATGGGGGACAATAGTGCACTATGACTGCACCGCTCATTGAAACACTTACAGAGCAGAAATGTACTCCACATGTACTACACAAGTGCTGACCATTGCAAGTCTAATAAATACTACTAATAATACATCAAATGTGTCATACCTGTTGCATATTTCTGGAGATCCACGTGTCCAGCAGCAGGTTGAGTCTGGACTGGTGGAACTTCTTGGTGGTCTTCACTGCGATGAAGATGTCATCCGCGCTGATGTCCTCAGCTGGAGCAGGGTCACGTTTGGCGTCAGAGAAGCGCGAGGGATTCTCCACTTCCCTCCTGCCCCGTGTGAGTTTACTGATGTACGCAGAGAATCCTTTCTTATTATTATCCACGGCGTCGTCCACAAGCTCGCCCCCGGCCGTCTCTTCTTGTTGCGCGTTTGCATCGGTTAATTCAAAGCGGTGATGCTGAACTACGAGTACGACTAAAAGGAGACACAGACACGCTGTGCTCGCAATAGAAATAGCAGTCTTCTTCCCGTTATTCTTAAACATGATTAAATCTGATCAAAAAAGCCTAAACTTTTGGAAAACTAAACTCTGCGGCGCCACAATGTCCATAGAGTATTTATATAGTTAAATCCAAAGCACGCGGGTCCTCAGGCGCGCATTTCTGAATTGAATGTGAGAAGCGGCGCGCGAGAGAGGTATTTATAAGCTTCCTCAGTGGCACCGCCCCCAAACCCAGCGTGAGGCCAGTGACGCACACAAAGGGGCGGGATTAAAGCCATGTGTGAGCTCTGAACTGCAGAGATCTCGCTCCTACTAAAAGCCTTTCTCCCCTAAAAAAAAAAAAAGACACAAAAAGCACAACATTTGGACTCTTCACCATCACAATAGCCAAGATAATCCTAGTATTATATAGTTAGAGCCTATTTGAATCACTTTTTGCTAAAGATTTCTACCTTTACTTATATAAACCTATTCTATCCTATAGTTTTGAACCCTGTGCCAATATTTTTTTTTGATTCAGGAAAGCCATCTCACACATATCCTCCTATTTTTCATCTACCAGAGAGTGAACGGATTTTGTCTGTTATAGAATATGCATCATTTTCAAGGTTAAATCTATTTAAATCTGTGTTTGTGCAGAACAGATCTCCATTGTTCTTGCGGGCGACCTTGCCTGGCCTCTAAACAGTTGGTCATTCCTCGACACTTGTTATTCAAATTTTGGCTCTTGAAACTCAGCGCCGTCTGTCGTTGTTTGTGACGTTGACCAAAGACATGGGTTCGCTTTGGGCCGATTTGCAGCTGGTGGAGCCACGGAGCACTGGGCAATGCCAAACACTCACCATTTTAAAAGAACAAAGAGGGGGAAAAGTATTATGAGCACAATTAAGCATACTGCTTTAGTGCTACAACGACAACTGATCTCTTCTAGGCTTTCCCAGTGCTAATGTCTAACCATGCACTTAAAGCTGCTCTATGTAACTTTTCTGGTTATTGCTCTACATGCATTGCTCCAATGTATGGCATTAAACTTATCTATGGTGCAATTTTTCAATTTCAGATGTTTTCATTACTCAAAAATGCATAGTAACCAGGCCAATCCACAGATCTGACCTGTTACTTGGCCTGGTGGCATCCTGCTTGTCTCCATGGAGAAATATACGGTACATTCCAGCCAAAACAAAAGTACACATTCATTTTTAACTAACAATGCTTCAAATTGAATACAAGGAATCTTAACAAGGCCTTAAGCTAATGTATGTTCTGAAATGTTGAGAATACTTATATTTATTAAAAAAAAAAGATTGATATTAGAGTCTCTAAACTGTAGCTTAGAGATAGTTTAACTTAGCCTACCTATGTTAAGCATTTGTACGTAGCTTCATTGTGATGCAGGTGCTTTACTGAATGTGATCCCGGGACATGCAGGACATAAGTTAGCTCAGCGTTTTGTTCTAGCTGACGAGAGCTTTTGTTCACCCTCTAAAGCTTCCGAAGCCAGTATAAGAAACCAGACGGCGGGGGCTGTCTCTGCTGCGTCATTCTTTTTCACTCAAGCAGCTCTTTCTGTCCGGATCCCTGGGCATTCGTCCCATCACGGAAACTCTTTTTTTCCAAAACAAAAGCTGGATCTGTAACTTTGCCTTTTGCTTGTGACAACTTACAGAAAGAAAGCAGTGGTTTTTTTTATCTTGAAAGCTATTTTCCCAAGTAGTAGCAGCTGTAGTTAGATGTAGTAACCCAAGTTGAGCTAAATAAACAAAAAGTGCTTGAGCAAAAGAACATGCAATTACTACAGCAATCACTGCCACACAAATACTGCTAATTATTGCTCCTAAAAATCTTGATATTCCTGGAACTACCTTTGCTTATCTACTTCTGCTCGGCTATTATCACTGCTGTCATTATTACTGATATAAGGATTGTGATTACTGATCCTTTGCTAAACGTGTAACTAACTTAATTCAAGATTATAAATCTAAACTTGAAAAGCATCAACACTATGCATTTGTTATCTTCCGTCCCTTGTCTTATGTTACCAGTGAGATTTAGATGTCCTTTTTCCAGATGAGACCACTTCCTTTAACCAAAGCGCCCACAAAACCAGTCATAAACAGCACACAGATTTCCCTGATCATATCAACATGTGGGCTTGTGATAGCTGCCACAGTGACAATCAAATTGAAGGGATGCTTTTTATAGTTGTTGACCATGCGTGCACAACAGGTAAACAATGCCTGTGCCTTGTATCACAAAACTGTCACCGAAAGTTGACGTGACCTTTGTCATTTCACTCACAGACAAACAGTAACAAGATGTTTCACCCATAACCTGATACTCTTCGACGTCCGACTTGTTGGAAAATGCAAAATGTGGAAGGCATTAGCACAAAACCACATGTTTCTGTCTCATATTTAGATTGATTTTCCATTTCAGACTGTTTAAATTCCTTTAGATCTTTCCTCACACAGTATCCTCAGACAAAAATTGATATCCTTGTGTTTCGTAATGAAGTTTTTGTTGCAGTCAATACAAGTGTAATTAGTGCCTTCATATACCGTAGTTTATTATTGTTATTTATTATGTTAACAAACAAACAAACAATAATATAAATAAATGAATACAGAACAAACCCATTTAGTCCAGATTTTTTTTTTATTTGTCCATTGTTTCTTAATTTTTCAGTCTTGGTAAGAATCCGCACAGCCGCCACAAGTGCAAATATATCTTTAATTTAATATATTATTATTATTTGATTATTTTTAATTATATTTATCTTAAATTTCTATATCTAATTAAACTTTATAATTTTTTTTTTATCTATTGTCGTTAACTTATTAATCAATAATATAAAAAAAAAGATATAGAAAGATTTGTAGCTTTACATTTATTATATTACGATTATATATTTATTATTTTTAAATTTAAATAATATATTATAATTTATTAATTAAAATTTCACATTTTTATAGGTCTAGCTTTATCTAATTCTTTTTATAAATACAAATTATATATTACAATGTATTATTCCATATTAAATATATACCAATGACGCTACACTGACTCCTCCATTAGATATTTATTTATGAGTGCAAAGGAACATAGAAGTGTAGGTACATTATTGGGACAAAAAAAAACTGTTCTCGAAAATGTTTAAAGTAGTAAATTCTAGTTCATAATAGGTGATTAATGAGTGTGCACACACCATATCAACATTGGTACTAACCATAAACCAAGTCTACATTAGAACTAAATTGGGCTCAAGTTAGTATTAATATGTCCCTACTATTTTGTTAGTTTGTCAGTTTGACTAAAAAGGGTCAGGCTTGGTATTATGAAAATGCAAAATCTCTTTTCAGCACATTTTTCGACCCAGAATATTTTCAATTTTCTTTCCCAGAACAGTGCATTATGAAAGTGTTTAGATGAGCTTAGGTCAACGTGGAGGTCTTGTATTTGTTTGTCTGGACACACTATCACGGCTGGGACTCACAGGTCGCACCAGGACCACGAGCCCAGGGACCAGTCTCGCCTCAGAACCCGACTTTGGTTTCTTCCCTTTGAGGCGCTCCCCAAGGACCAACTCCAGGAATGCTTCGGGATCTAAATAAAGAGCCACAGTTTCCATAACGATTCGATCAGTCAGGTAACCATCTTTTAAAATAGAAACATGTTGTATTTTAAGTATTCAGATGCTTCTGCTAGATGCTATAAGTACTACGTCTAATTACCTGATTGTAAAGTGAGCATAAATTACCATTGTAACTTTGTAACCTGTAAATCGCTCACAATCCAATCAAATGTCAAACTCCTGCCCTGAAATACTTTACATAAAGCTCAAAGCATTATTCGTTCACTACTCAATAGTGATAAACTGCTTCCACTACTACTACATCGTCTCCCAAAATAATTGATTGTGAGAGGGCAACATCAAACCAAAATTGCTCAGAGAGAGATGATAAATGAAACGTTTAAATCCAAATTATTTGGTTGTGTTTAAAAGAGTTTAGCATCTCTGGCAAAGTCGCTCGCTGACTTGCTGAGACATGTCCTCTTGTGCCATATGGTCCATTGTTACTCCAGAATGTCTTTTTTCTTTTACTTCTTCTCTTTATAAATACTAAGCTCAGTCATTGTCTATGGAGCAGAATGAGCTAGTTCTTTCACTACTTGCATATTGTTTGTGAAATGGGATAGTCACTAGAGACCTCTCAGGTTAAATTTCAACTCAGAACTCAATAAACTCTGGGGAACCCTGAAACCTGTTGACAACTCAGGCCAATTCCCACCATATAATGTAATGCAAAGCAATGAGTGAGGACTGGAAAGTGAATTTGCAGGGGGCTTACGCGGACTAAATGCTCTTTTCTCATTCATTCATTTAACAGAGTCTTTTTGTGTTGGATTGTAAATGTGAAATCCAGTGGGAAATTACAAACAAATGGAAAGATGTGTCAAAGCCAGAACAGAGGCCATTGTATTCAGGTATTTGCATCTTTACATCTCAATATAGCAAATAATGGTGTTTATAAAAGCTGAACAAAGTGTTAAACAATAGACTTTGTGTTGGTAGAGGAAGGGCTATGCACTATTGTGTAACTATGTACTCTTAACAAATGGATTTCCGCTAATATAATACTGGATGTGTATTACCTTCAAACAAGAAGGTGGTGGGTTTTTTTGTTGTTTTTTTATGGCACTTATCTGTTTTTTTTTTCTCGCACAGAGCACTTCATTTATTGGTGAATAATTGGTGTGTGATGAACTAAATTCGAAATCTTACAAATCTCAAGCAAGTTATACTAAAGTTGTACAAAATATTAAGACATGGACAAAAATATATCAATGCTCAATCCACCATTTGTATCCTCAGTATGTCCATATATTAACATATTTCAATCCAATCAAACCTGACTTGAAAACAGCACAATAACACGTAATGACATGTAAGTTGCTTCAAATATGTCTTAAACAATACAGAAATAGAGCATAAAATAACTATTAAACCAATAAAATAAATGAATAAAAGACAGCGAGTCAGTAAGCTCTTTTAGGACAGCAACATTTCTATCAAATCTGGGACATGCGCAACCAAACAGCCAAAACATTGCATTATAGAAACCTAAAATTGGGTCACACATTGAGAGCATCGTTGCCGTCGTATTAACATAAACGCTAACGTGCTTTGTTTACAAATGCACAGACGCTGCCAACTTTGTATCCAGTCTCTTGTTCCGAAAATAAGCTTAAACTTCAGACTCAATCTGACAAGTCCAATGAAAAAAGGAAGCACATTGGTGGCTCATTTTGTCCTATTTTTAACATATACGTCTCTCTCCTTTCGCTTCGTTCATAAAGTAATTTGAATAACAGTCTCTGGCCTTGTCCTACTTCCGCCCGGTCAGCCTAATGCTTTTCAACACTTTCGCTTTCTTGGTGGCACCGCCCTGTCGCCCTGGTAATTTCAAGTGGTCCACAAAACAGGGCAAGGATCCTTCAGTCTCGTCTTTGCACGTTTATGAATTATGGATGAATATGCATGGGGGGGAAATGGCATTGTTTTCTGTGATATGTGATGATGAGTAAGTTTGCAGTTAGAGTGTCTCACGGGACGGAGCGGTCAGAGCAGGGGGCACAAGGGTACACTCATTTATTCAGCTGTTTCATACACTATATACCTCCTAATGGTTTCTCTCACGTTTGTTTTTGTTTTAGTAAAGATTGACATGGCAGGAGATAACATAGCAATGCCTGAAATATCTAAATCACAATACCAGGAATATAATAAAACATCAGAGGTAGAGTTTTTGTTGTTGCTTTTTTCATGGTGATACAGTTCGCTTTCGTTTTTGAAGAATCACTATCAACCAACCAATGCATCAGTCCAGCTCTAATCAGAAGAAACACTTTGCATAATACATTTGCACTACTAAATACAAAATAAAAATAGAGAATTGTAAGGTAAGCTTAGAGCACAAAAGAGTTCATTTGCAAAATGTTTTTAAAATGTGTTACAAAAACGTTTTAGTTGTTACCATCGTCTGTATATTATTCATGGGTTTACTCAAGGAGGGCTCTAAAAATGTATTTGGCTTTAAAACCGTAACCACAACTCTTAACTAAAAGACCAAATTAACTCTTGTCTTTGAGGGTTACTTTACATTATACAAAATAAAAAATTGGATGAAACTTTTGACTGTCAAATATGTTATAATTTCTGTTCTCCAAAGTTGCTGGATACTTTTTGTTTTGCCGGATAGTTGTTTCGGACCACAAACCGGTCAGCATGGCTCAAACCTCAAACAGTTTTCGTGTCCATGAGCAAGACACTTCACATCAGTCGATTATGAGGCTGAAAACCTACATGCCTTCGTTTGTTTTACTTTTGATAATGTGAGTAGTTTCACTTTGGAACAGATTTTGGGTGTTTGTTTAACGTTTTCACATAAATTGGTCATAATGGAGTAATTTAAGGCAAGATTGGTGTGTTATGACACGATGGTTCACAAAAATAAGGCGTTTGCGGTTAAATTTGGCAGATTTCGTGACCATGACGGAGTATGAGGCAAAAGGGTGTAGTTCAGTAAAACATTTCACATTTCTCTAAATACATGAATAATTATGAGGCTTTCCGTTTAAGCTATGTTAGAGCATTTGACTGAGAATCTCTGATATTCAACGTTATGTTAAAACAAATTACATTCCTGAAGAATTGTTAAAACTTCTAGAGCGATGAAACACAAGCGTATCGTTGTCATTGCAACATCAACAATTAACAACAACAGTTCATCTTTGGAATGGTGAAAAATCCTCAAAATGGCTCTTATAAACCAGTTAAAAAAAAACATGAATACCGACATTTTCTTTCTATATGAAGAAACTATAATATTCACCAACCAATCCTGCTTTATTGTATTATGGTATTTTTAGACGTTGTTTGCTCAGTATTTGAAGGCAAAACAATCATTATAATACTGCTTAAATATGATAAATGATGAGAAGAAAAAGCGTTATAAACAAAATCTTCTATTCCTGTGAGGTCCGACCTTTACTTTATCACAGAATCTCCCAAGACACTTCACGCAGAGAAAGATGACATCAGGGGATTTACAAACCCATCCATAAAGCACATGTGCGTGCGTTTGTTTTATATCCACATTATCCCGCAGCATAGCCTTAAATCTATAAATAATTTCCACCAAGCCTTGGCAATCATTCTGCTCATATTTCACGGACAACCAGATGTAGTCCTTTTATGTTTTTTGCTGGTGAGTTTTGGTTGGTTTCTGTGTCGTACAGAGTGACAAAGTTCAGTCACGGTTTAGTGTTTACAGATAGGGAACTCTGCAGGGATCGTGCTGATATACGACTGCATAGGGAGCCAGACGAATTAGGCAACTGTGACAATGAAAAGCAGATGTGTCCTCGGGGGATGGATAAATCAGTTTATGGCCGTGATAAAACAGAGAGATTCTGTAATGCATGCTGGGTAATTGCCAAAGACGGGCTGTTAATTGGTCCGTATGCGTCGCTCGATACAAAGGGACGACTGCAGATGTGTGTGATCTGTGAAAAGCTGTGAAAGCTTTTACCGCCATTTCCCACATGTATTTATGACTATTAGAATTAAACTGCGCTGAATGTGAACAGCAGGATGAGGAATTAACAGATGAAGTGTAATGCCGCCGAGCAGAGGGTTGCCATGTTGGTAATGCGGGCCATGCTCTCTCAGATTAGAACTGATTTCTGACTGAGAAACTGAAATAAAAGCCTAAATAATTCAAAGGCGAACTCGTGTAACTTTATTGGTGAAGTGTAAGTAATTTGTCTTCCTGGAGATGTTATTGCTTGGCTAAGAATGTTTCACACTCAGGTTACAGGTCAGATCTGTGGCGAGGCAACCCCGCTCACAGTAAGAATTCCTGTTTTTCAAAGGCACCTGTAATCAAATAAATGTAGATTGATAAGATTGATATGTGCTGGGCCTGACATGATAACGACTATATCGAGTTATTGTTCGATAAATAATGGCTGGAACAATATATTTTGGGAGCCAATATTTATCACAAATATCGAAAGACAAAGTTCTCGATTTACCGATCAATCTACGTTCCTACCCTCACCTATGGTCATGAGCTTTGGGTAGTGACCGAAAGGACAAGATCGCGGATACAAGCGGTCGAAATGAGTTTCCTCCGCAGGTTGACTAGGCGCTCCCGTAGAGACAGGGTGAGGAGCTCAATCACACAGGAGGACCTCAGAGTAGAGCCGCTGCTCCTCCACGTCGAGAGGAGCCAGCTGAGGTGGCATCTGTTCCGGATGCCTCCTGGGGAAGACCCAGGACACACTGGAGGGACTAGATGTCTCGGCTGCCCTGGGAACGCCTCGGGATCCCCCCGGAGGAGTTGGAGGGAGAGTCTGGGGAGTGGGAAGTCTGGGAGTCCCTGCTTACACTGCTGCCCCCGCGACCCGGCCTGGATAAGCGGAAGAAGATGGCTGGATGGAACTTGAAAGTTATTGTACCGCGGGCAGAAAGTAGTTTCAATATTATAATGAAATGTGATATTTCTTATTGTGATCTTCCTAGTTATTACATACTGTGGAACATTTCAGGAAAAGCAGTAAAATCGCCATGGAGACAAGCAGATAAGGAAAGTTACAGTGCATCTTTAACAGTAGCTTTAACCATCACATCAAGGCATATTCTCAAGAGATCACAAAAGAGTTCACAAAAGTGATCTGACAAGTTTAAAAGTTGGATCTTTTGCCATTAGTAACTCAACATTTTACTTCAACTAGTCCTATGATACTATTATTTTGATTTGTTTGTTTTGCATGGCTGTGTTTTCATATTTTGCCTGTAACAAATAGATGATGGTACAATACATTTAGTTTTATACATTTTTCCCATTGAGATTAAAAACCTCTTTTCCAAGGGAGTCCTGGCTAAGAGGCAACAAAGTTTAGAAAGTTACAACATATAAACAGACAACATTAAAATAATACACATTATGAAAAACATTTGATGCTGTCTCTAATGCTTTCAACTTGGTTAAAAACATTTAAACACAATACATCCTCAAATCTGCATAAAATGAAGAAAAGTAAGCACTCTCAGCAGTGAAAAGGTCTTGGGTTCAGCTCCTCAAATCAGAATGAACCGTTTTGAAGTCAGCATGTTCTCATCTTGTTGGGACTGCTGCCATTGCAAGTAACAATGCCTTTGGAATGGTGAAAACAGAAAATGATCTTCTTTTGTCGTGTGTTTTACAGACTTTATTGTCCAGATAACGAGTAACATTTATTGAAATAGTGAGAAATCATTTTAGAAGTTACAATTATTTCACTAATGAATTAATTTTGGCTCATTCCAGGACAAAACCCTACATAACTTTATCATAATTAGTAGCTAGCACCAGGAACAAGTGGCAGCAGTTTATCTCTTGTGGTGGGTCCGACTGAGCTTATCCCCTCACATTAAATAGATTATGGCCTTGCCGTGTTCTCATGTAAGGACATTTCTCCAAAGTGTAAATGCAACAAGCGTGCAAAACCACAACATCAAAACAAACAGACATCTCAGTATTATTTGTCTTACCCCAAACCATACTGGCTCTGTGTGATCCTTATCTGAATTTGTTTAGGTGTCAGACGTGTTTAGTGGCCGTGGGAAAGAGTAGCATTTGCAAGGTTTTTCTTTTTGATTTCCCATGGGACAGTGGCATCCAGGTCAGCTCGGGACCAGACTGCGTGGCATAACAGATCGGTTTACACGTATCTACAGAATCATGTGTACAAGGTGAACATTTAGGTTCACCTTGGACACATGACCTAAATGTTAGCACAAGGTAATACCCATTATTGGCTCAGGGATGCATTTTTGTTCTTTTCATAGCCCATTTACAGGAACCTACTGAACTTATACTGAAATGTTATGTATTCAAAGCATATTATGTTGTAGCCGCTGTAGTAGTAGCAGCAGTCCATTGTCCTCTTAATTATTCATGTTCAGTCCAAAAGTAGTAGCAGTGTTAGAAGTCATAATACAAACAATTGCAGTAGTAAGAAATATAAGCTGTTAATTATAGTGATGCAACAACAACAAAAAACGATTTCAGTAATTTTGTATATAGGACTGCAATCGTGACTTGTCGACTGTAGAAAATAATTGTAATAATTTTGATCATCGTAATTGTTCTCTGGACTATACAGACTCTAAAACACCTACGAAAAGACCATAAAATATTACACATCATTTGTAAATATTCTCAAGAAGCCTTCAGTTGTCAAAAAAAAATAATAATAATAATAATAAATAAACCTTTATTTGGTTGATAATTGATTTTATAATTTCAATATACAGTAGAAATAATCATTTGACTACTCAATTAATCGAAGAAATGATCGCTGACTGGTCGACTACTAAAATAATCCTCAGTTGTGTGGATGTATTACATGTAAAATAAAGTTTTGGAATACTTTATTCAACATGGACTTGATCCATCCCCCAATCGGGAGTTTCAGGTTAGAACTCCTCTCTTTACGGGTAGGATCCAGTGTAGCGGAAATTCCAGCTTCTCAGGCCAGTACCTTCAGATTGAAAATTACTACTGGGCTTTTTCTATCTGCATCAAGTCTCCACCAGGGCCACACTACATACCGCACAGTCAGATTACACTGGGAGCTCTCCAGTCTGACCAACGCTCTCCCACTGGGACCTGGCTGCAAATATTGTTCATCTTCTACAAGACAGTGATGCAAACTCAATGTATTTAGTGTCACATTTGTGTAACTCTCAACTGATAAAGTTAGCTTCGCACGCAAGCTTTGTTCATTAGTTAACCAGTCCGCCTACGAGTTACCAGATCATTCCATGTAAACACACGTTACTGAAAAAATGCCTGTCAATTATCCAGAAACAAGCTGAATAAACTCAAGGAAGAACTCTTGAGTTTATGTTTACTTTAGAGACACCCAAAGGCACTCGCTCTCTCTCCTCTCTCTCCTCTCTCTCCTCTCTCTCTACCTTTCTCTCTCTCTCTCTCCTCTCTCTCCTCTCTCTCCTCTCTCTCTACTTTTCTCTCTCCTCTCTCTCCTCTCTCTCCTTCTCTCTCCTCTCTCTCTACCTTTTCTCTCTCCTCTCTCTCCTCTCTTTCTGCCTCTCTCTTCCTCTCTCTCTACCTTTTCGCTCTCCTCTCTTTCTGCCTCTCTCTCCTCTCTCTCTCTACCTTTTCGCTCTCCTCTCTTTCTGCCTCTCTCTCCTCTCTCTACCTTTTCGCTCTCCTCTCTTTCTGCCTCTCTCTCCTCTCTCTCTACCTTTTCGCTCTCCTCTCTTTCTGCCTCTCTCTCCTCTCTCTCTACCTTTTCTCTCTCCTCTCTTTCTGCCTCTCTCTCGTCTCTCTCTACCTTTTCTCTCTCCTCTCTTTCGCCTCTCTCTCTCCTCTCTCTACCTTTTCTCTCTCCTCTCTTTCTGCCTCTCTTTCTCTCTCCTCTTCTACCTTTTCTCTCTCCTCTCTTTCTGCCTCTCTCTCCTCTCTCTCTACCTTTTCGCTCTCCTCTCTTTCTGCCTCTCTCTCCTCTCTCTCTACCTTTTCGCTCTCCTCTCTTTCTGCCTCTCTCTCCTATCTCTCTACCTTTTCTCTCTCCTCTCTTTCTGCCTCTCTCTCCTCTCTCTACCTTTCGCTCCCCTCTCTTTCTGCCTCTCTCTCCTCTCTCTCTCTCTACCTTTCCTCTCTCCTTTCTCATCTCTCTCTACATCTCTCGCTTCTCTCTCTCATTTTTAGAAATGGATTTGTTTTACAGTGTATTTTACGGAGCTAATGCTACTAATGAAATGTAATGTTGTTGTAATTGTGATGAAATGTGTACTTTTATTGCTGTTGTCACGTATTCACCTGCCCGGGACTGCGGAATGGACAGTAGCAGTAGCTAAATCTGGTGCTCTAGAAGATTATTGATTTTGTACATGGTCCCTGACAAAGAAAGACTAAACTCAAACTCAATCTCTCTCTCTCTCTCTCTCTCTCTCCCTACCTATTCTCTCTCCTCTCTCTCCCTACCTATTCTCTCTCCTCTCTCTACATGTCTTTCCCTTCTCTCTGCTCTGTCTCCTCTCTCATCTGTCTCTACCTCTCTCTCTTCTCTCTCTCCTTTCTCTCTAATTTCTTGCCACTTCTCTCTCTTTTTCTCTCTCCTTGCTTTCCTCTCTCTTCTCTCGCTCCTCTCTCTCTGCCTATTCTCTCTCCTCTCTCCCTCTCTCCTCTTTCTCTGCTCTCATCTGTCTCTACCCCTCTCTCCCCTCTCTTCTGTCTTGCTACTTCTCTCTCCTTTCTCTCTCCTTGCTGTCCTCTCTCTCCTCTCCCCCTCTCTCTCTCTTTCTCTCATCTATTTCTCCCCATCTTTGCTCTCTCTCTCTAGCTCTCTTCTCTCTCTTCAGTCTCTCCTCTCTCTGTCCCCTCTCTCTCTGTCCCCTCTCTCTCTGTTCCCTCTCTCTCTCTCTGTCCCCCTCTCTCTCTTAGCTACATCTGTCCAATCGCCCTGCTCATGTGATCTCTTGTACTCCATTGACCAAAAGAATGAGGCCACTGCTCCACTTCTCCACTGGCCCGTTCCCACAACCTCCAGACACCTTGGAGGAAGTCAGCCATGCATAACACTGCTCCTTAATCAAAGTGCTGAATGCAGGAGTTGTCCCCGAGTTTGCTGCTGCTGCTGCCTCCGAGTGCGGCTTTAGCAAAGCACCCGCTCCCCCCTTTCAAAGAGAAACAATACTCCCCTTTGTGTGTCTATTTTGATTTAAAACTGGTGCGATGGACAATGACAAGTGATGGGAATACCACACAGGATATTTTCAGTTTGACCGCTGAATGCACCACCAATTCAACAAGCTCTTATGGGCATCGAGTTTAGGAATTAAACTATTACTGTAATCCAAATCTGATTATTGCTGTATATCTTTCTGATAGCATAATTAGAGGACTACTCAGTGAATAAATATAGTTTAATAGCATTGGATTTAGCTAAATGAAACTTTTAATATCGTCAGCGTCTGTTGAGGCCTAATATAATCCATTACGCTTGTGCCAATCCCAAATCTGGATTAATTGAGGGACAAAAATATTGTCATTACAATATACAATCTACAGTAAATGATCGATATTACTGTCCTCTGATCTGGAGAATATTCAGCAATGGTTCTCTGAGAACTATCTATTGTTAATGTGAAGAAAACAGAGTATATGTACTTTAATTTATCCAAGTAGCTGCAACCTTACAACCCATGTAGTCAGCCTTTCAGAAACGTGACTTGGCAACTATTTATAAAGTCTTGTCCTTGTCTGAACACCTGCACACACTAGTCCTCTCCACCATCTCCTGCTGTCTGCTCATCTGGTCACTCACCACCACCAAGGATGTTCTGGAGCCTGTGGCCTAACCCTAACCCTTATGTCCAAATATAATGTACTGACATTTGAAAGCTATAGAGAAAGCATCCATCAGGTTTTATATTCAGATAAAACACTGTGAACACCATCAGTGAACACACGTTTGAACACTAGTTTGTTTTTGTTTCTGTTCTTTAATGAAGAACAGGAAGCTGCTGCAAAACACTTCTTATCTGAGTCGGGCCTGATTATTATAATTTCATGTATTAAAGAAATAAAAGTATATTATATATTTAATATTAATATTTGCAATGTTTTAGGTCATATTTTTGCATATTTAAACCCAATTGGTGAGGTTTTCAATAAAGAAAATGCAATTGTCATGTTGCTGTTATACAATAAAATATCAAGTTAATTGTAAAATTGGCCTGTTTTTGCAAAAAGGGAGTCGCAGAAAATTCCTGTTGCCATTGTTTTTGTCTGTTTCCTCTGTGTTATTAATAGCACTGAGACATCTCTAAATAGGACATTGTTTGGTCTTGTCTCTCCTTGTGTGAGTGCTGTCACTGGGATGATGCTGTAAACATCCTTTGACCCGCGCACCCACCACTCCCACAAACAAAATGTCCCTAGTACAGTTTATGTTTTGGCATGTTGTGTGGTCGAGACAGCATAAAATGACCAAAAATATACTTAACCGAAGCGCTGTGCTCGAGATTTCACAGTTGACATAAATGCTGTTGGAATGTTAGCTTCATAAAAGCAGGATTTAGGAAAACATAGTTTTTTGTTCCAGATTTACCATGATTTGTGAATAACAAAGAAAGAAGGAAACAATCAATCAAGAGAAAATACTATTTAAATGCATTTGTCAACAGAGGAAAAAATATAAAACTAATAGCCTTAAATAGCAAGCCTGGAATTAACCTACGTGAAAGGTTATTATCGTTTCAATTACCAAGCCACTTTTCTACAACTTTTACAATTGCAAGGAGATCATATACTAGGCGTAAAAGGCGGGAAAACCCTGTTCAGCCTCAGCACCAGCCTGGTTAAAAGGAGCCCTTTAAACGTTTAGGGGTAGAGACGGCGGCGTGCGCTCAAGTGCTCGATCCTTATTCTTCCTGCACTGTTTTGACTGGGATAATAGCAGCCTATAGTAGAAGAGCCTATGGGCCTTTTCAAAGCAGGATAATGGTATCGCTCTGAGTAACCTGTGTGTGGACGGGCTTAAGACATGACGACGCGACAGATGTGTTAAATGAAGCCGAGACACACAGGCCCGCTCACTCCCCATTCAACACACGGCTTTGTGTTAATTGGTCAGTGGAGTCAGTCAAACGATGCAAGAGGAACACAGCATCGTAAAGAGGTGAGACAAGTGCTCAAAGGTTCCCTCCAAAATTGCGGGAAACACATCCACAAAAAACGCAATAAAAGACACTACAAAAGGGTTCGTTAACAAGCTATAGGACCTGGTCAAGAAATAAGACTAGAATGGAAAGTGTAATTGTCACAGTGGAAGAAATAACATTGGTTTTTGTTTAGAATTTGCAATACTTTGACAATGTTGACCTATTTGTCCACGTTTCTCTTGTGGAGGTCACCTGCCATCTGCCCAACGACTGTGCAGTTTTTCCGCATGAAGTTTGGTATTGTTTTTATACCAGATGCCTTTATAACACTATTCAGTGGTTTGTGTTCAACTGTTAGCTAGTAGTATATCTCAATAAAAGTAAATTAAATTGTTAATTGTTACATTTGGACTTAATTTGAAAATTGACCTTTTTGACCAAACAGGACTTAAACGCTGGACAAAATGTGCTGTAATTTCCTTTTGATAGATATCCTCTATTTGTGTTTTTAGTTTTATTGTAAGTTTGTATGTGTGTGTGTGTGTGTGTGTGTGTATGTGTGTGTATATATATATATATATATATATATATATATATATATATATATATATATATATATATATATGCAACTTTGTCAGCTCTATACTTACATCTGGTAACACATTTTTGAAATAAGACTTTTTCTTTTCAAACGCTAAAAACTGTTTTGGCGTGGGTTAGCTCGGCTGCAGACAAGTCAACAAAGGATTGGAGGGATGATAAACTGTAAGCATCTTGATGTTTGAACACTGAGGTCGACCGTATCCCTGTGGGAAATAGATCAGAGAATAATCCTCTCAGATTAGCTTTTTGGCTAAGGCACAGATATCTCACCGGACTTTCCCAGTGAAGTTAATCCATAGTACAAAAGCACAGTAAACATGTCAATTAACGGCAACGGAAAACATATTTACAGTTCAAATACAAATGCAACCTTCTACAGTCAGTGTTCAACTATTCAAACTTCAATTTAGTTTTGCCATCTCTCTAAGGTCCTTATCCTTTTGCTTGGATGTTGAACTGAATTTTATTGCTTAATGATAGGCAATCCAACAATCAAAATGCAATTTCAACTAAATAAATGTATATTGATATGGAGTCCCTATTTATTCCATCTAAAATACTTGAAAGTATTAATTTAAAGTATCTGTGATACTTTTAAGGAAGGTTCCTTAGTAAACTATTTATAAAGCATCAATAATTACTAGTTATTTGTTTATAAACTTATAAGGCATTTATTTATAGATGGCTTATATTACTTTAGAAATATCAATACAAGTTAATAAACCTACCTAATAAATGTACCTAATGTTTATAAGAGAATTAATAAGATGCTTATTAAAGCATTACCAAAGTATCAAACTAAAGCCATACATATTACTTTATTGAAGATGACATTTTAATTAAAGCCAACATTTAATTTTTTCACAATTTAGATCTCAAATGATCATATCATAATATAAATGTAAGTGCTTTAGTGATTTTTATGCAAAATCTACTTGGTTTAATTAAAGCTTGTCTGATTCCTACTTGTAGCCATCATTCATTCATTCAACTCCAGCTCCCGGATCTCCTTTGACACAGCATGGGACTGGGAGGAGCGCAGATCTGAGCTCAAACAATGGGGTCTTGGCGTGGCCTGGGGCATGGCCATCTGCCGCAGAGAGAGTGCAGCCCCATTGTGCAGGGCTATTGAGGAATGTCAGGGCAGATTGACGAGACCAGGGACGATTCCTGCAGGGCTCAGATAGGCGGCAGTGGACCCGAGGGACCTGAGAGTAGAGACGCCAAAGCCTTAATGAACGTGAACAGGGAGAGCGGTTTGAACACGCTGACGTCAGGTTTAAAAGATGCATCTGTGACGTACACACCACATACATTTACATTTAGCTTTTTTAAGGCTTATTGGATTCATTAAACTGATCAAATGCAAATCTATCATTATTCTTTGACTTTATTATATTTTTAAAGATATTTTACTGGTTTGTTTTCATATTTTAAAAGTGCACTGCAAAACTTTTCTGGTGTTGGATACACCACCTGTTTGTCTCAGTGGAAATGTTATTCCTTCGACTAGAATGTATTTGATTATAATTGATCTATTATTCCATAATGGCTATTTTTTCTGCTCAGACGGTCGCCTCTCCGCAGATCTGACCTGTTTTTTGCCTGTTATGGGGATGAATAAGTTTAATGCAATACTGTGCAACATTCTGGGCAAAGCAAGATTATCTGTCAATGGATTAAACCAATTTGCAGTTTAGTTATGTTTCATGTTTTTTTTGTCACATATACTATATTTTATACAATCAGAATCACATATGTTTTGTGAATTAAACGTACCAACTAGGACCTTGCTTTGGTGCAACATAAAGCTATAAACTATAAAGCTATAAACTATAGACATAAAGCTATAAACTATAAAAAGGCAAAATCTCACGACCATTTTAACACATGGATTAATTCCCCGATCCTCTCCCACTGTTTCGTTGAGGTAGCGCTTCAAACAAAGAAGAAACTGACGTCGGGTTTAAAAGATGCAACTGTGACGTAGCTCGCATACATTTGC
The DNA here is from genome assembly GCA_015082035.1 of Chaenogobius annularis. Classification (NCBI taxonomy): domain Eukaryota; kingdom Metazoa; phylum Chordata; class Actinopteri; order Gobiiformes; family Gobiidae; genus Chaenogobius; species Chaenogobius annularis. The sequence goes on along the minus strand of BJKM01000455.1, from coordinate 366,227 downwards.
ATAATTTTGGAGGCTCACTGATTTTCACTAAACCTTGTGTCGTTAAATTCAAATCTAGATTTATTTGTGTTTTTATGACTGTTTTCTCAACACAGCTACTACTTTATTTATACTGTTTACACTCAAATAATTCAAGTTTTGGCTTTCGTTCACTGCTGTAGGTCACTTGCTATAACATTTGGTAATATTTACAGTGTTTTTTAAAGGATTCTTCTAAACACAAGTGTGTCGTATTCACGAAAACTTACTAAATGGGCTTCTGCATTATTTTTCTCGCCTGTGTGAATCAAAGTGAGGTGTAATATTCCTCCACATTGTTGCATGAGAATTGGCCGTGTGTTGGCTGGAGGTTTGCCAGGTCAGCTAATGTTCTGGTGACCTCTGACCCCTCACAGCAGGTGTTTGTGCACAGCCTTTATGAGAGGAGCCCTGTCCTAAGGCAGCGTGGGCTTGAACTGAGGCCTGTTACACCCCCCAATCTGGACAAATGTGGTATGGTTAACAAGAACTTACTTTGTATTATTTTTTGCTCTGCACACCACACTTTGATGACTGATAATTACTCAGACATTAAAACGTTTTTATTAGAGATAGTCAGATCGGGCCGTTATTTACTGTGATATTTTTGGTGGCTGTTGGCCTTTTTCCTGCACAGGCCAATTATTTGTTTTGGTTGAGCTGCTGCCTAAAGAAAACACATGAAGCTTTATTTAACAGTTTAGTGTAAAGAAAGCGCAACACTGCTCTTGTATAGTTGGTGGTTAAACAGGGCTGGAGTGAGTTTGAAGTGAATTTAAATTACGTAATTTGTGCAAAATGATCAAAATGTTCCCTTTAATTTCGGCCCAAAAGTATCGGCAGAACTTCTCTGTTTTCTAAACTGTATTGGCATCTGACATGAAAAGAAACATGTCGGTTGAGCTCTAGTTTTGGATATACACACAATTAGTTACTCAGTATGCTAAAATACAAACTACAATTAGAACAGAGTGACAAAACGCTATTTAAACTCATGTTCTTAAAGCAACTGAATATTCTTAAAGAGTTTACAGGGAACCAAATGGCTGTTTGTTGTTGATAAAACTTGTTGCCTTGTAGCCGTAATGTATGTGTGAATAAAATAACTTGAATGTTAAATAAAGGACTGAAAACCCTGTGGGCGGAGTCACGCAGACAGAGCTCTGCAGCGGAGCAACAGGGCAGCGAGGGCAGATGTAGTATGAGAAATGCCCCCAGGGGAAAGTGTGCCGCCGCAGACAGAGGAAAGGCAGGGGCGAAAGGGCAAATCTGTGACCCCGCCCACACAACACTGTCGCCACGGTAACACAGCACAGGCGGCGTTCAAAGTGGTGGGCTCTTCATGAGATAAAACAGGACTCGAGATCAAAGATGAGAAAAGGCATTAAACAGATTCAATGAGCGTAGAATTTACTTTTGGATTGCAATTTACGCTGTGTAGTTTGTGAATATAAATAATGTGCAACCTACAATAAAACATGTTTTTGAAATCATTTTTACATCAAGTTGACAAATAATCTCTCTCTATTATTCTATACAAACTTGATGAATAATAACATACCAGATGTGCTCAGAATTTTACTTAATCTGACTTGTTACAGATTTAACAGATCTTCAGTTGTGCGAAAAATTTATTTATGTGTTATAACTTTATGTTTTATACATGATATTTGATTGTTTTGACACAATTTAAATGGCCTCATACCTCTCATTCCAATCTCCCTATGTTTTGTTGTGGTAACATTTAGCACAAAGAGGATACAAACAAACTGGCTATCCATGCCCAATAAACCCAAGAATCTTGAAAGTTTCTGGAGACAAAAAAAAGCAATGGGGTTCTGCAAGAATAAATGAAGAAAACAAACACGAGTCGTTTCCTTTAAACTAAAGAATGCAATGTCCACCACTGTCTTTGGTCCTTATCTTTCTTTACAGGCTGTAAAAGGGTTTAGACGTTGATAACAAACTGGTGATGGTCGGACTAGGATTATTGCATCAGACGTTTTCAAAGAAGCCACTTTACAGCTTGTCAAGGTCAACTGTCTCTTTCAAGATCTTGTGTAACCTGTAACAAAATTAACAACGCAACAAAAAACAAGCCCAGTGAGAATAAAAATGGAAGAAAAGGTTTTCTCTAATATGGTGTTCAATTTGTTGCAAAGAATAATTTATAATTTAAGTAGTAATAAAGTAAAATGGTACTCTGTATTTAAGTATAGGCCTATAGTTTTTTTATAATACATAATGATAATAATAATAATAATAATAATAATAATAATAACATGTAATAATACACTACAGTATCACTAGCCTACTACTGGTACATTACTTCTACTACTATTATTACAAGCGACTTTGAAACAATTCACAAACATATTTCTTACATTATTTTGATTATTTCAAAGTATTTGATTTATGTAGTTTGAGGTTATTTGGATCCCCATTAGCGACAATATAGCTGTTGCTATTCTTGGTTGTCCATAAATAATATAATCAGACAATGGACTATATCTTGAATTAGTTTGATAATGATGTATCATTATCAAACTAATTCAAGATATAGTCCAAACATAAAAGCAAACAATACAACATGAGTAAACATGAAAATCAGTTTCATTTCAAACTAATTTAGTTCTGTTTAAAGAACCATGTTGTTTTATGTCCTGTAATGAAGTTTGAGTTGGTCTGTTAAATGTTTAGGAAGCAGACTCTATTCATACATTCTTCTGTACTTGAAAGTTTTTTTTTTCAAACTGTCATCACGTTTGGGTAACATAAAAAGTATCTGCGAACCAATAAAGTTATGTCAAAATAAAACACCTTCGAGAAACAACATTATCCATTCATGCATTGTTTTCTTCAAAGCCCCTTTGACAATGCCACAAGTCCAAAGTTCCCATAAAGCCTGTGTCAGTCATGTGACGCATTACATTTGTATAACATTTCCAGGGTCACGTCCCACGGTGGAGACGCAGTGGACTCCATGAAAGAAAGTGGGTCAGAACACTGGACAAATGTTGAACTTCGGCACAGAGAAGAAAGCGGAGGTCGGGTCGCTCTGAGATTTGAATCTGCTGCCAGTGGTCGGCCATAATGTTTGAAGAGTCTGATGAAGAGCCGCCCCCGCCGTCTCCACGCTCATCTGTGGAGCGATTGTTGGGAAATGTGAAGGACCTAAATATGGAGGAACAAAGCAGCCACTCAAGTTGTGATACTGGATTTGTGCTGATTTATTTGTCGATTTGAGTTAATAAGGCCTGTAAACATTCATGTAAAGGCGTTAAGAGTGAATAAATTAGATGCTTTCCTCCATTAATTGAGTGTGGTCAAGAAAATGTGTTAATTACTTATTTATTTCTTAAGATGAAGTGTCCTCCATTGTAAAGTTTGCTATAGTTACACAAACAGCAGCGTTACAATTCTCATGTTGTCTGCTAACAATGTTTTTTTCTTGGCTCATTGGTAAATCCCATCTGCTGCTTAATATTTAGAATGAGCAATGATTATATAGCAAAGATATTGATTTCATGATTAGGATTTGCTAAATAGTCATCTGGACAGCCATTCTATGAAATATATTACAAATAAATGGGAAAGAGAAGGTAATGTTTTGACAGCAGAAGAATGGGAAATATTGATAAACAGCAAAAATCACATGTTTGGAAAGAATTTTGTTGGAAATTTCTATCAAATTTTTTTAATACCACTATGTCAAAGTGTCCACTATTCACAGGGAAATGCTAAATGTTGGAGAAACTGTTGCTGCCAAGTGACTCATCGTTACTTTTGGGAATGTCCAACTCTTCAGAGATAGTGGTCTGAAATCAATAGAGCACTGCCTCCACATCCTACTGGACTTCAGAACTATGTATCTGGGCCTCAAAACTCCTGCCATGGACACGACAAATGGCTACCTTTGAAGCAGGCAGCAGGAATAAGGCCATCACAAACAAACAAAACCAACAATCAAAAACTGGCCTGACATTGTAGTAGACAAAAAATGTCTTTCTTTCCTGTGTTACTTTTTGTTCTGTTTATATACTTTTAAAAACTTAGATATAAAAAAGGGATTTGCTAAATAGAAAAATCCTTTAACTGTTTTAGCCTAAGAATAAGCTTTACTGGGATCTGGGTCAAATGTTGATTTTGTATTGAAAATATTGTCCATATGACTACCATTGAAACTTTTTCTGCAAAGAATTACCGGTACTCCTGTTTTGTAATTTTAATCATGTTGTGTTGCTGGGACCTTCTGTCAGTAGCAAAATGTTCCCTTCGATGTTACGTTTTTAAGCAAAAGGAATTCATTATGTTTTTCGTTATGAGCTTAGATCTTGTCTGTCCTGGTCCTTTTTATAGTTGATAAAAGTATATGGTCATAACTTTAGTCCCGCTTTGAATTATTTTCTATTTCGTTTTTGTAAAAATATGACAAAAAAACTGTAACAAAATCTATTAATCATCACAGTATACACTGCTCACCACTGGTACACTCTGGATAGTTTTTTACAAATTGTAACAAACTGTCAATTATATGATGATAAATTACTCTTACCTCACATATATAAAACTTAAAATAATTATTATTTATTGAAAATACTCATGCTGTAGTTTCAATAGTAAGCCATGGTGGAAAAAAAAGGTTAGCCCCTGGACAATACTTTTAGATAGTTGTTATGTTAAATCTTTGTGAAAACAGGTATGCGCTTTGAACTCATGTCCAACACAAATATGGAAAGTTCATCATCAGGCTATGCAGAGCTTCAGGGAGGATGCCTTTCCGTCCTGATTAACAGGAAAGGGTCATCGTCCTCTGACATCTCTTTGTCTCTCGAGTATTGACGGAAAGATGGCGGTCAGGTCCAGGCCCTGTTTGGGAATGAAACAACATGACTGCAGTCACATCTCCAGGAAGAGGCTATCTCTATCCTGGCTATTTTCTTCCTTTTACTAAAATAATACAGAGAGAAAACAGCGCCATTCATTTAGCGACCTTATACTGACCAGATATATTTAACATACAGTATGAGAAAGACAGTTTAAGCTATGATAAACAACAGCAGACTGGATAAATCACAAACCAAAACATACAGAATCACAAAGGGCAAATCATGCATGACTTACTAATAATAATAACAAATAAATACATATACATTAAAGTGCATATGGCAGGTCCTCGTGATTTTCGAATGACGACTTACTTTTGTGCGATGGAACCTGTGGTAAATATTTATCCTAGTTTTACATCAGTCAAGGTGCCATTTGGGAAGAAAAAAATGTAAATAAAAGCTAAAAACCACAGGAAGTAGTGCTGAGTTCTGTCTATATCGTCAATAAGCGACAATTTACACACATTTTTACAACTGACAATTTTTTCCGACAGTTTAAACATACATTTAGCAAAATAAAGGTGTTATCAGGTATCATTATTATTTGTGAGATCATGACTGTTGTGTAATTTGTATTAATTTTGGCCCTTGTTTACAATATAGTTGCTAGGTAACAGTAACCTCTAAATATGTCACATCTGCTCCCCGTTCAACCAGGAAGTTAAATTCTAATCTTCACCACAATTGTCATTTTGGATAAAACTAGGTCAAATCTTTTGTAAAATCTTAAATATGTTCACTACATTTTAGTGAAATGTATAGTCTTATCTGTCTTGTGACCTTTAATTATAAAACATACAAATGCGGAAAAGGTTTATAATTGTAATAATTATTTTGTGAGTTCAAAGGGGCAGCAGTCGTGCAATGGTCTAGTCTAAACAGAATTGGAAGGTCACCACTTCGAGGCAATGCCCGAACCGCTGAAAGGACATCTGGCATCAAAAGCTGCCAGATTATAATGAGTCTTAAAGTTGCGAGTACAAAGTTGATATGGCACACCACTTTCTCACAGTTTCCCAGATTGAGAAGAGTTGGGTTTGTTACTCTTGGATCAAAGCCACTGTAGATTTAAATCTGAGTCACAGAGCAGGAAATCACAAATAAACTCGGGGACACATCAAATTAATTAAAACGTCCACAAAATCCAGCTTTTCCCTAAAAACTGAGGAGGCGGTGGAATTCCCAGAAAACAGCGGACCAAGTTCATCTCAAAGGGATTTTGTGGTGAAAGTTAAGACATTATTTTGTCAACCCCCAGCTTCCACTCTATGTTTTTTATCATTAAAGCTGCATTAACACTAAACATGGCTATGACTGCTATAGCTATAGCTATGGCTATGACCTGCTGGTGCCCAGAGTCAGGACTAAACATGGGGAATGTGCGTTTCAGTTTTATGCAGCTAAAATCTGGAACAGTTTTTCCTGAGGATGTGAGACAGGCCGCTACTCTGGCAATGTTCAAATCTAAACTAAAAACTGTTTTGTTTGGCTGTGCATATGACTGAAATGCTTTTCTTTGCACTCTTCTCTTTTATGTCTTGAACTAAGATTGTGATTTCTGTCATGTCTTTGTGATTTTAATGCATTTTTTCCTGTTGTGTGAAGCACTTTAAATTGCCTTGTGTACGAATTGTGCTCTACAAATAAACTTGCCTTGCCTATGACAATGATAACATTACATAACATTATTTACCTAGTAGTAAGCAAAAGATTAGATTTTTTTCTGGTTTAACTTTGTGAATGTGACATTTTTATTTGACTTTTCTTTTTCTTTTTTTTCTTTTTTTTAATCATCTGCCTCATAGCATATTTGCATACGTCATTTTTTGCCAAAATGTGTTTTTTGTCTCTTCTCCTGACCCTGCTGCATCTACGCAGGTGTCACTCACTGCTTCCTCAGCCAATCAAAATGTTTTTTTACAGCTAAAAAAACACTTTCCATTTGTTGTGGTTTTTTTTTCTAATTTCCTGAAAATCTTGACAAATGACTGAGGCAATGTGTTATGAGGCCAACAAAATGTAAAGTTCACAGAAATACCACAGGTGCACTTTTCTGGTATAGGAAGATCGCAATCTACTTACAGTATGTCATGTGCATTAAACTTATCTGTCTTGTATTTATTCAGTTGTTTTCATGGCTCAAAAATACCTTGAAAAACAAGTATTCTCTCTGGCCACCCCTGCAACTGCATGATTGTGCCACCTGCTTGTGTCCATGCAGTTAGATCAGTTTCATGCCATACTGTGGAACATTCCTGGCAAAGCAATATCATCTCCATGGAGACAAACAGGTGGCGGACTGAAAAAAGGAAGTTTCCATTTATGTTACGTTATATTATATGTTATGACAGTATAAACAAAGAGGGGAAAAGTATGTAGTATTATATTAGCGATTGTTTTAGGATGCTACCTAAACAAACTTAACATTTTATAAAGGATCATATTTTCTACAGTGTAGGGGACAAGTGGGCAGCATGTGGCTTACATTTAGTGCTGGGCTGTTTTTGCTTTTTCAGGGACTTGTTTTGGTTCAATCTCTCAATCCCCTCAGGAAGTGTCCGCTCTGGTGCGAGGAGAGGAAGTTTATTCTGCTGTTGCTGCACTGCTCCACGTTTATGTTGGGGCTCCTCATCAGGAAACGGGGACCCTCTCACTCCACTCTCTGTCACTAATGCCCCACAGCTCCATGAGGTGAACAAACAGACACGACTGATTACAACATTTAGTCTAGGAGAGGAGTGTAATTCCCTCATATTTCCATCAAGAACAGCAGTGTTTTTCATCCATTCACCAAAACATTATCATCACATAGAGACTGTTCAAATGACTCAAAATAGAAATATATTATTGTTTGTGTCATTATGGCTCTTAGAATTTTGCAATAGAGGTAGTTTTTCTGCCATTTCTTGCCCAGACATTTGCTCAGGGCACTGCAAAATGGTATTAAAATAGTGTTACGTTTAATCGACTTGAAATTGAAGGATTTACAGCACTTGAATTGTGAGAAGAAGTCGATGTTGTTTGCTTTTGGTCTTCAGATCTATGTTTTTGGGTTGTTATTTGAATTGTTTTTTAGTTTGGACATGTAGACTTTATTTGACAGCAAGTTGCAAGAAATGGAGATGAAGAGTTGGAAGGGATTCAGGAAATTGTTGCAGAGAGTTTATCGCTTGACAACACTGCTAGGACTAAAAAAGGTTTTGGAATGCTATGCCACAATAACTTACAATTTAATTTTTGGATTTACAATTTAAATCCAAAAATAACTGAATGTTACAAAAATGTACAACTACATTTTACTTACATGTAGCTTGTTCCCATGAACCAAAGATATGCTAAATTGCTGGGAATAGCTTCATTGTTCATACAAATACAATTGTGAGTAAATGTTTATCACAATACAGGGACTAACAGGCCATTGTCCACAGTGTTGCCCACTTCAAGGCCAAAGTAGCTGAAATAGGCTGCAATCTATCCAAGTAGTAAACAGCATTTTTCTGTTTTGGCTTTTCCATGAAGTCAGCATTGTTGCAATTGTTTGTTGCAAGTAAATTTTCATGCAATTGTGTCCTCATAGTCAACGAATCCATGGCAATTATTTCTTCTCTTTTCCCTGCAAACATCTGGGCAACACCTTTGTTTATCTATTGAGATTGTTGTCCCTTGTGGAGGCTCTTTGATTTCTGCTTATCTCTTAAATCTCTCACACAAAGCGATGATACACCGCTTAAAGTCAAGCAATAAAAGAGGGTTATCTGGTCTGACCAAATGATCTGATGAGATTAGATAGAAAGTGTATTGATCTTGATAAGTAATCTATGAAAGGAATTTGGAAGTTTTTGACATTGCAATACTTTTGAAGGGTCAATATGGTCATTAAACAAAGGTTAGCTGAAATGGTGCATAAAAACTATTAGGCCTACATGTCAGAATAATGTCTGATTTGTTGGATTGTGGCTGAAAATATTACAAAGTAATAATAATTTCAACTTTATTGGATCCCAATTTGGTTGGAAGTGTGGTTCATTTGTAATACAATGTTTTAAATTTGAGTAATACAAATAGAGAGAAGATAAAAATGCAATTACTAATTAGATTTCTTAATGGTAATCTTATATGAAGCTGTATCAACAAATCATCAGCAAATCAGCCGTTATTTAGAAGTCTGACTTTTTGCTTGTAAAAACATTAAGTAAAAGTTCAACACCCTTCTTTAGAGTAAATTTTTTGAAATCTGTAAAGGTCAATTGCTAAAAGTCCTCGCTGACACGGCTGACCCACTCCGTTCCCGTCCATTGTGTGAGACGTAAACAAACCCACTGCTTTCTCCGTTTGCATTGTGATGGTGACTCCACAGGTTTAACACAGTTTAAATCGTGCGCACAATCCCTGGGCGGGCTCTCTGCGTTTCATCTGTTTTGTTCTCAGCCGTCCTGCAATTTACTCAAGGTAAGAAGATACTCTTATCATTCAGGAGCTTGTATAGAAAACTGCTATTGTGAACTCGCACTCATTTCCTTCCTTTTATGTTGGCGCGACACAGGGACAACAGAGAATGAAATATATACATGCCGAAAAAGACAGCAAAGGTTTTGATGTGATAGAAAACTACCATGTTTTGTTTTGTTTTTTCATTATTTTAGTTTTTACTTTGTTATTCATAATAACAAAGGTTTCAGCCCTACATGTAAAGGATCACAACTGAAAATGAAAAATGGTCCTAGTTAGTTCCATGTCTAAAGGAATCCAGGAAGTGAGGCAAGCAAATCCTAAACCAGCATTAAATTATTCAAAATGTACTTTTTTGATTGTAGTTTCTTATAAACCTCTTTTCTCATACCATTACAGTTTCAGCCGCACTTTCAAGACTTTCTACGGAGTGTCAGTGGTTGCTGTGACGTGTCTGGTCAGCTGATTTAGACAGATTTTTATCAGAAGACCTAATGAACCTATCGGACTATTGTTCTCTCATCAAAAACATACATGGATTTGTATTTAGCTTCATTTATTTTGATGAATCCCGTTTAGAAAGTCCTCTCTCCTATGCGCCAAAAACACCTCCTGAATTTGTCCTGAATTTCCCTGATTTGTGACATCATAGATCACACTTCAAGATCTTCTGCGCTGTTTTTTAGTCCACAAATCATCGCTAGACATGTCTGGCGTCAAATCATGATCAATACATGTGCGTGGTTGCGTTAGAATACTCAGAGGAAAGCTGCTATTGGTATACCTCACCTATGTAATTTCCTCTGCAGCCAGTAAGTGGAGCCAAACATCAATTCCTAGCGTGGGAAACATGACATGAAGTAATTTTGTTTTGTTTATTTATTTATTTATTTTTTCTAAAACATGAGATGCCAAAGAAGTGAAGTTTGCCTATTCTAAAACATGTTTAAAGGCCAGTAACGCAAATAATGCAGGATATTTGTCCTTTAAGCTTGGTTCTACTCACACAGCACCAATAATTTCATCTAACCGTAAAGAATTCCTACAAGTGTTTTTACCATAAATTGAGAACCACTTATCAGGAGGATATAACGCAAATGATGTGAAGGTCAGTTCACTGCTTTACGCTCAAGTAAAAGCAAAATCAGGCGACTGTGCCATTGCCTGGCTGAGACAGTGGGAACAGAGGTCGCTCTCAAACTTGGTGGTGCTTTTTCTCATGGAAAATGACACAGGGAAATTACACATCGGGTAAAATACAATAACAACATTCTCTGTGGCACGACCAGTTTGTAAAATGTAACCGACTTTGGTCATCCAGAACTGCCAATTAGTGGTCAAAGGGTTTGTATAGTCATGGTGAAGTGAGGATTTGACATTTAAACATTTGAAATAAATTCACTTGTAAATATAACATTTTAACTAAGTCCAGCTGCAATGCCTCACAAATCAGAGAAGAATACAGGAGGATGGGCATCTGGTGTAAATCCAGTGCCAAGTGTCACTGCATAACACGTAAAAAGGCAGATCCTTTGATTTGACCTTACCACAGAAGAGATAAACCACAGCTACTCTTACTGTTACCCTTATGTCAATATATACACTCAACATTAGCTATTATTTTCTTGATGATAATAAAAACATTTCTCTATCGTGATTGACTCTCCCATTATTGTTTATGAACTGTGTATATTGATAGTAATTGTGATAATTTGTCTGATTTGTGGCCTCCTCTGGCACAAACTGCAGATCCTCTGTGATAATCTCTCCTGCTCGTGCTCGTGCTCGTGCTCATGCTCAGGGCTCAGGGCTCAGGGCTCTATGCAGTGATACATGAAATCAGATCCAGCTCTGGACTAGTGTAGATGCGTGGATCGATTACCGCGCGGTTCCCAGGGCCGGGCTTCTCTCCGGGGATCCAGCCTCTGCCCCGGCGCGGCGTGGGTCTCTTAACTGTCATTATCATCCTGAGCGGCCACAATGGGTCACAGAGATGAGATAACTGCAGCGTTGGAGCAGCAGGTGAGGGGCAGCCAGGGCCTGATCAGGTGTCCCGGTCCCAGGGTGTTGCATTGCCCCAGGCCTCTAGGGCTCCGGCCTCGCCATCTGCCAGGGTGAATTCCTCTCACTGTGGGGAAAAAGTCAGTGTAGGCGAAAAAGTCAGTGTAGGCGAAAACTGCTGCTGTAGGGTGTAACTTTGAGTGTCTCCTGTTTCGCTTCATGGTAAGAAGTGTCACACTTTACTGGGCTTGTGTTACAGGCTCAAAGAAAAAAAAAACTAAAAAACTAAACTTCTTTCTAATTTTGTAGCTACATGAGCACTGTTTTGTTGTCCTTCTTTCAAACACCATACAGACCATCATGTGTTTTTAAATGTGGTAAAACATTAAATAGAGGAATGTGATCCCAATCCCTTACATTCATTCAAATTGTGTTAATCTTCGTTTTGCACTATTTGTAAATACATTTTATGTTTTAGTATATGTTTTCCCCTCCTTTTTGAGTAATATATTGAATCCATATGAAACACATGTATTTCTGTTCTATTCATTTCTGTCATTCAAATGTTTTAGTTAAAGATTATATTACTATTTATATTGTGCTCTTTGTTATTATATTGTTGTTGTTTTTTTTTTATATTAAATTAAATACTGAGCTGCTATGTCCAATAAATTTCCTTGTGGATTGATATAGTTTGTAAGTCTAATTTATGAAACCTGTTTATTTAGCATTTTTAATTGTGACAGCGTGCATCATATTAACAGGCAATGGTACCTCATTACTTTTAATAACTACTATTACTACATTATTTATAGTGTTTAGGCTTTCACAGCTGATACTGCCACACTAAAACTACATGTGTCAGTGCAGCAGATCAAAGTGGCTGAGCTTGCAAGGCGGCGGTGTTTGGATCATGTGTGAACTATCATGCACGCTGTCAGAGGAGCCCCCCGCCACCCTTTACTGCCCCAACTGAGTTATGACTTTACAGTCGAGACTCAAATCTGCACACTCCACAGCCGGACCAAGTGCTATTTTTAACGCTTTGCACATCATGGAGCCTGTGATTTATAGATCATCTAGAGATGATTTCCACCCATGTGTGCCGGGGAACACTAGTGTGCCTCGAAGGACTGCCACGTGCGCCTTAAATTTGACTTAACACAATCATTTAATGTAACTATTTGTAATTTTGGAGAGCCCTGAACAAATTTCTGTACAAGGACTGACACAAAAATGACCACTACAAAATCCCTAGTGTCAGACAGCTACACAGAGTTAGGCCTAAACCTTTTTTTCTCTCTCTAACGGTGTCATTTGATAAAGATTTTGTGGAATATGAACCGCAGCAGTTTTTCAAAAAACATAAAAACTAAAGAAAAGATTCCCACAATTGCAAAATTGCATCAAAAAACATTCAGGATAAAGAAGTACACAAAATTACATATCTCACCAAAATATGAAGATATATTAACATATCATAAATAATAAACAGAGATGCAGTCTAAGTAAAGTTGCAAGCTATAAAGCTGCATAAAATAATGATAAAATATGGTAAGTGGAATGGCAAGCATTAAATATCTTATTTGACTGTAAAATATATTATAAAGTTATTGTTTGCATTGAGAATTGTTTGAGTTGACCACATTGTACTGAAAATAGAAATCAATGTATATCCACTTCTGAAACCACATTGTTATTATATCTTTACTTTATATTTGAGTGGGATAACGTAAACCCTTATGATTTAAATTTAAGGGACTTTTTTTTAATTGAAGTTATTTTGCTTGGGGGGAAAAAAATTTGAACAAAAAATAGGTGTACTCCTTTGATAAGCAACGTTTTTGCTTTGCATTTTTTGGATGCTATTGCACAAAACGCCAGCAGGTGGCCCAGGTTTGTCCTTTCTCTTACTGTGGGCTTAAAACGAAAGTGAAAAGAAAAGCCTATTTTTCGTTGTGGTGGTCGATTATTTTTTGCCTCTTAAACGCAAGGAAAAATCTACTAAAATGAGTTATCAAATTTTCGTGTTTGGCTGTCATGGAGAAAGGATCACGTTGGCTTTTTCTGAGGAGGAGTTCAGGAGTTTGACAGTGCGGGATTTGAAAAGAAAGAGTCTACAGACATGGCCTGACCTGGAATACAGTATGATTCTACATATCCATTTCATGCATCATGTTTGAAAGCGTATTAGTGCAGATTATACAATAGGCCAATGATTTCTCTCTTTCTCCTCCTGCAGACAAAATATATTTGGTGTTTGCTGGTACAAAGTTAGATGATGACAAGCTGATTGCTGATTATGGAATACAAAATTGCTCAGTCGTCCATCTGCTTCTAAGGATGGCGGGTGGTGGTGGTCCTGATCCAGAGGAGGGAACCATGGGTGACAGGGATCACAAGAACCTAAGTATGGACCGTTTAAACGACTTTCAAGACCCACCGCTCAAGCCAAAAAAATAAACTGAAACGAAAAAGCTCTGCTCCTGTGACACGTTTTACATTTTTGAATTTTTTTTTTTTTTTAGCCAATGTATTGTTGTTATAAACCTTTGTTATTCTGATTATTCAACACCTGACACAGCAAAGCAGGGGTGTGGTCTGTTTTCTTGTTTGATCTTATGTTTCCTGCCTTTACAGTCATTTCACACACTACCATGATAAATGAAAGTGAAAAATCTGCTTTTGACCATTAAAAACATAGAACATCACTGTTTTCAAAAATGTGTTATTTTGGCAATAAGTGTACAACATCTGAAGCACACAGAAAGCTTTGACCCTGAAAGAGCTCTAAAAGACACATCGCTCTCTCCAAAGCATCAAAACCCAACCAGTGTTTAGGAAAAATATACAAGCACGATGATGTTCAACCAACACCACCCAAAGATCCTCTCAAGACCTGAAGACGGATGTGCAGATGTGAGGAGGAGAGTCGGGAGGATCTGAGGCTGTGGTGCTTTCTGCACACATGAATGACAAATAAATATTGGATTGGCAAATATCTGTTCTGAGTTCTGAGTTATTGACATATCCTTGTTGTCCTTTTTTAATAGTGTCTATATAACCCCATTCTTTTTCCTTTTTCCAGTACTGATTTCAAAATTGGACTTGGTTTAAGCCTGGTTAAATCCTTAATTACATTGGTTACAATGGTTAAGTCCTGGGTTTAGACTGTTTTTTGTTTTTGTTTTTTATGGATGTGTTTGGTTTCATCATAGTTTAAAGCGGGAGCACCAAACTTTATTCTCCATTAAGTGCAATTTTTGTCCTCGGTTGCCTGCTTTTAAAATAAAAACTGAAAGCATGTTTTAAATTGAAGCACTAGTCAGTTGTTTAATCATAATAATCTGGCTGCTATTCATAAACATATAGTAAAAATGTGTGTACTCACTATAATTTAACATAAATGTGGGCCTGGATATACCAATATTGGTATCTGCAAACGGATGGGATCATTCCTAATTTGTTTCAAATGCAATACAATGTAATTTATGTGAGAAAATGCATATTTTTTTGTCAATTGTTGAAAAAAGATAAAGTTGTTGTCATCTGTACACTGAACATTCTCAATCTGTGGATCTAGTCTGAGTACCCGGATACTTTAGATAGATGATGTTTCCAATGTAAGTGCACAATCTTATTTCAAGAAGACTTATCTAAAAGTATTCAAATGAAAGACTTATAGGTCAAGTTTCAGAGTCTTACACTAATTACTTTAGTTCATGATACTGTAGTGTTCGTTTTTTGTCGTTTTTAGTGTTTATTTTGTGGTTATTTCCCCTCTTTTTCAGAAGTGTTGTTCTGTAAAATGACAGAAATATCCCAAAACAAAATCCACAAATACTGCAGCTGTTTATGTACTGACTAATACTAGGCCCTTGAACTCACCATGTATCAAAAATCTGACCTAACTGTGGAGAAACACCGATCCTTCATCCCTATCAACTGACACGCAATAACAACAAGTGGAGATTTAGATTGAGCTTCTTTCACACTCAAAACAATACATTTTACATAATTTAAATCATAAACGAAAGAAATCAAGTCTCAAAAAGATGTATTGAGGGTAAAATGTGGTCTCAAAAGAGCTCTGCAGTACAAAATGTTGAGTCATTACAACAGATGTCCAGTGACCTGCCAACAGACTCCAGCCTTGATCAGGTGTAAAATCAGAGATGTATGGCCAGTGCCCTGACACGTTTGTCACATGTACAGCCTGTGTGAAGGCCAGGCGCCAACACGAGCCGAACTTGAGAATATTGAATTCTGAGGTTCGCAGAGCTCTCGGGTGAGGGGAAATCAATCACGCTGTAGCCACTGATGTAGTGTCAGTGAAAGCAGAAACATAATACACAACATCAAAAGATCTGCTGAACATTTCGGAGGCCGTGGTGAAGTAGAAGAGGCTCTGGTCGGAAAGATGAAAGTGCAAGCGTCGAGACACATCTGTTTTCTCACTCAAAATCAGTTAAGAAGATTCCAAAGTTTTTACAGACATGGTGAAGAAACCTCTAACCTGAGAGGAATAAATCTTTGCATGCTTGTTATCTATCGATGAATTTTCACTGACCCTAACCACAGAAGAAACTAGATCCTTTTACTCAACTGAACTAATGTAGTGTTCTTTAATTTGGCATTGAGAGTAGGAATACGCTGCAAAATTACACCTTCTTAAAACGAGAAAAATACACTGGTTTTAGGCAAAAATGTCCTTGAAATAAGTCAAATTATCTTCCAATGCAGTAAGTGAATTTTACTTAATAATCCTACTTATTTAGCATTAATTCAGTAGAAATGTCTTAAAACTAGAAAAAAAAATCTAACTTTTCTTAATTTAAGTGAATAAATCTTGGTTAGATTTTTGAAATTTGCAGTTATAAGTATTGTTATCTCATGGGCAAAGTACAGTCATTGTACAAGTAATAGCAACAGTAATAATAGTTCAATAGTAGCACGTAGCCTCAAACATTGATTTTAGCAATCTGTCTTTCTTGCAATGTTATGGGATTTATTTACCAATGCCTTTATTAACCTGAATCAGAATCAGAAAGGGTTTATTGCCATTGTCAATGAACAAAATTCACAAACATAGGAACTTGTCTCGGCATTGATTTTCTCGACATGGGATTTTGCCGTGTTATTGTTGTTAATATATATTGATGCCAAACCTAAAAATTGCCGCCCAACAAATCTGTAATAAAGTCAACTGAACTGAACTATTTCGGAAATCAGAAGCCTATTAGTAGTTTGTACATATTTAAAGAAAAAAGCTACATAACAAAAAAAGAGTATTTTCTTAAGATGATTTAGTTTAGGTAGTAATATGGAAACGACGTGGTAACAAAAAGTACAATTATGGTACTAACACACATCTGCCAAACTATTTCATGGTACTAACTCTAGCCCAGAACACTAAAACTAAATTAGCAGGAAATATTGTTAGTGATTTCCTCGTATTCATATGCAAAGAATGCTGCAAACGGCATTCAACTCTCTTTACCATGCGATTTCCATCTGACCATTATGTTACTACTTATCATCTCTTGCAACAGACGATGCCAGTATCTTTTCCTCACAGGGTGCTCTGGTGAAACGCATAGACAGTCTTTGTGCTGATGACAAGTCCAGATGTGGTCTGACCAGCCTCTGACCCTCTGCGCTCCTCTGTGTTCCTGTTATGCACAGTTGGAGAGAAATGGGTGAATATTATACCGCTACGCTGCTAAAACATAACAGGGGGAATGGAAACGGACTGTTATTGTCTTGAATTTAACGCAGGCTGCTGTTCTAATCGGAACACAAATAAGTATTTCCTCCCAAACAGAAAGAAGATTTGATAAAATCTCATGGTATTAAAATGGGCACTATGTAACTTTTTTGGTGAGCGTTGACTTCAGATTTGGATGCCCTAAACAAGACGACCAAACGACACTGTTTAAGTAAATGGACATAACAATGGAATGTAATAAAATAAACAGATGTAACAAATGTAACAGAAATAAACTGGGGAGAAATAGTGATGCGAGATCTAGTGGAGCAGACCACAATCATCAGCATTTACATGTTTCTTTTCAGATTTGAGAAAATCATGTCATGTCCTGTATTCAGGTGCATTTTATATTTTATTATTATCATTATTTTATGTATGTATTAAAAAAAAAAAGCTAGAATTTTAGAGTGGAGCATATTTGTACATAGATAGATGTATAGATTTTACATTTTAACTTGTGTTTATGGTCTTTCTGGTCCTGATACAGCCCACTAGAGCATGTGGCCCCTTATTGGTTGCGTCCCTAAACGTTTGCTTAGATTGCGTATGCCACAGGCTGGCACTGATTTTGAATGTTACACAGTACAGCATCAAACTTGTTTATTTTGCATTTTTATCATTTACAGATGTTTTTACTACAAAAAATTCCCCTCTTTGCACATTTGACCTCTAATTTGGTCTGGTGGCCCCATCTGCTTATCTCCATGGAGTTAGATATGTTTAATGCATCAGTAAGCCTTATATATATCAAATTTGCTGTATATGTGTCTTACCATAAGTGTCACTTGCAGTGTCACTCTGACAGGCCTTCACTATAAAATACATGTTAATGAAGTTTTTTGGAAAGATTGCACATGGAAACAAGATTTAAAAAAAGATGTGGTCAGACTCTTATATGTATAGTGCAATGGAAATACGTGGCAATATTAATGTTGAATGGACAATGCCATCAAAATTTGTGCACAGGCTTTTATTATCTTAAAAGATGCTGATGGTCAGTAAAAATATTGCTATAAGCAACAATACAGACAGAACTAACTGGAATTTAACTTGCAGTAACTTTTTTTAATGATCAGTAATATACACTCAAGTACACTGAAAATGCTATTCAAATTGTCCCAAACACTCACCCCCTTGTTCCCATGCTTGAGTTATACAGTCAAACCTGTCATTTAAGGTGTTTTCTTCTGTAGACAGACCTCCCTAGTTCACCTTCATCTGTTCTGTCCATCAGGTTGCTCCTCTACAGCTGAGGACTAAGTAAGTTCTCCTCGGCCAGGGACACCAAAAGGTCCTTATTTTGACAGTGGTTCATTGCATTGACCCACTGAGCAAACATCCCACCCCACACTAGACACACAAGAGAGCACGGCCACAAGTATTCACCCATGACATGAGTAAACACAAACTGGTGAGGTCTGGAGTCAGTAAATTTAAAGTTGATCCTCTTGACCGCCTTGACAGAAAAAACTTGTTTATGTAGTGTTATTATTTGGGTGGTGATGTTTACAGGCAATCGTCGTGCACTTAGAGAAGCGGCCAATGCCAAAGTGGAAAAGTGTAACCGAGGGCCTATGATTTTTTCTGTAAAACTGTCACAGTAGGTTTTCCTGATCAAATTCTGGTGATCGTGCTGTGAATTGCAATGGCACTTCATAACACTCACTTCTAAATATAAGTTACAGTGGCCGAAAACGTTCCTGAATTACCGGTACTCTTTTTTTGTGCAAAATTTCTTACAATTAATTTTTTTAATATTGCCAATTAAACGGTAACATATTTTCTTTTGTCCCTCATGCTTCTGGTCTTAGGTCTATAAAAGCCTAATTCCACCGTTTCTGGTATCTTTGCTACCCAAGACATAATAAACTATAATGTAGCCCACTCTGGAAACTTAGGCTTATGATGGTACTGAGTTTGGAACTTGTCGCTCGGCGTTAAATGTTTCCAGTCTCCAGCTCCCTATAAATGGCGGCGGAAAAATATGAGTAGAAGATAATAATAATAATAATAATAATAATAATAATAATAATAATAATTATTATTATTATTATTATTATTATAATACATTTTAGTCAAGACACTCGAATACACTTAACATTACAGTAATAAAAGCAGATAATAAAAAATAAAAAGCAACAATTCATATTTATGTTGTTTTGTTTTCTATCGTTAATCGATTCCGTCGATATGGCACCAGTGAAAAGGTGGGACATTATCTAAATAAGTGGGACGAGGGGCAGAGGCTTACACGGCTGTGTAGGACAAAAAAAAAAAAGAGGGACATGAGGTCACTATAGTCCCAGCGAATGAGGAAGCAATCTTGGAGAGAAGAGAATATATGTGCAGCAGGTTTGTATACAATGTGATAGTAAAAACTGGGCTATGAATTGTGAGGGGACAGATGCTATCTTGCCTTGCTGGCCTTGAAGTGGTGGGGGTCTCACACTTTCTCTTCCATACGTCCTCACCATATGTCACTCACTGAATGGAGCTTTGGGGTCGAGCTTCCGCAGCATCCTTATGTAAATGAGGATCATGCTTCTGCTCCGGTAATGGCGCAGACAGACGGCAAAGAGATCATCCCATACAACAGCAACAGATTCCAATATAAATAACTAAAGAAGATCTGAATAACTCATAAAATCAGCCTTTTGACTATAGCAATAGACTATTGGTCCAACATCTAGGCCAAGGTCAGCTGTAGCCCAAATATTTAAAATAAAGGATCGTTCCTTGCCTTTTTTTCTGAGAAAAATGTTCAGTTAAATGTCATGTATTCTGCATAGAGTAGGTCGTTTCTTCTAAATTTTTCCATCAGGTCTTTGTCGCCATCTGTCGGTGGATCGAAAACACTACAAATACAGCAATGTATAGAAATTCAATGAATGTCGCAGTTGATTGCATTTTTCTCCCGTCGACTTCATAGGCTTTTAGACGCATACAAATCGACGTTAACGGTCCTCTTAATGCTGTTCTGTACAAACATGTCTTCAAATATTTGTTCAAGAGATGAATGAATTTAGCATCAGAACACTCATTGATCATTGAATAACAGTATGAATAAAAAGGTGTCAGCCATTGTACAACTTACCAGGATTGTCAGAGACCATCTCATTTATCTAAGCAATGTTTCTTGCTAGCAAGTGTAGGCTTTTCTCAAATAGCACTTCAAATATTGGCCAACGCAACCCTCAGACTTCCCACTAAATTCGAACCAAAAGTAATTTTTACAGCAGCGTTGGAAAAATTCTGCTTTTACCATTGATATGACCTAATATTAATGTTCCAAATCTTAAGGTCTGGAGGTTCAATAATTTCCATGGATTCACCTCATGATTATGTTTTCTGTGGCCCTCTTCGCGTCAGTTTTAAAGTGAAGCGCTCAGTGAAAAAAAGTTTGACTCCCCTTTAATAGCCAATTTGAGGTTCAAATCACCCCATCAGGAACAAATTATATTGAAACTACCAATGGGTGAGGACGGATTGAAAATTCAGGACTGAAACATTTAAACAATGTTTTATTTATTCAATAGTGAGAAAGTCCAAGAAATCAACATTTCTGAGTTGTTCCACACCTAGAATTTCTGGAACTGTTTCTTGGCTCCTGCAGCCTTTGTGACTTTGAGGACATTAAACCTCACAGTCTTGCTGAGTGGTCGGCACTCTCCAACAGTGACGTTGTCTCCAACAGTGACGTCCCTGTAGAGAGAGAAGCAGTGAGGACAGGTACAAAGCTGCAACGTAAACAGATGCTATGCCAAGATGCATCAGCAATGCCGTTTGGCACTTTCGTCAAAGCCTAAGCTTGGAAGACCATCGTGAGAAAAACATCATTTGCAGCCACTCTACCACATGAGCCAAATGTGAACGGTAATCACTTTAATAGTTATTGATTTGTACCTGAAGCAAGGTGAAAGGTGGACAGAGAGGTTCTTGTGCCTCTTCTCAAAACGGTTGTACTTGCGGATGTAATGCAGATAGTCGCGTCTGATAACAATTGTCCGCTGCATCTTCATTTTGGTCACCACACCTGAAAAATATGCCGATTTAGTCACAATAGTTCTTATAAATGTAATAACCATAGAAATCACTGGACTACATCAGCATTGCCATTAGGCATTGTCGTCAAAACCCAGGGGGCTTGGAAGACCATCGTGAGAAAAAAAATCATTTGTAGTGACAATACAAGCCTATTTACCAAACTTAATGTGCCATCTTAAACTCACCAGAGAGGATACGGCCTCGGATTGAGACGTTTCCAGTGAAGGGGCATTTCTTGTCAATGTAAGTGCCGTCAATAGCCTGAAAGCAGAAAAATGCATACAGTTCAGCAAACGTCTTCCCATTTTAAACTTCTAAATTAAATCTTAAAATGCATCAGTGGTGCCATAAGGCCTTGTCGTCACAACCCTACAGGCTTGGAAGACCATCGTGAGAAAAACATCACTTGCATAAATTAACTTAAGAGTTGAATACAGCCATTAATACCTCTCTTGGGGTTTTGAAGCCCAGCCCTACACTCTTGTGATAACGGGGGAGCTTTTCCTTGGCCTCCTTGCCACCATCAGTAGCCAGAACACGCTTCTTGTTCTGGAAGATGGTGGGCTGTTTCTGATAAGCCCTCTCGGTCTGTGGAACAACGGAGAACAAGTTTATTATTTGACAAGCCTTTACTTCCGATGAACATGATACACTGAAACCCACGATCTTAACACCACTTTTACCGATACTCAACAGCGCACAGAAATGCATAAGTTAACAATTAAATATTGATCAATTAACAAAATAGCTCATTATCACAACATTTTAGCTGTAAAACACAATAACTAATTGCGAATGCCTTGGCTAACTTGATAGCACTGTTGCTAAATGAGCGTAGCACGAGGGTGAACCGACTAGAAGCAACAAACTCTTTTCAAGGCTTGTAAATGACCAAATTCGCAGCCACGACATGGAAAAGCGCCTTATGAATACGCGTGGTAAATACAAGCACAGGTATATGCGTCAAAATGCGTAAATTTGTTGATTAAAAGCCCCACGCCGTTTCCCCACACGTACTTGCGCGTCCGCCATTTTTGCGAGCCGAGTCAAAGAGGCCTGAGGATGCGCGAGGCGGACGGAAGACACTAAGGACCGGAAGTGACGTTATAAACTTAATAATAAAAGTAAAAAATAATAAAAATAATCCGAAAATCTAAACAAAAAAAGAACATAGTACCACATAAATCATTATATTGTGATGGCATATTGGTATTTGTAAGGTGATTATATTTGGTAATCTGTTAAATTATCTGTCTATTTATTTCTTTGGGTTTATCTCGTCTCCAACCTCCAACCCAATGTTATTAAAATGAAATTAATATAGTACCATAACATAACTAACTAAAACTACAATTGATAATATGTTAGAGGTGTGTCATTGTTGAGATTCACAAGCAAAAACGAAAAAATAATGTGTTCTATATATAGAACACCTGGTTCTCCTCTGGATCATTTTAATGAGTTTATATCGACTGATTTCTCTTAACTAAACAACTCATTTGAATGTTTTCACAGTCAAAGTTTAGACCTCATCAACAGGCACTGAGGGACTGCTCTTGTCAAGGTGACAAATACATCCCCTGAACACTGACGCGGGCAAAGCTCATCTTATTCTGTAGATCTGAGTGCTGCTTGACTTCTCGTGATCATGGATCTCTATTAAGAGACTAGAGGATGGGTGGGCTCTCTGCACTGCTCTAAACTGGTTAAAGTCCTATCTGGAAACAGGAAATTCCTTATGCGAAAATTGGTAAGCTGTGTTCAAACAATGCCCTGACCTGTGGAGGTGCCCAGAGTCAAGTCCTGGGACCCTTCTGTTAACTCTACATGCTGGCCGTTTAGCAGTTTGAATACGAGCGAGACATGTGTCCTATCAAATAGCGCGACGACTACAGATTATGTTTCACTGCGGCAGGATGAATTATGGACGTGGTTCACTCTGTCCACTTGCTAAAGATAGTGTGTGGATGCAAAAACAACTTTCTCTCCAGTCTGAAACTAGACGAGACTGAAATCATGTTTTTTGGCCACAGAAACAAAGAGAAATTGTTAACTGTCACTCCAGAGCTCGCCTTAATACACATAAGTAGAAATTGGGGGTAATAATGGACTCAAGATTTGAATTTTAAACAGCCCACGTCAGATCAATACAGTCAGCAGCTTTTTACCACTCTAAAAATTGCACAAATCAAAAGTAAAGTGTCAAAAGCCAGACCGTGGAAGAGACTTATCCGAGCGTTTGTGTTTCTAGTAGATTAGACTACTGTACGGCCTGCTCATTGGCTCTCCAATACGAGCTGTAAAAAGCTGCAAGTACATCCAGAAGCCAGCTGCTCGGGTCTGATAGAACCAGGAAGATTGCGAGATCACATTAGTCCTGTGCTCGGTCTCCTGCACTGGCTCCCTGTTGGCGTCGAGAATAGACGACTTCATAAGCAGCTCTGCTGTACACAGTCTCTCATGGCTAAGCACGAAAGTATCTCGGACATGTTAGTGCCATAGTGAACACTCGGACTCTGAGGACCTCATGGGGGGGGGACCCGCCTCCTGCTGGTGCCCAGAGTAGGACTAAACATCGGAATGTGGCCGTTTCAGTTTTATTGCAGTAAAAGTCTGCAACGTCTTCTAAGCATGTGAGACAGGCCGCTATCTGGCAAATGTTCAAATCTAAACTAAAAACTGTTTTGTTTGGCTGTGCATATGATGAAATGCTTTTTTTGCACTTTCTCTTTAGGTCTTGAACTAAGATTTTGATTGTCTGCCATGTCTTTGTGATTTTAATGCATTTTTTCCTGGTGGTGAAGCACTTTTGAATTGCCTTGTGTACAGATTGTGCTCTAACAATAAACTTGCCTTGCCTTTGCCCTTGCCCTTGCCTTGCCTTGCCCTTGCCTGCTGCCTATATCTAATATGTTTCACTCAATTGGAAATAAGTCTTACATTGTCTGTGGTGATTTTAATGTTGACTTGCTTAAACCAGGTGGAAACAAGAAAACCATAGACTTTATAAATACATTTTATGATAGTACATTATTTCCAGTAATAGTAAAGCCAACTAGAATAACAACAGAATCAGAAACATTAATTGATAACATATTTACAAATGAAATTGGTCAAATTGATGGAGGTCTTTTAGTAACTAATATTATTATGACCATCTTCCTGTTTTTGCAATTCTCCAAAATGTATTTAAAATACCATGTAATCAGATTAGTTACACAAGAACAGTGAGACATAGAACACCTGAAGCAATTGAAACATTGAAAATGGAATTAAGTAGGCATAACTGGGATGAGATTTATAGGTATGAAAATCCTAATGACGCATATAAACTCTTTTTAGCAAAATTATTTTATATTTACAATAATTGTTGTAAATATCAAAGACAATAATTTTTAAAAGCAAGATGTTGAAACCTTGGTTCACCAAATGAATAATTAAGGCTTGCAGAAAGAGAAATCAACAATGTAGGAAATTCCTAAAATCTAGAACTCAAGTTTCTGAAAACAAATACAAAGAATATAAGAATAAATTAGTTAATATAATCAGAAATTGCAAGAAAGAATATTATACAAAATTATTAATGCAACATAGACAAAATATCCAGCGAAAATGAAAAATAATGAATGGTTTAATACATAAGAGACATAATAATAATAATGAATATCCTAGTTATTTGAACAAAGACAATGACAAAATAAGTAATATTAGGGAAATAGTTTAATAATTATTTTGTAAATATAGGCCATAAATTGGCAAATAAAAAATTGTGCCCCCTCAAAACAATGAAATTAAGATTTTGAAGAGCTGTAAAACAAAATAAATCAACAGATAATAATGGGTTCGATATGTTTATAGTCAAAAATATAATTGAATATATTGTCCATCCATTTACCCTCATCTGCAATTAATCTTTTAAAACAGGAATTGTTCCAAGCCAAATGAAAATAGCAAAAGTTATACCCTTGCACAAAGGCGGTGACAAACATCTGACTTGTAATTATCGACCCATTTCTTTACTTTCCCAATTAAAAAAAATATTTGAGAAATTGTTTGTTAAAAGATTAGATAATTATGTTGACAATATATTAAATGAGCATCAGTTTGGTTTTAGAGCACACAGGTCCACAACAATGGCAGTTGCTGATCTGATTGAAAATATTTCCCAATCATTAGATCAAAAACTCCATACAATAGGTTTATTTTTGGATTTACAGAAAGCATTTGATACTATTTACCACACAATTTTATTACAAAAATTGGAAAAATTTTACTTTAGGGGAAAAGTAAATTCTTGGTTACTTATCAGATAGATTCCAATATGTTCATCTAAAGGGAGTAGAGTCTAGTTGGCAAAGAATTAGTTGTGGGGTGCCACAAGGCTCAGTTTTCGGCCCGAAATAATTTTTATTATATATAAATGATATTCATAAAGTATCTGATGTTCTTAATTTTGTCTTGTTTGCATACGATACCACAGTTTACTGCTCTGGTCAAAATCTTAGTGAGCTGGTGAAGGTGATGGACAGAGAACTGCAATAAACTACACAATTGGTTTGCTTTGAATAAATTATCATTGAACTTGAATAAAACGAAATTGATGGTGTTCAGTAACAAACATCTAGAGCAGGGGTCCCCAAACTTTTTCCTGTAAGGGCCACATAACTTTTCCCTTCTCTGATGGGGGGCCAGGGTCAGTTTGAACCAGAAAAAAGTGTGACGATCGCAGGGGTGCCTAAATGTTAAACATGTATTGTTTTCCAGAAAGGCCACATATAACCAAATATGAATAACCCTTTCCGAGATCAAATAACCCTCTCTGGGTTCTACACAGAAAAAATAAAATCAGGAAATATATAATAACCTATTCATGAAATCAATAAAAATCAATAATAACCTCTCTGGGTTCTTCACAGAAAGAAAGTTTGTGTTGTACCCGTGCACAGTCTTGTGTAAAGTTCAGCTTCAGTTGTCAGAGCAGATCTATGACTCATATGAGCATGATAATGCGTCTCTTGTATTGTTCAGGGGGCCGGGTCCAAATGTGGAGGGGGGCCAATGGATCTAGAGGATGATATCAAGATGAAAAATAAATAGTTATGAAATTGAAAGAGTCAATTATATTAAGTTCTTGGAGCGATCATAGATTGCAAAATTACATGGAAAGCACATATACAAAATGGTACAGAAGAAAGTATCAAAGACTATAGCAATTTTATACAAATTACAGTATATTTTGAACAAAAATGCTTTACATTTACTTTATTCTTCTCTCAGAACACCATACTTGACATATTGTATTGAAATTTGTGGAAATACATATAAAACACATACAAACCAATTTTTATACTATAAAAAAAGGTTATTAGACTGATCAATCATGCACCTTATAAGTTGCCTAGTAAACCATTTTTCACACAATCAAAGCTTTTAAAGTTTTATGACTTAGTAGATCTGAATACTGCTAAGTTTATGTATTTAGTCAAATATAATCAAACCCTATATCATTCAAGACAAAGTTTTACCAGAAAGAAAGTAAATATAATTTAAGGGGAACATGTATGTATGACAGACCTTATGTGAGAATGACGCTGAGGGAACATTGTTTATCAAGTAAAGGAGTTATATTATGGAACAGTTGTTGCGATGAATTAAAAAAAAGCCACTTCTTTATTTCAGTTTAAAGGTATCTATAAGAAAATAATGATAATAATGATGATTTAGCAGAATAAAATAGAATTTTTTTGTTGTGAAAACTTGGATTGCTAGTGGATGGTACTTGGCAGCATCCTGTCCAATATAATGTAGTTTTGTTTATGTTGATGAAGTGTCCGCTGATGTACTACAATATGACAAATGTCCACCAAGGTGAGAGTTGGAGAGAAGGGTAGGCATAATAAACCTTGGCTTCTGTCTACACCTGGTCAAATAACAAATTTGTATCTCTTGGATGAGCACGTTTTTTTTCTTCTTTTTTTTAACCAATTATCAAGAAATAAATAAAAAATAAAAGTACATTATACATGTATATTTTTGTACCCTTTACGTCTATGCATTTATTCTACGAGTCTATTCACAAAATTCGAATGTGGGATTTTTCGTGTGTGTATATTTTATTCACTGTTATATGTATTATAATTCACTATAATTCAATAGTGTTACAATTATGTCATTGTTTTATGTTGCCCCTTAATGCCAAAACAAGTGTCAATGGCAATGACAATGGCAATAAACCTTTTCTGATTCTGATAAACCTTATCTGATAAATAAATGTGGATTTTTTTGTAAGTACCCAGTAAAATAACACAAGGCATCAGACGTTCTGGAGTGAAGTAAATACATGAAGAAACACAAACATTATAATGAAATTGCAAGTCTTATTGTCACATATCTAAGCGACGGGGAGTCAAGATTATTTTATTTAACTGAATTAAAAAAAAACCGGTTCCTTCAGAAAAACAAAACACATCACGTGATCGTGTGGAAATTTGCCAAACACTGAATCAAGATGGCGTCGAAGTCGGGAGGAGACGAGCAAGGTTCGAGTTTGTTTAATCAAAAATTCCTTAAGTTATTTACAGTGTCAGAATTCGAACGGGTGTCATTGTGTGAAGTATTTTTATCACCTGAAATGACTTGAGATCACAAAGTATGTTTTGTTAGGACTTCACTTTAGTTGACGAGAGGCTAGCGGCAAACAAGGAAAGGTGGCTAATTTGCTAACATGGTGGCTCTTAGCTCTGCATTTCTCACAACTTAGTAGCTTAGTTTACTTTATAAAGACCGCAATAGGCCAAATTAAAGCAAATCAACACGAAATATATTGGTATTATTTGAGGGAACAGTAAACGGCGACTATAAAGTAAAAATAAACAATATATTATATTTCTTAACATTACCAATCATTATGTGTTTTGAAGTTCAGCACCCTAAGTAGAGATACTGTGCCACTTTGACATACATTTCTACATGTACCGGTAATACATTTAGATTAGATGTTTTAGTCATGTACAAGTTCTCACGCAGTGTATTATGCAACCTCTAGTCTACATTAAACATGAAAATGTATCATATCACAATTATGCTGACGACATTTAGATCTATGTTTCACTGACGGCAGGTGAATATGAACCAGTGGATTCACTGTCACTGCATCCAAGAGATCCGTGTGTGGATGCACAACAACTTTCTCCAGACAAGACTGAAATCATTGACTTTGGCTCACAGAAACAAATTAGCTCTAAAACCTACAAATCAAGTTAGAAATCTGGGGGTGATAATGGGCTCAGACTTGAATTTTAAGAGCCATGTCAAATCAATAACATCAGCAGCTTTTTACCATCTAAAATATATTGCCAAAATCAAAAGTATAGTCCCTAAACCAGACTTGGAGAGACTTAGCAATGTGGGTTAGACTACTGTAACGGACTAATCACTGGCCTCTCCAAACGAGCTGTAAAATGACTGCATGGTCTCTGCATTGGCTTCAGGCTCAAAGAATAGACTTTGAAACAGCTCTGCGTGTGTGCAAGGCTCTCTGTGGCCTATCACCAAAGTACATCTCGGACATGTTAGTGCCATATGAACCATCTCGGACTCTGAGGACCTCAGCGACCGGTCTCCTGCTGGTGCCCAGAATCAGGACTAAACAATGGGAATCTGCTTTTCAGTTTTATGCAGCTAAAATCTGGAAGAGTCTTCCTGAAGACTCTGGCAAAGTTCAAATCTAAGCTAAAACTGTTTTGTTTAGCTGTGCATATGACTGAAAGGATTTAATTTGCACTCTTCTCCTTTATGTCTTAAACTGTTTTGTGATTTCTGTATTTTCATGAATTTTTTCCTGTCGAAGTGAAGCACTTTGAATTACCTTGTATACGAATTGTGCGCTACAAATAAACTTGCCTTGCCTTGCCTAATGCAAATTAATGTGTTAGTTTGAATAGAACCGGTCAGCTCACTTAAAACAACACTACCGGTATATAAAGGTTTCATATACACATAAAACAAACGTCTTAATACAGATACCTTATCATTTCTGTAATTATTATTATCAGTTTGCTGATATCTTCATGGTCTAATCCTACTATCCATATTACAATTTGTCATTTATCTTGTAGGTAAAAATGAAATGCTGGAAGTTGGAGCTGTGTTGTTAAAAGAGTAAGTGTTAAATGCCTATTGATTATACAGTACACATTATTCAATAGTGAAGTTAACAGTGTTGTTTTGTATTTTTAGTTTCATCTACGAGCGAGTCAGAAGACATGACGAGGGCAACACTGTGATCACACGGGAGCAGTTGGGAGGAAGAGAACTGTGCGACCCAAAGCACAAAAAACTCGCCCAGTGTCTCCAGCAGATCGGCGACGAACTGGATGGAAACGTGGAACTCCAACGGTAACTTGGATTAAGTATTTGGCATAGGGCTGGGCAACATGTTAATCAAGAGGTTTACAGCCAATTTCTGTCAGTAAAAGTTTGTAGCTGAAGTGTGTGTGTGTGTGTGTGTGTGTGTTAATGGTCAATATATGAGGGAAAAGTATCTAACTTTTTAGTTATATTGCCCAGCCCTAATTTGACATGATATTGGTGGCAAAATCAGGGCTCTTAAATAAATGTTCTGTCCTTTTCCCTCTAGGATGATATCGGACTCGTCACTTAGTCCAACAAAGGACATTTTTATGAAAGTTGCCATTGAGATCTTTTCAGATGGAAAGTTCAATTGGGGAAGAGTAGTTGCTCTATTCTACTTTGCTTGTCGGCTTGTCATTAAAGTAAGTATCTTGGCTTTGAAAAAAAAAAAAGTACTAAGAACAACATAACATATTTTATTATTACTTTTGTAGGCTCTTGTGACTAAAGTTCCTGATATCATTAGAACAATTATCAGCTGGACCCTGGACTACCTCCGTGAACATGTGATCAACTGGATCAGAGACCAGGGTGGATGGGTAAGAAGCTGACGCCCGTAAAAGGTTTTTGTCAACTAATGTTAACTTATTTTTCATTTACATTTCTTTGATTTATTTTTTAAGGAAGGGATTCGTTCTCATTTCGGCACACCGACATGGCAAACAGTTGGTGTCTTCCTGGCTGGAGTGCTCACCACTGTTCTCGTAATTCGTAAGATGTAGAGTTGACGAGCAGATGGATAAAAGCTTGAAGACTTGTGGAAAGATCAATTGAGCTCTTTCCTCCTGCCAGGGGGTAATTAAGAGAACAAGAGAGACTGGACATCTGAATGCCAGTCAACAATTTAGCAGTGCATGAATCACTGCAGACTGAACTGTGGGGAGGTTGGCAGATGGGGGGGAAATACATTTTTTAGTAATTTATTTTTTATGGTACCACAAGAATTGTCACTGCAGACCGTTTTCTTTTAGAATGATACAGGACAGGTTGAATGACATCGGTTTCAGTATCTTCATCGTCATTTGCATTCTTTGTTTCAGTTTGTTCTCAACTTCCTCTTTAGCGTGGTGCCTGTATGCATCCTCATTTGCATTTGTGTTTGCTGGTATATATCAACATCTGATGTGGTGGAAAAAGATGAGAATAATTTGAGGTTTTTTTATCTTGCAAAATTGTCCCAAATCAAAAAAAATAAAACTTCACATTTTCTATCTCAAATGTTATACTGTCAGTGCATATATTGAGGAAATGTTATGCTAATCATATAGGTTAATAATAGGATTTTTAAGATGTACACTGAAATGCTTCCCTCGTTTAATTTTGGCGTGTGTGGTCATGATCAGTACCATGGCCTAAATGTCTCAAACTTACAAGAATTCTGCCTGTATGTTTTTGCTTTGTGATGCAGAGCAATGCAAGATATTATTTCCTGTTGGAAACCAGGCGGTTCTGCAAAGAAAGTGCACTGAATTGCTCACAGATGCTTACCTCACGTTCTATAAGTACTGTACATTGTGAGCTATTTGAACAATCACTCACTATTTTTTTGGTTGTCAGTTGTCAGTGCCTTGATGTGTTTTTTTTACTCAAACTTTGATATTCCAAAATGTTCACATTTTCTATCACATTTGTAAAATGTTCAAGATTTTCTCCCTAAAATCCCTTTGCAGTGATTTTGTATGTTGGAAAATGGAAAATAAAAGCTTTAATAATTATTGTAAATAGGACTGTCAATATTTTCGCTAGTCAAAGTAACGTATTCCAACTATATCTAATCTTCTATGAAACAACAAATCTGAAATTTTTACAATTGTGAAAAATACAGTCTGGACCTCTTGACAGATTTTAAGTAAATGTGTAATTATTAATGACAATGCAAAGCTACACTAGATTACACCAATAGATGGGAAATGTCTACAACCACATAGTTAAAAAGCCAGATTTATTCAGTATGTAACATGTTTTGGAAAAAAAAAAAAACACATTTAAATTTTAAAAACAAGTTTATAAGGCATGGAGAAGAGAGGGATTTCAGACACATGTAAACAGAATATGTCCTTTATCTGGTCTCTAAAATGCCATCTTTGACCCTCCATGTCCAGGTGGGACTGAAGTCAGGTGCAGACACGCAACAGAGTTCAAGTCCAGACTCCAGCACCTCCTCAGCGTGACCAATCTGTTGGCCTGTGTGCGTCTCCAAAGTAAAAATCCTCTCCGATATCTAAAAGAGTAGACATAGTGATATTACTTCTGCTCTCCATGTACACAATATTTAAAGTTTCACTAAGTAACTTTTAGGGTTGTAGTCAAAATTCATGAATCAAGCTCCAAGGGAATAAAATTATTAAAAAATACAAAATGCAATATTCAGTTGCTTGCAAAAGTATTTGTCCCCCTGGAACTTTACCACATTTTGTCACGTCACAACCACAAACTTAAATTAATTGTACAAGCATTTTTTGTTAAGAACAACACACAGTGGCACACAATTGTGAAGTGGAAGGAAAATTATATATACTGAAATTTTTTGCCCATTCTTCTTTGCAAAATAACTCAAGCTCAGTAAGAGTTGATGGAGAGCGTTTAAGACCAGCAGTTTTCAGATCTTGCCACAGATTCTCAATTTAGGTCTGGACTTTCACTGGGCATACTGTAGCTCTGGCTTTATGTTTAGGGTCGTTGTTCTGATGAAGTTGGACCTCCGCCCTAGTTTCAAGTCTTTTGTAGACGTCTGTCTGTTCCCTGCTTAAGAAACAGTCCCACACCATGATGCTGCACTGTGTTTGTTTTTTGCCACACATAGCATTTTGCAAAAAGTAACATTTTGATCTGATCAGACCAGAGCACCTTCTACCACATGTTTGCTGTGTCCCACACGTGGCTTCTGGCAAACTGCAAATGGGACTTCTAATGGCTGTTTTGCAACAATGGCCTTTCTTGCCACTCTTCAATAAAGGCCTGACTGACAGCTGTCCTGTGGATAGATTCCCTGTCCACCTGAGCTGTGGATCTCTGCAGCTCCTCCAGAGTTAACCTGGGCCTCATGGCTGCATCTCTGATCAGAATTTTCCTTGTTTGGTCTGTACGTTTTGGTGGACAGCCATGTCTTGGTAGGTTTTTAGTTGTGCCATACTCTTTCCATTTCCGGGTGATGGATTGAACAGTGCTCCATGAGATGTTCTCCATAACTTTATCTCTGACCTGTCTGGTGTGTTTATGTGATCTCATGATGCTGTTTGCTCCCCAACATTCTCTATTGAATCACATCAGTGAAATGCCATAGTGCAAAACTTTGCAGACAAAGCAATAACATCTTCATGGAGACTAGCAGGTGGCAATAGAAAAGTTACACGGTGCAGCTTTAATTAAACACATTTATAAGACCGGACCTGATCACTGATTCCTGTGGCGATGTGGCCCACTGTCACGCGCCGGGCCTCTCTGATCCGGATACATTGACGACTGAAGTCTTTGATGCCCACATCCACTCCTGAGCGCAGAGAGACAATGTGAGTCAATAAAAGTTTTAAATGTTTAAATACCACAAAACCTGGCTAAACTATTCTTGCCTTCAAAACAACAGGGAGGTGGAAATTGTGAGGGGCCGAGAAAGTCCATGCTGAACACTTGTCCATCTGTCTGGCTGTTACAGGAGAAAACACCGGAGCTGAAGTCGTCTCCTGGACTGAGGGACCAGCGGCCAGAGTCCTGTTTGAGTTGCAAATGTCAGAAAGACCATGTAATTCACTGCAACAATTGTAATCACATGCAAATGAATAAATACTACCAAGAGGTCATGTGATCAGGAGCCCCAGGACAAATATTTAGATTCAGAGCTAGACCATTGTGTACAAAAATGTGTCAAACCTTTTTTTTTTCATAGTCTGTATACTGTTTTAAACCTTACTTTAGAGACCTGCACGGGAACGGCTTTTCAAGCCTGCTCCCACTCAATCACAAAGTGCAACTCTGCTGCCCGAGTTTTTGGTTTATTTATTTTTTAACACAGCTACAGGCTGCTGTTACGCACCTTATGAAGGCTCTGGTTTTGTTTTGTTTTTTGCAGAAAAAAACATAATAAATCATAATAAAGCATCACTCATATCACTAGGATATTATAATGCATTGTAATTTGAAACTGTTCAGAGAGACAAACGAACACGGTCACGAAACGGTCACGCCCACCACTCAAAGCACATCTTTTGATAAAGTTAGTTTAGCGTTGCTCTGTTCTGCTCACATGGTTCAAAGTGATGTCATGTGATAAAACTCTAGTCCATGTCTCTCCTCTCACCTACTGTTTTCGGAGCAGACGCGCACTCTCACACGCACACACAAGACACGCACTGCTCTCTATCACCTCTGTTTCTCTATCACCTAGAGCAGACTCGCCACTCTGGTTTACAGGCCGATAGCTCCTCACGGGCCTGTTTCCCTGTCATTCAGGACACTTGAGGTGTTTAGGTCTGACTGCCCACAACAATCCTGTCCGATCCCGAATGAAGTCTCTACCTTACTGTCCATGTCAACAATTGATCTTGGTTTGGTCCTGATTTATACTGGTTACTCCTGAGGTAGATTGGTTTAATCTTATGCTACGTCCTATCTAGTTGTGGGTTTAGTGCCCATTTTATTCCCAATTTCATGTGGTGCATGTGCAAGTCTGTCAAAATAGACTGAATCAAGACTAAAATCCTAAAATATTTGATGCATTGATGCCACAATTTCAATACCAATCAAAATGATTGGAATAAACTGTACAAGACAAGTCATGTTAAGACATCAGCAATTTTAGTAGCTAAAATACATATAAATAGCTTCATATTGCCTATTACCTTTTTCTCCCACTGGTCTCTATTGGAGTAGTCGCTGCTGATACAAGATAAGAGCTGCTCCTGCATCTCAGCCGAGTGCAGCTGTGACAGGCTGCTCAAGTAGAAATCTGAGCAATAAACATCCAGAAAACATGTTAATGTAGGAACAATACAGTAGAATCATTTTATTAACAGCATTCTCACCTCTTTCCAGTTTACGTAGCTCCAGCTCTGGTACAGTGGTGACCTTGTTTCTCTCTTTCTGAATGTTTTCGATAAACGGGACTTGAACACACAAGGCTGAGCCCAGGTCTAATTGATCAGACTTGGGGTTGTCATCTCCAATTCCTCTCTTTGGCTTATCAAGACTCCACACTTTTTCAGATTCTGGACGTTCTTCTGTTTCTTGAACACTGTTGTATAAACGGTCAGGTGGTTTGTCGACATTGTACAGAGGCTCAATGTAAGGTCCCTTAACGGAGCTAGAGAGTCCTCCCACTGCAATTAGAAAGCCTATTTTAATACTTCAACAGGTTAACCTCAAAAAACTGTTTAGGATAATATCATAGTCAAGTAAAAGAACTCATGGGCTTACAATCATACAAGATATAGTAGTAAATCAGTACATCACATACTGTAAACTAGGGTGTGAATCAGATATTAGTTTCACGATAATGGTTTAAGGTTTGGCTAGAGTATACAGAGAGTATACAGCAATTAGATAACATATTTGGATCAGTTTTGGAAGGTTTTAAGGCAATGAAAATTCACTTTCAGTCTCTGCCTTGGTGTATGCTGGATTTTTGCATCTTCAATACATACAGACAATAATCAACATTTTCCTGAATCTGAATTTTACGAGTATTTTGTTTTTATGCTTGATATACACACTAATAGAATTGGTTGATTAAACTCCCATATGAAACCATTCAAATTATGCACCTTCTTGTAAAGCTCTGGCAGTTTTGATTTTGAGTTCCGACGCGGCTGCTCTTTTCACTGGGTCCTTGTGTAGACCGGCTTTGAACACCTCAGCAACGAGAGGGCTGCAGTCGGCCGGGATCTCTCTCAAAGGTGGTGGCTCGTTTGCGATCTGAAACAGTAAAAAAAAAAAAAAGTCTTCATTATTTACCATTTTGATTATATATCATGTACGGCATCTTGGCGTAGCGCGGTTTGGTGTGTGCGTGCTTCTTCTGGTCGTATCTAGACTGATTTTGTCCAATTCAAATCAGGTTTTATGTTTCCGTTTTAGTCCTGCACATCTGAAAGGGGATCATAGTTGCAGACTCTAAGGGTCTTGGTTTACAACGTTACTATTTATTGGTTTGTTGCAGATTCATCTTGGTGAAGTCCAGTATTTTTCCTTGTTCATTGCAAGCAAACAAGATACAAACAATGTGCTTTTGTGATCATCTACAATGCCAATAAAACTTATCCTGTTCAGTCCTGAGTTTGCCCTGGATTAGTTGTGGACATCTCTTTTGTTGTCTTGTAGAATTTGTGGTTTAGACCTGGCTCGATATGGCTCTATTTTAGGTCATGACTTGGTTTTATGCTTTGTAGTTTTGTCCTGTTTTGGCTTCTGTCCTATCCTTGTTCAATAATGTTCATTTTAGAACAGTTAAGTTTAATAACTGCTGGCTGCTAACTTACCTTGAGGTACAGTCGACAGGTGTAGTATCGAGTCCAAGGCGGGCACCCATTGAGCATGTGAAGAAACATACAGCAGCTGCTCCACACATCTGCTTTAGCTCCACGTGATTCACCTTTCACAATTTCAGGGGCCATGTGCGTTTCTGTACCTTTCAATTCTAAAATGCATGAAAAAATATATAAGAAAGACACATAAAAAAGCGTTAAATTGTATGATAAAACAAATGCAAGGGAAGAAATTAACCTCTGGATCTGCTAAGGCTGTGTCCTTGTTTGTCAAGTCTTTCTGCGTGTCCAAAGTCGCAAAGAAAAGTGTCTCGACCATCAGCTGACAGTAACACATTATCAGCTGTGAAAAGAGAAAAAATAAATAAATAAGACATTCAATTGTTTGTGCAGTTAGCTTGGATATATAATTGAATACACAAAATATCACACATGTTACGTTAATAATGTAAGTTTCCTCTATTATTACTGCAGGTTTAGTAGATAAAAATCCATGTATTATATTTTATAATATACAGTGATATTTCATTTTTAGTTTCTTAACTATTTTCGAACAACTCTTATTTTTTCTGTTGGTTGTTTGCATGTCTGTAACTAAAACAATTTCCCCTTGGAGATGAAAGAAAAGTAATTCTGATTCTGACAACTAGAGAGCAAAATAATGTAAAATGGATGGCGTCACTTGAAACTTGAGATCAAAACCAGATTTGCTGCATGCTGTTACTACACATAATGAACACCAGGTGGCGCCTAAGCTGTTATTTACCTGCTCTATGCTAATGTTTTAAGCCTTTCCCAATAATTTCGTTCAAACCAAGTTGTTTTGATCTAGCAGTTATCCTCCCCCGGCTCTGTTGCTAACAACTTCCTGCCCACTCGTTCTGTCTCTTCTCTCTGTCCTTCGAGCTTGTGCACATGCGCAGTAATGTGTCGCGGTGAGTCACACTGTGGGAAATTCCCAGCCCTACGTTTCAGCACAAATCTGGTTTGAGAAAGCAGGTGCTGCAAATCCAAACGAGACCATCATCTGTCAAAGCTGTCTCCGGCTCAGAGTTAAAAGGGAGTTCAACAAGTTAAAGTTATCTGTTGATCTATTATCAACAATACTTCCTTTATCTACAAACATAAGCCTTTATTGACTCATTTATGTGTCACTTTAAACCCTTGTATTAAACTAGACTTTTCTTTTTAAGGTCATTTTTAATCGTTTTAATGATAAGACGATATATCCGATATTCAGATTTTTTCTATCCATTTTACGATCACTCATCTCTACTTTAATACAATACATTTAATTACATTTTAGGACAAAGTCCTTTATACAGGATATTTGATGATATTATGATGATATCCCATTATTACAAATTTGTTCCTTCCTGACCCTGAAGAATTATCGTAAAGAAACACACCTTTTATATCCAGATGGGCAACTCTTTTCTTCACTAAATACTCGAGTGCAGTGAAGACTTGACACTGGTAGTGGAGACTTAGGTCCTCAGGAAGACGTCCCCGCTCCGATATCAGCTGACCCAAAGAGCCTGAAGAAGATTAGACGAGAAAATATTTACGGTTACACAAATCAAGCATTTAGACTACAGACCTGGGAGGACATAAGAAAGGTACAACACATTTACACACAAATTGCCTAAAACATCCATCCATCTTCTACCGCTTGTTCCCCTTAGGGAACGGCGGGTGACTGGAGCCTATCCCAGTGCCTTTGGGCCTGTCTTTGGACGGTGGGAGGAAGCTGGAGAACCCGGAGGGAACCCACGGTAACACGGGGAGGACATGCAGACTCCACCCAGAGAGATCATGTGATGTAATGTTCGCCCAGGAATCGAACCCATGATTTCCTTCTTGGGAGGCGAGAGCTCTAACCGCTCTGCCACCGTGCACCCTGCCTAAAACATGTAGCCATTCAAACATAACAATCTTGCTGTGACAATTTAAAAAAAAGGGGTGTTTACCAGCTTTATGGTCCATGAAAAGGACGACATTAGGCCCTTCTCTGACTACTCCAAAAAGCTCCACCACACGAGAGGATTTGAGGGCACTCCACGCGCCCACCTCCTCACTGTTGAACCTCTTAAGAGCAATCTGCAAGAACATAATGATCAAGAATGGCCAATTACCAGTGAACATTTATAGTGATAAGACATTTACCTTTTTGGCAGCGAATGTGAAACCCGTGTTCACATCTTGCGCAGTATGAACTTCCCCATAGGAGCCTTCTTTGATGAAGTTTGTGAAGATGAACTCTCTCCCCTCTCTGTATTCTGAGTCCACGGGCTGTATTTCCTACAGGAAAATCAGGATTAAAACATTAGTGTTCCTTCTTTTTTGTGAGTAACATTGAAACATATATTAAGCGGTCAACTACCTCTTTGTAAAATATTAATCCCTCATTTGTGTCGGAGTAAATTGTGGACAGCTCCTCTTCTTGTTCCCTCGCGTCCTGCTCTAAATCTTTGAAGAAAGGTCCAGCGAAGCAGGGGTCTCCTTGGCTAACGCTGCCCCTGAGACCTGCTAAAGCTAACGAGCAGTCTCCAATACTGCTGGAGGAGTCCGAGTCGCTCTCCTGTCCATAAGACCCCAGGAATCCACAGGCTTGGCCAGGTGTGGTCCAGGGAACTGCAGAGCTTATTTTGTACGCAGGTTTACTGTAAAATGACTGTGGACTCTGCACCTCTGAGCACTCAACACTGCTACAACAAGAGCTGCTGAGGCCACTACTGCAACCCGAGAAGGACTCTTCCTACAAGTAGAAAAATCAACCAATGAGTAAAAATTTACCTCAGCAAGACATAACACAACAATTATATATGCAAAATACATCTATATTATTCTATCAAGTGATTTGAAAAATCAAGTCCCAGGCAATTTGAGTGATAAGTTAATGAATACATGTATTATTTTCTACCTGCATCCACAGCAGAGAGCTCCCACTCTCCTGTTCAGGGACACCTGACGGCACTCGCTGTCGGTGTCGCTCTTCTCTCTTCTTCTCAGTTTTCTTCTTGCCTTTGCGCTTCTGCTTCTTGCGGCCTTTCTTTCTCGTGTTGGTTTGTGCTGAGGAGCTGCTCAGTTCCTGGATGGAAGCAGGAGCTGGAGAGGCTACATTGTTCGGCTCAGAAGAATGGCTAAATTGAACATAGAAAAGATCCATTATTTCAATGTAAAAAGAGTTAAATAAATAAAGACAAAACAGCCACTTACCCGCTGGAGAAGCAGTTTGGAGAAGGAACATAGCATTCGGAATAAGATGGACTGAATTCTTGAGAGTCCTGGGTTTCACCTGTAGAAATACAAATACAGTGTGACCCAAATTACAACTGTATCTGTCAGCATCCAACTAAAACTAAAAGAAAAGCTTACATTCAGCCTGAGCGATGAAGCTGGAGGTCTTCAGCGGCCCTTCTCCTATCTGCTCCGCGGTCCCATATGTCCACAGTTTTCTCAATAACGGGCTGATCAAGTTGACCATTTTGTTGTTGTTTCCATCTTCGTCCTCGTCCTCTGTGCCCTGTTCTGAAGCTGTGCAGACCGGGAACGACCCCTTCAGTTCAATCTGGGACGTCCCAGAGAAGGGGGACGTGGAGTTAAAAATTCTCTGCCTCACCGCCATTTCATCTAATGGACCTGAAATACAAGAATTACCTGATAAATTCTTTATACCACTATATAAAAAGAGCTTGCATCATAATTAACACAATGAACAGGAACGGATACATTATTATTACTTATACATTGGCGTTTTTTCAGTGTATTCATATGCAAAATTAGAACATCAAGAATATTGTCAATAAAAATAAAAAGAGACGTTAAAAAACAATTAAAAAAACATAACAAAATTCGCAGATATATTTTTCAACTAAGGGTATAAAGTCATATTTCTGCTGT
Source organism: Chaenogobius annularis (assembly GCA_015082035.1). Classification (NCBI taxonomy): domain Eukaryota; kingdom Metazoa; phylum Chordata; class Actinopteri; order Gobiiformes; family Gobiidae; genus Chaenogobius; species Chaenogobius annularis. The sequence continues at coordinate 326,265 of BJKM01000455.1, read as the reverse complement.
TTTTTACGATCTGTCATTTTTGTGTGACTCTTGAACCTCAACCAAGGCATTTCCAGACACGTTCAAGCACATTTCTCCTCCTCCACGACTTACAGAGAAAAAAATATGCCGCTCTGCAGTTTCATTGTTGCAGAAAGTGTCATCATCCCTGATAGAAACGCTTGATAAGGAAGTTGTAGAGGAGTCACACACACACACTGACTGCAGATTGTTTCCTGATCAACTGAAAAAGAATTGCCACGCCTAAGCAGAATTTATTTCAAAATTATATATTGTGGCAGTGTGACTGAGTAAAGCATATAAGTGCTATTTTTGTAACTTTGTTTTGCATTAGAAACGTCACTAAGACAATTTGCTTTTTTAAATAATAATCTATTTATTACACCAAAATCTGATAATTATCTGATTTCTGGACCTTTAAGATTATTTAAATGACATGTAAACTACAAACTGTGATGTGAGTAATCAGAGGGATCATTATCAGAAAGATATCAGATCATTTTGCTGTTTACATATAATTTCACTAATCTTTTAACTCCAAAAATGTAACCGCAGTGACACATCAAACATTTGGTAAAGAAGCACACACACAAATATAATACATCATTAAAACTACCAATGGGTTTAAGAGTGATGAATCTAGCACTGTTGCCATGGCAAATATGATATCTTTTGAGTGGAAAAGTCTTCAAATATCAGCTATAAACAGGAAGGTGAAACCATGAATATAGGTAAGCTACACTCCTAAGATACTCGGGCTGTAGTCTTTAGTCGTTTAGTCCATCAATCAGTCGTGTTAGTCGATGAAAATTTGTATTTGTCGACTACGGTGCTTAATTAGTTTAGATAATTAGGATTTAAATGGAACAACAGCAAAAAGGAGAAGACGTGAAGTGAGTTAACTGAAGATCTGGGAGTGAATCATGAGTTTCATCAGCATTTTCACATATAAATATACAGTTTTTACAAATAAATATACTTTTTTTTTTACATATAAATATGCAGTTTTTCTTGTACTTTTCTGTATGAATAACTTTCTGCATGAACTCCCGTGCCGTCGTTATCTTGTGAGTACAGTTTTTTCGTGTCAGATAAATCGAGATAACTAATAGTTGTGACCTTATGCCACTCATTTTACAAGATATCCACACTTTTAACTTTGCAACCGTGCCATTTGGTAATAGTTCACTTATTCATGTGTTTGGGGTTGAGCAAACTTCATGTGAAACTCTGCGGCGGGCTGAAGACAGGAAACTGAGCCCTGGCGTTGTTATGACAGTTGCAACAGCGGCGGTTTACACGCACTCAACAACCTCTTTTTTTTTTTTCTTTCTCTCAGGTAATAAAATACAGAAGTTTAGGCGGCCCCCAAACATTTAAGCACTGCAGCATTTACAGTCGGTTGCATCAGTTTGACATTTGACCACCACTTCCTCCCGGCTTTCCCGATCCCCCTGCACATGTTCTTGATATTCAATAGTCTGCGAGTTAGGACCACTTTACTGCACTTAACTTTACAGCTTAGCATTGGATAACAATAACAAAGGATGAATGCAGCCCTCTTTTCACAGTAATGTTATTACCAAGAACATACTAACAATGTTTCCTGGTCATTTACAGTCTCTATACTGCTACAATTATTTTACAATTACTCAAAAATTGATTTGATACTAGAGGTGGGCAATAGATCAAAATTTAGATAATACCTTGAATGTTGTTTTGAATATATGCAACATTTGAATATTGAGTATATCGTTTATAGAAAAATGCTACAAAACTAGCTGTTCTAAAATTTAAAACAAATTAAAAGTTATATTGTAAACTTTCAAATAAGGTGATATTTATGCACTTTTGTGATTCATTTTACTGACATTTCACATTTGTCTGATAATTAAACTCCAACTGATGTGTTTCAAGACATTTCTGTTCAACTATTGTCTGAATATTGTCATCGAGATACCCCGAAAATGTTGAGATATTGATTCTTATCAATATTGTCCATCCCTGTTTTATACCATTTGATACTTAGTTCACAAGGCAAGGCAAGGCAAGTATATTTGTGGAGCAAGGCAATTCCAATGCTTTACACAACGGGGAAAAAATGCATTCAAATCACAAAGACAAGACAGAAATCACAAACACTACCATTTAAATGTTCCATCAGATTACCATTTGTCTAGCATGTGACCAGCTTTATAAAACCAATAAAACACATTTGGAATGATAAAGTTGTATTTATGAGCTATAAACCACTGGATAAAATAACACTTTATGCTTAGCTTTACTATTCTGGAGTACAGATTGAATTCTTGCTTCTCACGATTACGGGTGGGCAACATTGACATGTCTCGGTAACGATATTCAAACGATATTTTAACAATGCATCAGGAATGTGCTAAAATGTGTCTGTAAATGTCTAGCACAAAACAGGTACAATCCTTAAATGAATAAAGATAAAAATCACTTCATACACTTGTTTGGAGATTACACTAGATGTTTCTGTCTCTTCTTTATGTCATTTTTGTGTATTTTAACTAGAGATGATGTAGACTTTCTAATTTCGCACATCTCCAAAACAACAATTGCGATATTATACATTTTTCAATACATCTTCCACCTCTACTCACAATTATTATTTTTCAGTTCTGACGATAATATTGTGACCTGAATAATCCCGATCATCGATTAACCAAATAATCTTGACATTCCTGGTTAGGATCAATCATTTCTAACACACGACAGATGTAATGTGCCCATAATTACCGTCACTAAACGGTCGGTTACCATGTTATTACCATGCTATAACTGTCCCACGAAGCCCTTATAACCTCCTTCTGATGCTGAGACTTTGCAGTAAAACACAACACTACATCATTACATTACCATCTAGACTTGTTAGGCTTTGTAGCTTACCACATAGGCTTTTTCATTTTCATCCAATATCTTTAAGTGTTGTCGTTAAAGTCTACATTTGGGAAACGGAGGTGTTGTGCTGCTGTTTTCCTCGACCTGTTTCTCTGCTGTTTGACTTCCTGGCTCGGTGGTTACGTTTACTGCCGTTTACTGCTGGAACTGGGCCAATCAGGGAGGAGCTGCTCTGACAATGACTTATGGGAAATGCATCTCCACTTCCCCCTCATTCCCCCCTCCCTCATTCCCCCTCCCTCATCCCCCCTCCTTCTCTTCACCAAGCCCAAATAGCTTTAGTTTAGTCCAAATATATATAAGAAGTTATGTTTTGGTGCAGAGAATTGTGTTTTAGTTATGTTATGGTTATATATTTATCGGTATAGGTGGCGAATTGGATTAAATTGATTATTATAGTTGTTCTAAACCATTTGCAATAAGAACAGCGTCAATGACAGTTCATAAAGTGATATCTTTTGCACTTTTGTGGTTCATTTTACAGTCAATTCATTTTTTTGTTCGTTATATAAAACACAAACAAAACATTTACAGTGACTGTTTAAGCAAATTTTTGAAGGGTTGCCAAATATAAGATGAGAAAAGATTTTAAGAAGTAAAAATATTGAGAGATACTTAAACCTAAATCTGGCTGCATTCGCACATGGACGACGTCAATATTGGGATTAAACTGGGACTAAACTGGGAGCTAAATTTGGACTATCTGAGATGTTAACAGGTCTACCTACATCAGGACTAAAATGGGCTCAAACCAAACTCAAGTGTGAAGTGTGAACGTGCGTTAAGCGTGCTAGGGTGACATTCATTTTAACCTTAGGTACAACCTTTACTATTGCTATTGTAAAGGGTTTGTGACCTTTTAAACCCTATGATTTAAAGCCTGTGGTTGACATTATTATGCCAAAGCACACTCACTGCAGTAAACGAATTACCAAACCCATTTCTAAGCATGTTTTTAAATAATTTATAGTATTAAAAACAAATTACGTAGTGTATTTAAATACATCAGACAAATATCAGACAAATTTGTGTTCCTTTCAAGTATGGTTTCATTGGAGGTGGGAGATTAATCAACAAATTTATAATATTGCAATAGTTGTTTTGGGGATATTTTCTATCATTACTAATGACAGCGATGAAAATAATGTTTTCATCCGGCCCACGGGCCCCTACCAGCTGTTTATAAAGCCTTATCAAGAGTGATAAACCCTCAGTGCATGCCGTGCGGGGCAGGGCAGTTACACTACGGCCGCACCTCTGCAAAATCAGTGATCACTTGTGTCTGTTATTGGTAACAGACACAGACTGACCTGTGTGCACCAGCGGTCTGCACTCACTCACAGCCGCGCACTACACTTCATCTCTTCACGGAGCACGCCCTCCTCTCCTCCTCCCTCAAAGCACGCCTCATTCCTCCGTAAGTGAAACAAAATTGCTTGATGTGCACTGAATGCAAACGCAATCATGTTAATTATTGCTGGTGTAATCCCTCATTCGTCCAGGGGTGTTCCATTGTAGAAAAAGATTCAGTTGCAGTCATCTGGACTCAGTTTTTTGGAAAAACAAAACGTTTCGACTCTCATTCAAGTGTCATTCTCAATCTGTGAAACAAGTCTGAGAACTCAAGTTTTATATCCTACTCTGTGTAAGCCCTGCCCACAGGGCAGGACCTCCTGATAATGGGCCACTGAAACTCCCTGATTGGCCATCTTCATCCTATTATACACTGACTTTCGCTCCCTCCTCGTTGAGTACCTGATTAGCATCAGAGTGCCTCGGGCGTCTTGATCTAGTGTAATCTACAGACGCTTTACAGCACATTCCTGGTGTAATGATAAATATTGTCTGAATATTTAATATTTTTTTTAGGTTTTATCAGAAAAGAGCCTAATAGTCACCAAACTCATAACACATCTCATTTGAGATCATACATGTGATTAGAAGAATTAACAATCAGCTAACAGTAGTCGTTTCTAAGCAAGCTAGTGGACAACAGCGAAACTTGTATAAATGTCTAATAAGTGCATTGAAATAGTGAACATAATGTGCCACAGAAGGATTAGTAAATAGGAGTATTACTATTACGTGTGTAGTTAGTTGCTACCACACGTAAACACACAAACTGAAGGCTGCACATTCAGATGTGGCTATATTGAGCCGACTCGGCCCACACAGATTAATGAAATTCCAAAGCCTTTAGTAAGAGCTGAACGAGTGGACTCAACCTGCAGACATATTCATGAACAGAAACAGAAGAATATTACTAGAAATCACATAATCAATAGCATATTAATCTGGAAAAAGTGAAATGTCAGAATATTTTCCAACTTCATTTATGGTTTGGGCTTTTACTTGAATCTTTTGGACTGTAAGCGCATTCTGTACAATACATCATTCAGAATGATAAAACCTCTCAAAACTGCATTCAATAAAACTATTCAAGTAAGCAATAGATCTGTGGGAAACACTGAAGTCAGTGGTTTCTCCGGAGCAAAAACTGTTGCGTCTGTTTGTAATACAGAGAAAGGTATTTCTTTGTGCAAAGTAGAAAGGGCATTGGGACTGACAGAGCAGCTAGTTTCTTATTTAAAGATGGACTGGGGCCAGATATAAAGTGAATGCAGACCCAGACTTTGACTTATGGCCAACAAGGTCCACTACTTTCACGCAACATGAAGAAACTAGTAAGGGTTAATTAACAGTCACAGAAGATATTATGATTTTTATTTTATTTTTTACAGATAATTAGTATTAAACTATAACATACGATCATTATTTCACATGTTGTTCATTGTAAACCACAATACTGACCTAAAACGACTTCCTGTTCGCAACTGCAGAACTGATTCTCTGCTGTTACATTTCTCCTTAGCGAGCAGCAGATTTTTCATTTACTTGTTTTATTGTTGAAGAATGGTTGCTTTACTTTCTAAACTTTTTTTTTTGCATTTCTCAAATGAAGGGCAATGCAGAAATACTTAAGCATGTATGAATCAAACAAACAAAATACAACCCTAAGTTGCTAATTATACGGGAACACCATAACATGCTTAAAAGCTTATAAAAGTCAATCTTTTACAATGTGTCTCCGTTAGAGGGGAATTATTTTGCCAGATTAACCTTTATGATTGACTGCTTCCAGAATGTTTACATAAACCTGTATCATTCTGCATTTGTTCGTGGCCAAACCTGCTTGTCAATGTTCAATCTCATCAGCTCTCAGAAGCTAATCAGGCATGGGCCTGGTTAATACTTGGGAGTGTTTACAGCACGCACATCATGTATGTTCATTAACATGGACAGTTCTGAGTTGACTAAATAAATAATAGTAATTCGAGGTATGAGTGCTCAGAAAATGTCAGTTTTCACTTACCTCTAAACCCCGCCCACTGGCCTGTACTAACTAACACCGGTGGCAGAGTGGCTAGCACTCTTGCCTCACAGCAATAAGGTTGTGGGTTTGTCAGGCCGGGCCTTTCTGTGTTTCTCGTCGTGTCTAGGTGGGTTTCCTCCGGTTTCCCCCATCAACCAAGAACATGCACAAGAGGTAAAACTCCTCCAGGGAAGGTTGTCCTGACCAAGCCTAGCACAAAGATCTGGAGATGGTCCCCAGCGACCACAGGGTACCAGCGGCACTGAAGGATGAAGAATGTAGAAGAGATCCCTACGGGACAATAAATGCTAATCTAATCTATGAATGCTGCGTAGCCGTTTTTTCAACAATAAATACAAGTAAATGAAAATCCATTGCTTGCTAAGGTGCAAAAAAAACTATGAAATGGCTTATCAAGAAAAAAGTATTTTACTAAGCTGGTTTAGATCCATTTTGCAGTTTACAATGATGTAAGTACTAAAAAGAATACTAATATGTCTCCTTTCACAAAGGCTTTAAAATAGGTTGCCATAAAACATTGTACACAGATCTTTCATTACTACAATTATCCATCAGCCTGCCCTGCCCCGCTTAGTAATGATTGCCAATGTTACATGTAATAACTCACTTACAAACAATTCAACAGTTACAGCATATTGCCCTGTATATATTTGGGCATGAGTTTATGTATTATTAAATCAGGCACAATAAACTTCAATTTGCATAGGCTTTTGGTTGTTCAGATATTATGTAAACCCATAGGCAGCTCTATGCGGATTGGATACAATTCATCAGTTTTCACACCGACAAGGAGACAAGGAAAAGTGTGTGAAAGTGTGTTTACAAAGCTTTGGGACCGCTTACAGTCAGTCTACTTCCTCTTCTACATGCAGCGCCATTTCTTCTCCAACTAAACCCTCGTCGTCTTTGCCAATTTTTGACAACGCACGAAAAAAACCCCGCTCAAAAGTAACCACGTAATGACAATGATCAAAACAGACAAACCCGCACACACATCAAGGCGAAAGGCAGATTAATATTCGAGTTAGATTGAAGTTTCTCACCCTGTACCGCGCTCCCAATGAGAAGACGTCGGATGGAGGCGCATCTGTCAAAGTTAAAATTGTGGATGCGCTTCGGCTGCAGCATCCGCCACAATAAAGTTACAGGAAGTTGTGAGCTGCTGCTTCGCGTGGGTTGTAAAGTTTAACAAACATGTATGTGTTTATTAAGGTAAAAGAGGAAAATAATAGATCAAATCAACCTGATCAATCCCCATCATCAGTTTATGTTCGAAAACCTATGTAAGACTTTCACTTTCATTTTACGGCAGTACGCAGCTTTACCACAAGATGGAGCCATAGACCACAGAAAATAAACCCCGTGGAGAAAATTCATGGAAAATGGCACAATAATAATAATAATAATAATAATAATAATAATAATAATAATAATAATACTAATACTAAAACTAAAAGAACAAATAGTTACCGTGTAATGCAAAACACAGTCACTCAATCATCATCATCATCATCATCATCATCATAAATCGTTAGACTAATTGTTAGCTATGTATACATGTAAAGTTGAATTTTGCCTAGATGAATTAAAAAAATAATACAGCCAAATTGCATTTAATGTTTTTGTTTCTTTAGGTATATATTTACAAGTTTAGGGAAAAAAGTGGAAGAATGTCAGTAATTATAACGATACATTTATAATAATCATAATAATTGTAAATGTATGTAGGTATATTCACAACTTTAGGGAGTAAAGAGGAGAATTGTCGGTAATTAGACTAATTGTTAGCAATATATGTATGTAAGTTTGCATTTGTAAGAAAATGTAATAATTTCTAGTTGTATTTAGTATAGATTAGAGGCTAGAAATGGATGATTGTCAACAACTAGACTCAATATTTAAGTTCTTTCGCACTTGGCTTATGTTTTGTGAGGATAATACAGTCCATTTGTGAGCATGTTACAGATACATGGTGTGTCCAGTCTCCAGGGGAAGGTGGATCTCTGGCAGCTGCAGAGTCAGAGCGCTGCTGTCACAGACGGAGCGAGCATTGGAGCTGCGGCTGCTGCCTTCAGAAAATGGCCGACAGATTCTCTAGATTCAACGAAGAACGTGATTTCCAGGTAATATACGCGCTCAAACCGACGCCTTGTCATTTACGTGGCTCAGTGTTGTGACCGTGCAATGTAAACGGCTTTACAGTTTGACGTATTTGTCTCCACATCGCGCAGTTTTGCCTGTGAGCTGCTGCGTGCTAATGCTGCAAGCTAACTTTGCTAATGCTAATGAAGAAGGCTACTTCACTGCGGCTCTCAATTTACTTCCCCGTGATGCTGCTCCGTTTTGCGCCACCAAACTGCGGTCGTGTGCGGTAAACAGAAGAGCACACAGGCGCATGAAGAACTTGCGCACAATAGATCGCAATAAAACCATGTCATAAAGGAGTAAAATAATAGTGACCTTGGTTATTTATCGACTTGCGCTAATGTTGGATGCTAGCTCTGGAGCAACAACAATGAAGTATCAGCTGCAGTCCTGCGATTTTAAGTATTTTATCGCTGTAGTGGGTAAAATAATGCAAGTTTGGATCATGCACAAGACGCTAAAACCGCTTTTGTTTATTTACCTTTTGTTCTTGTCGTGGTGTCTTCTCACAATGCCAGATTGCCATAAGAAATATGTTTTAGTCATGTTTAGCACAGATATTGCTGACATCTAAGGTTGTTGGGTTTATTTGTGTTTTTTTTAATTTTTTTATGATGTATTGTTTTATTGCTTGTGATTGTGAAGGACTTTATAAAAACCACGGCAGTTTACTTTTGTGTTTGCCTCATCAGCACCACAGCAGGGAGGGACAATCTTGCCCAATGCATTTGTTTTAAATCTTGTTTGTTTTTTGTACAAACTACACCCAATAATTGTTTCTGAACTACACTTACTTACAAAAGAAGGATTTGTTATATTCAATGTTCATATTTTCGTAGGTAATTTGTGACACAGTTATGTCCCCTGACACTGTTTTACCTCAGCTGAGTTGTCATTTTAAAGTTGTCCAACAGGTTTATAATTCATGGTATGTTAATGTGTTTAACATTGCAACACAATTACTTGCTGTGGTTTACATATTTTTGTAACAATCTCTTTACCTAATAATAATCTGGCTATTGATTTTGCAATGTTTTGATGAACAAAATTATGAAGAATAAATTTGAATATATTATTAATAATACATTTTCAGTAAGGTGCAGATTTCTTTAGTTGCTTTAATTTTGCTTAATTCTTGCTTAAACAAAGATGTAAGCCTAAAGTAATTGCAGAATGTCTTACAAAATGTCCCATCCTCAAAAGAAAGTCAGACATTCTGATGACAGTGACAATAGTTTTAATAATACTAAAGCCTTTGAGCAGGCTGCACCCTCCGACTGTTGACCTAACACCTACAGTGCAAACAGTCCAGGGGCCATGTCCTCTGTGACTTTGCCAACCCTAAATGTTTGGGCCCCATACGGCTTTGTGCTCTAAAATGTCAGCTGTCTCAAGTCTGCTGTTCTGCTACATATCAGTGGACACCATCTTATCGGCGCTGCGCTTCTGTTGTGTGCTCCACATTCAAAGCATTGTTGTAAAAAGCTGGTCATTTCTGTAACCAAACGACAAACGTTCACAGAACTGCAACGATGAGCAATGTTATTCTACACTGTTATTCTATTGCAATGTTGATGGCGACATTGGGTTTGTTATAGATGATAAGACCAGAAAAACTCTTCAATGACTAAATGAAATGACAACAAGGCTAGGTGTTGAAAACTAGACTAAATGAAATGACAACAAAGCTAGGCGTTAGCCTGGCTCTGATACATTCTTAAAAGTGTCCCATAAACTGGGACTAAACAAGCTCTACATGTGTCTAAACTAATACATCTAAGACTGTATTTGACTAAAGACATTTTTAGTCTACTAGATGCTCTGTGCATCGATTAATCGACTAAAAGAGGCGTAGCACTGGCAAAATCTCTCAAAACGATTAAGTATCTGATTTGACCATGTGCACTGACGAGATCACTGGAGATCACAATATTACAAATATTTATGTAGGAAACTACACAGATTAGATCATTCACTCCAAATTTCAAAATAACTTGCGTGCCTTCTCCTCTCTGCTTTTATGACATAAATCCTTTTAAATCCCCCCAAAAAATGAGTCGACTAATACTAATTTGAGTAGACGCCATTGACGATTAATCGACTAAAGGACTACAGCTCTAAATAAATCATATGAGGTCTGAGTTCGATTAAGTACCTTGGCTTTGCTGATACCATGTAAGGCTGCTGCTGTACATTGGGACGAGGAATGGGTCATAAATAAATCCTCTGCTTTCCCACTGCGGCCGCTGTACCCATAAATTCCCATAATCCTCGGCTTCACTCATTCTGATGCCGAGTCCCATTCCAACTGAATTAATGACTTCCAGTGTGGCATCAAATCGCCTCATTACGGCGGGTTGATTTGAGCACTTGCTTATCTCTGCAAAACCGGACTCCCCAGAGAAACACTGCAACTGACATGTTCTCATCACTGCGACCGGGAAATCTATCGACCAAAGCAGTTCTTGGATCAGTTCATGAATACAGCGAGAGGAGCTTCAAATGCTGCTGCAGCTTTCCCAGTGTATGTTTTAAGGTCAACTAGACTTGCATAAAATGTTTGGTTAGCTGGATTCAGGAATGTTTAACATTTTGAAATAATTAAATTATTTTTGACTGATCAATTAATAAAAAGATGATGAATCGAGTAATCAACATTATCAGGACTATACACAGACTTTAAAACATGCCTGAGAGAGAGAGTTTTTCAACCATTCTATTATCATCATGTTTATTTAATGCTTTAAAACATGATTAGACGAGGCAAGTCATTGTAGCACTGCTTTTTGGAACAACGGCTTTTCAAATGTGTAACTCACCAGCTTTAAACCTTATTTTGATCTCACAAGATCATTCTACACATGTATACACCGTCTTGTGACAGTTTTAGCTTGCATGTCAGTTTATGGCACGAGATCTTGTCCCATCCTTACTATTGTAAAAGAGTGCTTTCTTGAAGGCAAAGAATTGGGATAATGTCTGTTACAATGGAGGATAAATGAAGTTTCAACATGAAGGGCATCCTAAAAAGAAAAAAGTCAGTTGCTCTTCAAAGATGGCCAGATTAACTTCAAAATGTCTATGACTTGCCTTTCCATAAAGTGGAGTGATGGGAGGAAGAAAAATCCGATGCACTCCGCGTGGCAGTTTTTACCAGGGCCTATGGCGTTTCCTGCCTCCCATCACTCCACTTTATGGAAAGAATTGGTCATTTTAAAGTTAGTATGAGTATATAATCAATATTCAGTTCACTGCTCATCTTATATTTCAAACAGATAAGGACATTTTACTTTCCCCCGGACTGTTTGGTGATGTTATTTTTATGTTTTTGTAAAGGTCTCTTAAACACGACCTTGGTTTCTCCTCTGCTGATGACGAGAGGAAGCCATCTGTCTTGAGCTGCACGCAGCTCCATAAACACTCTCCTTTTGGTCCCAATAGCAGCCCATTATTCACCACCGATCCCACTCAGGGCACAATGCACACGTAAAGTTTGGGATCAAGAATGTAGAGCTATGCATGCACTCTAAGGAACAAATATATCTGAGGTACACTGCTTACTGCACGCGGCTGTCACCACTGGAGTAAATTTCACAAGCAAATAGACTAAAATCCCTCATGTTTCTGTATCATTCAGCTTCTGGCTGAAAAAAGAAATTATGTTGTTGTGTTGGAATAATCTTGAGCTCTAAAGCCGTTCATGTCTATTTTTTTATATTTTGTCAATCTCCATTCTATTGCCCCAGGTCTTTCCATTTTTTTCTTGGATTGAAATCTATCCCCTTCGAGGGGTTCTAAGCTGTTGCAGTGTTTTGACAGCAGTAAATAAAACATGGAGAATTTAATCAAGTTTTTAAGTCATAGAATGTGCTTTGTAACACAGCCTTCCCTCTCACAGGCTTTTTCAATGTGCAAAATTGAAGACGGAAAAAAAGGTAACTTGGTAATTTTTGAGAATTTCTACTATGAGAAACAAAGAATGTTGTAGAGAAAAGGAGGTGTAAATCAGATAAACTATAAGAATGGCCCAGATTGTTTTAGGGCCTTTAAGTTCTCAAAATGTTTTACAGTAGTCCTTTATCCATTCACTGTCCCTCTTTAGGCGGTAAATGACTTTAGTAGCCACCATTACAATGAGGGTGACTGGCAAAGACATGGCTGCCATTCTGCGCCACAGCGTCTTCTCAATCACAATTTCATTTAAAACTATTAATGATGACTTTAACCTGATTTTGAACCAGGAGTCAGGAACATGTTTGTCCAGCCCTCTTTGTCCTTAGCTCTTAGCTTTTAACTCTGATATTGCACCACAAACAACTGTCTGGGATGGGCTCATACAGTTATTTGCACACAGTTCTCATCCATCTCCACCCACTTTATGTGCTGTAGTAGTATTTCTCTCTCGATAATGCACCATGACAGAGACTCATTGTGCCAGTTGTCCATGGTACTTAACAATGAGCCCGATTGGATCTGTCAGTAGCTTCTCTACTTATTACCAACAAAATGCTTTGTAAAATGCATGATTAATGTTTTTTCAGTATTTCTGTACTTATTTATTTCTTATCTGCCATTTACCATACACTACATGATATGAAATGCATTTATATCATATCCTTTATACCTGGGGTACCGAACTTTCTGCTTGGTAAATGAGCAAATTTTGTGTTGTCCTTGCATATCTTGTAAAAGCAGCACTTTGTGAAAAAAATGTTATCGCTGTGTTCTGTCTGTATCTAATAATAAAGTATTTTATGTGTTGTCAGCCCTGAATTGGTTGTGCCTGGGTGGTCCACCCCAACTTCACTTTATTGTTGGTAAAAAAGCTTTTTAAAGCTATACACGCTCCTGAAAATTAATGCATGTGAATCATGTTTGCCGAAAGGTTTGTGAGAGCTACACAAATTTTAAAACCTACTTCTGCTTTAGCTGTGTTAAAATCCGGTCTTTATCCAGAAGGAAATCAAATCCGGTACAGGACCTTTAATTTCACGACAGACATTTAATCAGTGCCTTTTAACACAGACAGGTACACAGGTAAGTGGCCAAGGTTCTACCAGTGATACATTGGATTTTGAAATATGCCATGATGGCTTGTAACTTCTACTATTATACTATAGCACAATGGAATTTAGCTTCAATATGCCAGGTACATTAATAACTGTCAGTGTGTCGTGTGTGCAGGGGGGAAATCACTTTGACCAGTATGAAGAGGGCCAGTTGGAGCTGGAGCAGGCGTCCCTGGACAAGCCCATAGAATCGGTAAGGCCACACCCGTCTTCTGTGCAACATGGGACCAGCTGTGGATGATTGGATGATTGGTCCAGGGAAACTATTATTCAGAGCCACACCTCCTTTACCTCACTCATCTGTCCAAGTATTGTAGATGCATTCAGTGTCGCCATCTAACCCCTAGATACACTTTCATGTCCATTTAAACTCTAATAAATCCCCTTTTACCGTGTCTCTTTGTGACTAGTAAAATCGTGCATAATAGACTTTCCTGTTTTATTCATGGATTTTACTTAGACCTCAGATTGATGTCTTCCATTAGTCATTGTTAGTCCTCCAAGCTACAGAACGAATTTGAATTGAGAGGATACAGCACTGCCGTTAAAAGCATATATAGTTCTATAGCCTCATGTAACCATTTGACAATCAAAGTGGCTATAACTAGGCCTGTCACGATATTTAAAAAATATATATATATATCCAGATAAACAAATATTGGAACTTCTTTATAGCTTTGGAGCAGGATATTACCAGTAAACCCTTTACTGAATGTACAAGATCATTAAAAATAAATGAATAGCAGAATAAACCGCTTCAGTCGTTAGTTTGTATCTATAAAGAATCATAAATCTTACTTATACGATCTTCTACAGCTCAAATCTTATCGAACTACAAAACAAATGACTAACTTTTTCCCACAAAGCAAAAGGTGCACACACAAATATTGAGCCCCAAAACATAATTTATTGAAGTCGATATCGTAATTATCGTGACTGGCCTAGCTCTTTAATATGATGACGATTATTGCTTTTCTTGTCAACAAATCTGCATTTTAAGAGCTGTAAATGACTATTGCCACGACAAAGTTACGCAGTACTTTTTCCTCTCTTCATCCCCAACAAACAGAGTTGCACATTAGACTGTGTGAAAGGAAACATTTGTGTTTGAGTGCGTGCGTGTCAACATAGACTAGCATTGATGTATAGTGTTTGTGTCTATAGGACAGTTATCTTATTGTACACAACTTGGGGTGTTCGACATTTCTCTCCTGCAGCGAATTGGCCCCCTATTAGCTAAGCAGCAATGACCCGGTTTGTATTTGCACGCTCTGCTTTCTTACTCCTATCTTAGGGTCCTTGTAACGCTTCTCTCTCGCTCTCTCTCACTTTCACTTCTCTATGCTCACTCTATGCTCTTTCTCTACTACAGTTATTAGGTGTACAGTACCCTCTGTCATTCTGTGCTGGCATGGTGCTTGTGCAACTGGGACTGCATTTTTCGCTGAAGAGGCACATGGATAATAGCGCAGGCAGTGTCTTTCCCCCCTCTTTTCTGTCGTTGAAGCGCTCTCCTTCCCATAAGCTGACTCTTAAGCAGTGTGGTGAGCGGGCCCTGGCTCCTGTTACCACAACACATATCATCACGCATTCAGCCATCCTCAATACATGGCCAAAAAGCCGTTAATTTGGCATTTCAAGCAACTAATAACTTGCAGGAAAAATTCATCATACAAGATAAATGCACATTTGGAATAAAATAAGGATTTCAGTTCATCTTACCAACTATAATGATCAAATTTAGCTTGTTTTACAAAGATCTAAATCCAATTTTTCCTAAATTAGACCTCAAATACACCTAATCTGCCAGTGTTTCGTAGCGCTCATTCAAATCCCTGTTATTGTGCGTGGGTGCAGAAGAGAGGCAGTAAAAGGAGAGAGGTGGCTTGCTCACCTGGCTTGAGTGGCTCATTGGCTCCTGCGCTATTATTTGTGGGGGGGGGCACTGACAGCTGAGATTTGGCATTTCACAGTAAAAGTAGGCCGGCATGCAATGCAATTTAGTTAATAGCTTTGGCATTTTAGTGGTTAATCATTATTTCCCTGTCTAAATGCTTACAAATATCAAGAATGATTAATTTGACGCACCACCAAATTGTAAAAATAGCTAGTTGAGTTTTGTGGATGCCTCGGTCCAGCTGCGCAGCGCCCCTCCCCTGCCGTTTATTGTGTGTGATTTCTAGGCAGCTAGAGGTCTGTGGTACTTTACTGGGATCTATTTACTCTTTCTGTCCTTCCCCTTTTGGTCTTCGCTCTGACTCTCTAACATTGTTTTGCATTGCATGTTTTAACTTTGGTAGTTATTACTCGGTACTCTTCCTTGTTACACTTACATTTCAACAGTTATACCTCCCCCAGTCCCATTTTTCTCCCCCCCCCCATCTCTCCTGCCCCACCCAAAACCTCCCAAACCTGCCCCATCTCCTCCTGCCCCTCACCTAACCTCACCCGAGAGTGATATGCAGCGGGAATCCTCAGAGCTACAGGCAGTGCACCAAATATTTAGCGCTTTTAATCATGTTTTTAATTGGGAGTTATTTATACACAGTCAAATTAAACATGAAAATAATAACACGTCCCATTTCACATGCTGGGAAAATGCGCTGGTCCAAACAAAAGCATTTGTCTCTAAGCCAGGCAAATCCCTAGCTTACATTTTCCTTACATAAAACAGAAATTATCTGTATTAATTTGATATTATTTTGTTAAACTTGCAGAATCTGACCACCGTGTTTGCAAGGTAAGTAGAAGGAAACAACTTTATGCAGCAAGCAAAATGAATGTTGTCTGTTTACCGCACTGTAGTGTAAAATCCTACTCATTTTAGTCACATTGAACACATTTAGAGACTTGCAGTATGTTGTATTTAGCTTTCATTCAGTGCTAAGCAATAGCAATAGAGGTGGGCGATACTGACAAAAATATTTTTTGAGAATAACGATAATGATTTTTTTAATACTATCTCAATCCTACAGAAAAGTGATAAAACATATCTTTAAATGTATTAGTTGAGGTTAAATTATCAGACAAATGTGAATTATCCGTCAAATTAATCACAATATCCTCCTTAGAACGTTTACAGCATAACATTTCTCATTGTTATTCTTAATCAGCTCTTTTTGTAGCATATTGTACTATAACTGATATACTCGATATTCAAATTGACCATATTTTCAAAACACCACTCAAAACATAATCTAAAGTTTGACATATGGCCCACCTCGCATGGCAGCTAAGCATAAGCTATTGCAACATGTCAAAAGCCCTAAAGGGAATTCGAAAATCAAATCCCTCAAAGATAATTCTGCTGTCGTTCATTCAGTGTACAGATGAAGTGAATGGCAGCTTAGACTAAAGACTCTGAGGTCCTTGTGGGGGGTCCCCTGCATATCACTGCCCTCTCCCACATCTCTGGCCCTGCACTGTGCCAACCATGGCGCAGTGCATCCTTAAAGCCACCCGCTCTTGTAGACCTATGGATAACGTTTTCTATGTTCTTTCTCTTGTATTAACAGTCAGTTGGTGGATATATTGCCTACATGCCTACTCTTCTGTTTGTACTATTTGTGTTTGTTAAAGGCACAGAGAGATTTGCATTTGTAAGACTTAGAGAAGCTATAGTAGAACTGCAGTTCAAAGCGTTTGGCTGGTTTCTTACGTTGTGTCACGTGTGACTGTTTTTTTGACAGCCCAGTATTTTAAAGCCAGGTTCGTATGGAAATGCCTTCACTCCACTTGCACTGCTGTTGGACTCGCCGCCGTTGCTTTCATCCGTTTGTCTGTCTCTTCTTTTGGTGCACTCATCTGTGCTTCAACACACAGTCTACACCTCATCTCCGCCCGGCAACTCCAAATGTAGAGACTATCCAACGGTGCTTCATCTGACGTTACAAATTATTGTCGCAATACTAAAATGTCGAACTCAATATCGATACTAAAGAATATACTTGATTCTCGATACCGATTTCGATACCATTAAGTTAATAAAATATACTCTTTTTAGATCAAGGTTTTAAACATTTCCAACACAAAATAATAGTACTTGCTTTTTTAAATATTGTGGTCTTATTCTTGTCCTGATAAAGGTCAGATTTTGTCCCTATTACACACAATGATTTTTATTGTTTCAAATGTTCAGGTATGACACACACAAGGCATTTATCTCATGTACTCAGCAGAAAAAACAACAAAAGAAAACATCTGGGCAGTGTTCCAATGTAAGTAGACTCCATAAGCGCAACATCCTTCTAGAAACCGTATTTGTAGTTGGCCCAATATGACATTCAGGAAAATGCAGTCTACCGTGTCTGGATATAAACAGGAGCGCCTAAATGTTGGCTCTTCCATTAGTGGACATAAAAGTGCTCCATGTTGGTGGGGGGGAGTTCACTGCAGCACATTCTGCAGTATTTCTTCGTTCTCTCTAGGCAATAAAACCAATTGTCTGAAAAAATGGCTGTTAGAAAGAAAGCAAGTTGACACAGACTGACATAAAGTTTGTGTTGTCAATTTGGCCTGGTTACAGATTTATAAAGGCAGTCTTTCTCTGAGACGCCGCTCAGATTCCTCTCTTATCTCCTCTGCTGCGGAAATATCTGACAGTCCCACTGAGCGAGCACAGCACAATTCACCATCTATCAAAGGGAGCAGCCTCCACAAAACAGGAAGTGCAGCCTGTTTGGCGACTTAAAGCGTCAAACAAATTGTGTGGCTTTTGACCCTTTCATCCATACTGTATTAGCAATGTTTGGCAGACGGTCACAGTAGCCATTAAAGCTGGGGTACCAGACCTTTTCTTGCTAATAATAAATTAGCGAGCTTTAGCCCTTGTGTACAGTATGGTAGCTAGTTAACAGTCCCATGTCAAATCAGGAAGTAAAATTATGAACGTCACCAAAATTGTCAGACTAGGAAAACATAGGCAAGATTTTTTGGGGGAAAATTTTAATTGTAATGACATCGTATGCGCTTTAAGTCTTTTATTACGTTTTCATCCGGCAGACTCAAAATTGTATTCCATATGAACAGATTTTTGGATTTCCCCAACAGCAACTGCATCATAATATAAACAAACTATAGATGTTAATGTCAATATTTACTGCTCTGATCATTTTTCTTTAAACGTCAGAGAGATCGCCACACCTTTTATAGTACTTGATCAGCTTTGAAAGATAAAAAAAAAAAAAGATAAAATATGGCATAAAAAGCCAAATGAACAAACGCTTTACAAGAAATTCTCACATTTATTATATTTTACTACTTTCGATCGTGTGCTGAATAACCACAAATAAGCTTGAAAACGGTCATTCAGACCTGGTTACGGCGATGAAGCACCACAGCACAGCGCAGTGAATCAGTATATTGTACGTTCAGACGTTTTGGTCGGAGATGCCGTGTGGCCCGAGTGTCTGACATCCCTCACATGCACTAACCCATTGACGCTCACCTCATGGTCCTAAACTCACCCCCTCCATGGCTCGGGTCGCTCTGAAACTCGACCAGAGCCATCCTCACCTCCCTCTCTATGTGCCTGATCCACTTTGAATCTAACACAGTTGCAGTTTTGTTTCCGCCACCTGCCCCATTCACCCCTCTGTCCGTGTCCACAGTGCACTTAACACCGATGGTCCTTTTTGTTGAAGCTCATTTAACAAAAAGCTGCATGCCGTTGTTGTTTATTTCAAGTTTTTTTGTTCCAACCCCCTTCACTTTTCTGTTTGTGAGAGTTGATATCGATCTCTTTGTGATTATAAATATCCTTTTTGTTTGGTTTGTATGTCTGTTTGGTAGAATGCAGCACTCTGGTGAATGTTAGACAAAGCTTGGATTAGTTATAATCACAACTGAAAAAAACCCCCAAAAAACACTTGCTTTTCATTTTTAAGAAATCTTATCGTGTCCTGTTTATTTGTGCTTGAGGATGTACTTTAGTGTGTAGTGGTGGGACGGCCTTGCATTTCACTTAATGTTTTTGTTTTCCTTCTGACCCATACTAGTGGTAAAAAAAACTACTTGTGCATGTTTTTGTTCTTCTTACATATTTGCTTTGTTATAAATTTGTCATTATTGCTGTACTTATCAATGTATAAAATACATTTCCAACCATATAAAACAATTCTTTATAACTAAAATTGGTCAGTTAAAAATGTTTACACCCTGAAATCACATCCATAATGGTCAATATTGGCATCCTAGTCCAAATGATTTAACCACAAACCCATTTACAAGACGTTATAGCTTGGAAGATCTTGAACGAAGCTGTACATTCTAATATAAATCCATGTACAGTACGTGTCTTGTCACTCGTATTTCACAGCTTTTGAATCAGATTTGACAATTGATA
This sequence comes from Chaenogobius annularis, assembly GCA_015082035.1. Lineage (NCBI taxonomy): Eukaryota > Metazoa > Chordata > Actinopteri > Gobiiformes > Gobiidae > Chaenogobius > Chaenogobius annularis. The sequence continues at coordinate 306,389 of BJKM01000455.1, read as the reverse complement.
ACAAACCAAGCAATGTGACCAAAAACGTGCACAATAAGTCACTTCTTTGAACTAGTACGGGGGCCACACACACACACACACACACACACGCACACACACACACACGCAAACACACAATGTCTGCCTTCATGAACCCTCCTTCACTGTACCGTACTCTGTCCACCCTGGGCCTTGTAATGGTAACCCAAGGCCCACACCAGATTTACACCTCTCTCTCTCCTCTTCCTCCTCTTCCTCCTCTCCTCGCAGTTTTTATTTTTTATTTTTTTCATTTAATTTATTTTTATTTTGTTGTGACAGCTGCTAAATGTTTCATGGTGCCTCCTCCCTCCTTTTGTCATGGTTACGGTATCACAGCAAGCTTGGAGTTTCTGGTCTTGGTTTTCGTTCAATGCAAGATTTCCATACCTGTACTGTGTCACTTGATTTCGTTTGTGGACTTTAAAAGCTCGCCCTATCCGCGGTTCATATATGTATGCGTGTGATACATATATTTGCCCGCTCCTTCCTCCCGTGTTCCTTTAGTGAGTTGGCGTGTTCAAAATGTAGACATGCCAAATTCATCTTACAAGGTTCACTTAGGGATGCAATTCTAGTTTACACACATACTCCTGCCTTTTTACGTTGGACGAAAAAAGCTTTCAGAAATCTCTTGTCACTGCCCTTACCACTATTTGTGCTGGAAGACACTGACGTTACATGCTGTAGATGTGTATGGTAAAAGTGAGACTTGGTGATGGTGGTGGTTGTGATGATAGCGTGATTTGAATGATTTTTTTCATTTATTTTTCCCGTTCTTTTATTTTGAAATGAATTGTGTATGATGAAAAAAATAAAAAAAAATAAAAAGCGGGTAAAAGCTCTTCTTATTACTGGAATATTTTTGGTTTCTCTCCTCTGTTTTCTCTGCCAGGATAACATCGGACACCGGTTGCTTCAGAAACATGGATGGAAGCTGGGGCAAGGCCTGGGCAAAACCATGCAGGGTAAGACGACACTCGACACGCAAAAACACACACAAACAAAAAGCTGGTATTACTCAACTACAACTTTCTGCTTTCTTTACCCTTCTTTTTTTTTTTTTTTTTTTTTTTTTAACACATTTATGTCTTTTTATTTTGACGCTCTTACTGATTCTGGTCTGGTTTGTGTTACATATATAGTGAGTTTCACGTACAATGCAAGAAAAGTCTGTTTTTGCCTTGGCGTTACCTGATTGCATGTCATTTTATATCATAGTAGGCTAGAGAAACTGCTCCAAACTGCTTATATTATGCAAAAACGCAGGCACGTTTACATTTTGACCACTCCCAGATGTTGGTAGTCCAAGCAATTTACTTTGCCAGTTTGATTTGTATATGAAGTAAAGGGAATAGACATATTTTACACAGTTTAAATGTGCACGGTCATTTTTCAGCGTCCGCCACCAGAAAACTTATAGTGCTCCTTTAATGGTACAGATATGAACTGAAGCATTGCGGTCTTTTTGTAAGGTCTGCCTCCCTCAGCTCTTTGCAGTGTGTGGCTCAATAAAATGTGGAAGTGGGTGAGCTCTGTACATCAGCTTGCGGCTGCTGTAATTGGATAGCCCTGTCCGTATTGACTTGCTGGAGTGGGAGTAGGCGTGTGGGCTGCTTTGGCTAACGTCAGCAGCTCATTAGCACTAGCTTGCCGCGCTCATAGGCTCGCTGGGTCTGACTCAGTCTGGCATGTGTCCACCGAGCGCCCTCCTGTTGCTGCCTCTCCTCGTAGCTTCTGTTTTTGTCTCATTTCTTTCTTCATCTTTCCATCGTAGCTAGATTCATATGCCGTCGTCAATAAGAATGAATCATATTGTGAGGGAGCGAATTCATCGCCTACAAAGCAGTTTTTCCCAAAAGGCTCTTTTGAAATAATGAAGGTCCTTTTTAAGTCCTTTTCAGTGGCATTTTAAGTTACTTCATATTTGGTTCAAACTACACATTTCACTATTTGTTGGTTGACTGCTCTAACATTTGTCTTTTGATATGGAATTCTGGTTTGTAATCCTTATACCTAAGTACATTTTAACTCCCCATCGGCTTTGAATTACATAAATCATTGTGCAGAACTAGGTCTGCACCCTTTGAATAACCCCCACCTGTGAGAAATGATTGCATAAATGATTTCCAAGCATATGCCTAGGATTACAGGGAGCTCTGTGTTCAGACCTGCAGTCTAACCCAATTTCTACCAAATGTAATAATCACACTGCCATGACATCCTTCTTAACACCATATCCACGGAATCAAATTTACAAGCACATGATGCATGGCAAGCCTGAAATGTGGATAGAAATGCTTGATAATAGTTTGTGTTCAAAACATTCTCACAAATTATTTATATAATTATATTTCTTTAGAATATAGTGATGATATACTTCAAGATGGACGATAAGGGCCAGTTTACCTATTGAGGACTTCATAATAATTAGGAATTTAAAAAAGGGAAGAAACTTTATTTTAACAAGAATATCACATTTTAGTTAAGATTATTGTAAAAAAAAAAAAAAAAAAAAAAAATCACGATATTACATTATTCCAGATTTTGATGTCCTGTTGCATCCACTTTCATTTATATTGACTAATAGATTACCATTTCCCCATTATGAGCTTCATGAAATCAAACTTGGTGAATTCATGCGTTTGTGACATAAACAGCCAAATAAAATGCAATTTACACATTCCAACTGCAGTGTCTGTCCAAAAAGTCTCCACTTTGATTTATAAGTAAATACAGTTGGTACGAGCCTGCTGCATAGGTGAAGATCGTTCAGCTGCAACACAGTATTTAAACCCAAGTGATGTAGTGAGGGACAGGGGTAAAGACAAATCCCTTGGTCATGGAAAATATGTTGGTGTGTTTGAGAAGGGTTAAATCATTGGCATCGAGCAGAGAAAACATCTGAGGAGAAGCAGAAACTAATCTACTACAGATCTGAACCCCAGTGAGAGTCTTTGTGATGAGCTGGAGAAGGCTTTGTGCAGTGGTCACTCTGTCACACTGGATGGAAATAAGTATGTAATACTGCAGAAGCTTATTGAACCTATGCCACAGCGAATGTGTGCTGAAATCAAAGCTAAAGGCGGTCCTATGAAGTATTAAAGCTTGTGCCCTTTTTTTTTTTTGGACAGGCAATTGTATATAGCTGTCAAAAGCATAATACGTCTTCTTTAAGTAACTAATGAAGTGTCTAGAAGTTTAGCAGATGTTAGTCACACAGTCATAGGCAACATTACCTTTTAGTTTTGGAAACGCTGGAGCCATTTGGCTGATGAAGATTTAGGTCATAGTTGGCGAGGCTCTGCTGCTCTTGCACATATATGGTCTTGCTTCCCGTTGTTGCGGAGTTGCTAAGCCCCGCTCTGTCGGACTATGGCTTCTAACCAGGACACTACCTCATTGTGCGAGAGCCAACAGTTGTTTTGTCATGTTGTTTTACTCTTTGCAATCGAAGTGTTTGTGAACTGATGCTATTAAAATCCTGCGCGGAGGGCATCGGGAGTCATAAGGTTCATGTTTGTGTTTTTGCCACGGGCTCTTGTGGCATTCCGTTATATAAGCTGCCTGCTGTTTCGGCAAATGAGAGTGCTGCAAAAAAGACGTCCAAAATGGGTTTAAACATTGCTCATCCTAAGCTTATAATTCCATGATGAACATACCATTACGTCGCTTTCTGAAATCATCGTTTTCCTCTCCTCCCCTGTCCTCTCTGACAACTAAAAAGTTTAAAGTTTTGCAAAACATTGTCTCCCCTTTTTAAGTTTTCACTGTATTGACTTTGTTCTTATTCTTCTTTTGTCCTTTTTGCCCCTTTTTAGGTAAGGTTTGTTGGGACCCTCTGTATGTCCGTATGTGTATGTGTGGGTGTGCTTTCCTTTCTCCCACTCTGCAGTTGAATTTACTGTAACAACCTTTTACAGTGTACCGTAGGCTAATGGCCCCTATCAGCTTCCTACTGTTCGCTTCATAATCACTAAACCTTTATTTCAAAGTATTGCGAGTGTTTCCGCTTCTCAGAAAAAGAAAAAAAAACGCAAAGTCCAAAAATAAAATCATTTGAAATCAAGGTAGAAATTAGGAAGCCATGATTCCACCATTACATCTGTAGTGTCAATCACCACAAAACATCTAGATTTCGTTTGACTCTCGAGGCTGCTGTATCTGGGTATCTGATTGGCTGTAACTACGACTTTGAATGGCTTGCAGAGTAGACAAGTTTCCCCCCCCCTTTTTTCTGCCTGTTTGCCTGTTTCTACCTCCAAACCGGTGAAACTCATGTGTATGTGTGTGTGTGTGTGTGTATGTATTACTGACCGGGCCAAAGAGTCAACTTACAGGGACAAGCTCACCACTTTCTCGAACTATACTCTTCCCCACCCATCACGGCCGCACACAACGCCATCCTCCCCCTTGTTTCTTTACCCTCCTGCACAGCATGTTTGTCCCAGAGGTGTACTCCTGCCTGCCTCAAACTGCCACTCAACCTGGGGCTTTCTGCAGCGTTGGAGGAAGAACAAACGCTCATTAGTTGTCACGATGGCGGGAAAAGTAGCATGGCATATCGACGAAACGGTAGACGAACAAAAGTAATGTTGGGAGTTCGCTCTAAGCGCTGCTCAAAGCCCTCTGGTTTTCTTCTTAGGTACATCTGTGTGTGTCATGTCATCACTGCTGTCGGGTTAAGCACATCCAGAACTTGACAATACACGTAATCGCAGGGGGTTCTGCTAACTGGGCTGACAACTGTTTTGAGAGGCAAAAAACTCAATGGGGGAAAATGGCGGTTGTTGCTACAGGCGTTTTGTATAAACTAATTGCTTATAAGAGAATATCTATTGTGTTAATCAAATATGATCATTTCGTAACAAAAATATGTAGCTAATACTTTGAATAATAATAGATGATTAGGTTAGTTAGTTTTCGTTATATTTTGGGCACATTTTCTGGTAACCTGGTCAAACCAAAGCCAGCCTGAAGGCTGCGGGTCTTCGGCGAGTGAGTGGTGAGAGAGGATCCCTGTAAGCACGGGCCCTAAGTGAAGGGATGCGAGGGGTAGGGGGTGACACCCTGACGTGACGCCCCTGTAGTTCTGCCCCCGAAACCCACACTCCCAACCCCACCCTCCCTTCTCTATGTGCCTCAATCTTCCTGCTTAACCAATTGGTGTTTCTTTTTTACAGCTATTTGATCCTGCCCATGTTGTGCTGATGGTAAACTTAGTGGTAAATGTTATTTTATCCCCCAATTGAATTATTTTCTTTATTTTCTTTTGTTTTGTTTTGATTTCTCCCATAATTAATTTACCTCTCATCAGAGCACCAATGCTACATAGGCTTCCAATTCTCTCTGTATTAGTCTTCATCCTGCTGCTTGTATATATATATCATGCATACGTATTACTTCTAGAACATTGTCATTTTGTTTGTTTTCAGTTTTTAACCTTGTGATTCACACCCTGTGATGATCTAGATGCACATTGTTTTTGTCTGGTCCTTTCTTTTCCACTGGAATGGGTAATGTGGAAGTATCGTCACTGTGTTTGAGGACTGGTGATAGTTTGGGATGACTATAATTGTTCATTAATCTTTAATCCTGGATCCCGTTCACACAGACCACTGCAGTGGCTAACAGACCTATTCCGTTGTGGTATCAGTTCTGATGCTGTGATCAGTAGGTAGTCTTGTGATACAGAAATTACACCATCTGCGCGCCCCCCCCCCCCCATTTCCTTTGTGAATAATGCCTCTAATATTGAAGCCGCCATAAGCCTCCCATCAAACACTGCAGTGGGGCTGCGAGTCCAGCCAGCCATTATACATCAGTATACCATGCATCTATGATTTCAGACATGTCATTGGGCTGTGATGAGTCAAGACAGTGGAAAATATTCCATTAAAACTGGCACAAAATATATTTAAAGTCGCAATGTGATAAATTTGTTAGTATCATCTCCAATATAAAGTGTTTAAGTAATTCCATATGCCCAATGGTATACATCAAGAACTAATTCATGTTGAAAACTAATTGAAATGTGTTGGAGGAAAAAACTGAAACCAAACTGAATTGATAATCAGAACGATTGATTATTGTATTTGGCTGGCAACAGGAGCAGCAGATTAGTCCAAATTCTCTATATCTTTTGTTATGAGATTCCCCTGTCTATCTGTCGTTCTCCTCCCCCTCCTCCACCCATCCCATATGTTCCAGGTGAGTATTCCCCTGCACTGTCACCATGGCGATACCTGCCTGTGACGTCACTCTGCCGTAGTTCAGTGCTTGTTCCTTTTTAATTTTACTCTGTCTTTCTCTCTGCTTTGTTTGGCTGATTATGAGATTAAGCAATGTGTCAATCTCCAAAGTAGTTTGATTTGATAATTTTTATATCTTTAATGTTTCATTCTTGTTTGGTTGTCTTTGGTTTGTTTATTTTCTACAATTTCTTCAGAGCTTGCTCTTTTCACAGCTTACGTAACAGAGTTTAAGCGGAGTTCATTTTAGTGAAGGGGCTGGGTGAGGGAGAGATTTGGACTTGTGGACATTGAAAAGGACTGCAGCGGTCAGCCATGCCAAGCTTAGAACGAAGTGATCCAATTGGTCTGTCCTCGCCCGGGTAGTGTCGCAGTGACAGTGGCGCGCAGGCTTGTTGCAACTCCCACTCTCATTGTCAACTCACACACACACACACACACACACACAAACACATACACAAGTCACTGAGGCTGTCCTTGATAAACTTGGCATTCTGGTTTATCAAGACTGCAGCAGTGAACAGCCACAGGAGGGGCTGTGGGCTCTCTGTTCTATATCACATTATGACAAAACATCTGAGTAGAAATACAAGCGCAATACATTTTATTCAATTTGGATAAATGCTATATTCTGCCCTTGGTGGCTGCAGTAAGCTGTGAGAATAGCCAGTATTTGGTTCACTGTAGCTTTTTGGTCTCTTTGCACTTGAAGGCAAAATTCTCTAACCCCAGCACCCTATGCTCTATAAGCAGGCTGTCTCCGAGCTGGTCACATGGCACAGTTTCAAAAAGTTGACTTACACTTAGCTCTGTGTTTCTTTTGTCAGGACGCACCGACCCTGTGCCCATTATCATCAAACATGACGTTATGGGGATGGGACGAATGGAGATGGAGGTGAGCGGCCTTTTATAGACCACATATAAAATGAGCAGTTCTGTTGTAAATAAAACTGCTGTACCAAATGAATCCAGAATAAGACAGGAGAAAATGTTACTCAGCAATAGGAGTTCACCTATGAATACAACAATGACCCAAAAATAATTATTGTATGTATGATTTGGGCAGTGTTGGGAAGAATGCTTTGAAAAAGTATTTAGTTACAAAGCACTTAATCCCTGCATTAAAATATATGTTGTAACATATTCCATTACATGGTCCAATCAAAGTAGGTATTCTGAATACTTTATAATACTTAAGTTGTATTATCATATAGTGGAAAACATGACAGAATTAAAACAGCTTAATGTTTAATTTGACTAATTATAGAAGGAAAAAACACACACTCACCACAACACCGCAGTGTTTTCTATTTTCTCACTAATGCTATGCAGTTCAACGCCTAAATAGCATGATCAAGCACACCACAGTGTATTCCTAATCCAAAATTAGCATTCTAAATATTTCTGTTGTACCTGTATTTAATCACTTCCCGACACTGTATATGGGAAGCATAGTACAAATTACTGATTACTTAAAGTTTATTTAAACATTGTAACTTGAAGTGTATTGTCATTGTAGCTCGACTATGCAGAAGATGCCACGGAGAAAAGAAGAGCTCTGGAGATCGAAAAAGAGGACACAGAGGAACTGCGGCAGAAATACAAGGTATAGTTTGACCTTTTATAAATGGTGTGTTTAGATGCATGCAAACATTGATGCAAATCTTGCTTCTAACGCATCCTTTTTTCTTTCAACTTTAGGACCAGGTGGAAAAGGAAAAGGCGATCGCAAAGGCTCTGGAAGACCTAAGAGCCAACTTCTACTGTGAGCTGTGTGACAAGCAGTATACCAAACACCAGGAGTTTGACAACCACATCAACTCATACGACCATGCTCATAAACAGGTATACCAGATAAAACTGCCTTAATAATACATTAATGTAATCATTTGACTTAATACCATCACGTCTGTTTTGTGAAATACAGAGACTGAAAGAGTTAAAACAGAGAGAGTTCGCAAGAAATGTGTCATCACGTACTCGGAAAGGTGGAAAAAAGCACGAAAAACTGCTGCGTAGATTGCATGTGTTGGCTGAGCAAAGAAAACAGCAGGACATGTAAGTGTGCCTACAGTGCCCTCTTATGGTAGAATTTTAGAGGTGCATTTGTTACTTACGATGTTTATGCAAAATTACAACAAAAAGTGATTGTAGTAATAATTTTAAACTTAATAATTAGATATTTTTTGTTTCATTTCAGTACCCCTGGAAGTGGACCCAAATTTAAAACCACTACAGTAGCTGTGGATGGAGAAAATCTGGATGAAAGTGACATGGCGTTAGAGAACATGCCAGACATTGTGTTGGAAGCGCCAGTCGCAGATAAAAGTGAGCAAGTATCCCCAAAGCAAGGCTCAACCTTCAGCTTCTCCCTGGGTAAAAACAGCTCCTCCTCCCCGACCCAGAGCAGCGGTGGATCAAAAGTCAGTGTGTCCTTTTCATTTGCGAAAAAAGCGCCGGTGAAGCTTGAGACTGTGGCTGCTGTGTTCAGCGATCATGGTGAGGAGGTTGTAGAGGAAGGCGAAAGTCAAAATGGAGAAAAGGCTGCAGGGCAAGAGGAAGGGGCGGGGGGAGGTACAGATAGCCCCAATCTAGTGTCTGAGACCGTTGAGGCAGTAGAGGCAGTTACAGCGGCTCCTGCAGAAGAGGAGCAGCCGCCGGACGATGGGGCGTCTCTGGCTTCGACACTAAACAAACTCAAAATGATGATGAAGAAAGAGGAAGGATATTGTGGGCAGGAACCTCAGTACTATCACTATATCCCACCTGCTCACTGTCGGGTCAAACCTCATTTTCAGTTCTTGTTATTCATGAAGGCAACTGACCAAAGTCAAAGCAAAGAAGAGGAAGACAAGAAAACTGAGGAGGAGGAGGAGGAGAAGGAAATGCAGGAGGAGAAGGAAATGCAGGAGGAGAAAACAGAGGAGAAGGAGGGGAAAACGGAGGAGAAAGGGGAGAAAACTGAGAAGGAGAACAAAACAAAGAAGGAGAACAAAACAAAGAAGGGGGACAAAACAAAGAAGGGGGACAAATCAAAGAAGGACAAAACGGAGAAGGAGGAAGAGAAAACGGAGAAGGAGGAGGAGGAGAAAACGGAGAAGGAGGAGGAGGAGAAAACGGAGAAGAAGGAGGAGGAGAAAACGGAGAAGGAGGAGGAGGAGAAAACGGTGAAGGAGGAGGAGGAGAAAACAGAGGAGTTGAAAACTATAGGTATAGCCCTTGAACAGACGGAGGCAAATGTAATAGAATCGAATGAATCTAAAGTTGTTAGTGAGGTGAAAACCAATGCGGCAGAAACTAAAAATGGTGAAAGTAAAGCCTGTGAAAATAAATCAACACGCAGTAAGAAACAGTCAAAGAAAAGTGCAAATGTATCAACATCAGTAAAAGAGGTGGAAAGTAATCCAACATCAGCGCAAGAAGCTGAGCCTCTGCCTCCAGATTTGAAAAATGAGGCGACTCCATGTCCAGCAAACGCAACATCCACTGAGGCTACCTCTGCACCAAAAACTGACAGCTCTCAACAGGCAGTCAATTCAGACCAGGGTCCTAAAATACCTACTGGTCCTTTTTTCCCTGTTTTGAGTAAAGACGAGAGCACTACATTACAATGGCCATCTGAGCTTCTTGAATTTACAAAAGCCCAGCCTTCTCTGTCTTACAGCTGTAACCCCCTGTATTTTGATTTCAAATTGTCTCGAAATAAAGGAGTACGAAATGCAAAAGTATCAAAATCTCCTAAACCTGTAGGATCAGCTGAGAAGGTACAAACAACTGTTTCAACAAATGAAGCAGATTCCACTGATAAACCTGGTTCAAGCACCGACAAAGAGAAGGCAGCTCCAAAGGAAGAGCCTGTGCAATCAGAAGGTGATGCACTGAAGGCTGCAAGTACCAGTGCCAAGAAGAAGAAAAAAAAGAAAAAGCACAAGAAATCAGCCAAACATTCAAAGAAAAAGGAGAAAGGAACTGCAGAAGAGGCGGAGGGAGAAGGTGAAATAGCTCAAGAACCAAAAAAGAAAAAGAAAAAGCACAAACGAAAGAAAAGTAAAAATAAAGGTCCAGATCAAGAGGAAACTGCAGGTGAGGAAAAGGAGAAACTTAAGGGGAAGTCCGAGGATAAAGTGTCATCAGCTCTATCAACTATAGAGAGTGCAGCCACTGGCAGCACTGGAACTGAACTGGGGAAGAGGAAACGCACTACAAAAGAAGTGCCTTCTAAATCTGGAGCAGAAGAAGGATCGTCTGGAAAAGGCAGTGAAAAACCCAACTCACTAGAGGAGCATAGCGCCACCAAACGCCAAAAAACTGATGCGAGTGTTGTACAAAGTGCCTCCTGCTCCACGGCTGCCCAGAAGAGTCCGGCCTCTGGTCGACCTCCCAGCAGCGACAGCGAGGAGGATGGGGGCTCAAACCAGCGCTCACGCCATCACAAGTCCAGTCCCAGAGACCGAAGGCACCACAGCGAGGACTCAGGCAGATCCCACAGCCGTTCATCCAGACGTGGAGAGAGACGGGGCAGTAGTCGAAGACGGCATCATGGCCAGACCTCTCGCAGCCGCTCCTACTCCAGCAGCTCAGAGCGCTCCTCTCGGGGCAGCAGCCGTTACAGCCACCGCAGCCGCAGTTACTCGGAGAGCTACAGCGACTACAGCACAGAAGGGCACAGGCGTCGCCATTCCAAACGCTCATCAGACTCTGAGTATGAGAGACGGGGCAGCAGAGGGCGGAGGCGGTCCAGGAGGCGCCAGTACTCCACTTCTTCCTCTGAGGACTCACGCTCTCGCTCACGCAGCTACAGCCGTCGCAAGCGGCATCGGCGGCACCACCACAGCAGCTCCCGGAGCTCAAGCAGCTGGAGCCGCAGCACCAGCGGCAGGTCCTGGAGGCGCAGCTACAGCCGCAGCCGCAGTTCTGCCAGCCGCTCCTCATCCTCCACAAAAGGCTCACCCCATCGCAGAGGGACCAGAAGCAGAGCGGACAGTGACACACAACGCAGAGACTTTAACCGCTCTCGAATCTACCGCTCCCAGTCGCCTCGGGCATCCTCCTCACGAGGCCTTAACCGCAGTGCGCATTCATCTAGTTCACAGACTCTGAGAGTAGGCGCTTGTCGAGATGCAGGAGAACAGAAAAACTCCCTTACAGCTCGACAGCTTCTGGAAAAAATACAGTCCAAGAAGAGCTCTGATGATTCTGCCCCAGGAACAAAATCTGGAGGTAAGATAAAGGACCCGCCACAGGGTTACTTTGGCCCCAAGCTTCCACCCACTCTGGGAAACAAAGCCATGCTACCACTCTTTGGTAAACTGCAGGCAGGAAAGAAGCCAGTGATTCCTCTCACCAGACCTGATGAAGGCAACAAAGGGAAGGGCTCAGAGGGTGACAGTGAGGTCATCCTGGTGGAGCCCATCCGTGAATTTCCCCCTCCACCTCCGCCACCCGCTCCGCCAGTGCAGAAGGTGGAAGAGGTCCCCCATATCATGGCTGTGCCAGAAGAAGTTCAGCTGCCCACCACTGAGCAGCAGATGCTTCAAGAGCCTAGGCCCCTTTTCGAACAGGAGGCACCAGTGATGATAGGTCCATATCAGGGAGAGGCTGAGCAGGACCTTTCTCAAAACCCTATGATGGAACAGCTCATGCCCGACATGCAGCAGCAGCCTCCAATGCACTATGCTGGTTACCCTCCTCCCCTGGAGGAGGACGGCCTGGAGGCTGAGGAGGACGGACTTGCTCCATTGGAGAGTCAGCCCATTACTTTTACCCCGGAGGAGATGGAGAAATACAGCAAGCTTCAGCAGGCTGCACAGCAGCACATCCAACAACAGCTCTTGGCGAAGCAGGTGAAGACGTTTCCTTCAGCAGCGGCCGCTGCAGCAGCTGCAGCCGCTGCCGCTAACATGGCCCCGGCCCCCCCTCCCCCTGCTCTGCAGCAGATCCACATCCAACAGCCCACAGTGTCTATGGCCTCTGGGACCTCCATCACCACAGTGCAGCACGCCATCCTGCAGCACCACGCTGCCACAGCTGCTGCCATGGGCATCCACCCCGCACACCAACATCACCCACACCCTGCCCACGCCCAACTCGCCCAAGTGCACCATATCCCTCAGCACCACCTCACCCCCATCTCCCTGTCCCCTCTGGGCCACTCACTCGGTCACTCTTTAGGACACTCTCTGGGACATGCTGGCCTCATTCCGGCCCATCACACTGCCTTCCTCTCTGGACAGCCGATACACATCATCCCAGCGTCAGCTCTTCACCACACTCCCCTTGCCCTGCACCACGTCCCCCATGCGGCTCTGTACCCCACGCTCTTTACCCCGCGGCCCTCTCAAGCCGCTGCAGCAGCAGCGCTCCAGCTACACCCACTGCTTCACCCCTTCTTCTCAGGGCAGGACCTCCAACACCCCCCTAACCATGGCTCTTGAGAAATGTACATTTTTACCAAACCTGCCATATAAATTGTGAAATTACTGGTCACATGATCCAATCTTTTTTTTTCTGGCTTACAATGAGAGCACCTATAAGACGCCATTTTTTATTAACTGTTGTTTAGACATTACCATTTGGTAATGCCCTAAATCTTTATACCTCTGACACTGGTGTTTATTAAGAACATTTTTAAACGAGCAAACTACTGGAGTTTTTGTTTTACACATATACGTTTCTTAATTCTGCCCAGTTTGCAGCAAAAGAATTAAACACATAAATATATATAATGTCAGGAAGAGGGTTATGACATCAGCTCAAGTCACAGCATGCATTTCAGGATAACCTGCTAGCTCTTATTTCTACTTGAGTATATAATGTGAAGTCCATAAATGATGGCCATCTTAAATTCAGATCTAGTTTCCAAACATGGTACCATCATTTTTAAATAAGAGTGTGAAGTTGAGTTTGTCTTTATTACTGAGATAAAGCTAATGTTTATTGTGGTAAGGGTTTATATGAATGAATTGCACTGATATCTGTACATGGCAATGATGCTTTTTTTGCATCATGTAACAATACGATTGTAGTATACTGCAATAATTGTATTTTTTCCGTTTTTAAATTATTTTCCTAAATGCTCTTTTAGGAAGAGCTTTTTTGCTTTTGTGTAATTTTGTAAATATAACTGCTGTAGATTAACCTGTTGTAACCATTGTATAGGTTAAAACTGCTACTGAAAAAAAAAGTGGAATGAACAATAAATTTGGTAATTTCTCTTACCCTTCAAGGCTGCATTAACACGTCAGTAGCAACTATTATTTTTTAAAGAACAACTTTGTGTTGACAAATAAAATGTTGAGTTCATACGTCCTTGCTTGTCCTATTTAATCCGACCACTAGATGGTGTACGTGTCTAGAACACATTAGAACCATTTTCATCAGTGAACAGCTGAACTAAAATATATTATTTCGATATTTTTATTATGAATCAAGTCTCTCACACAGTGTGACTAAACACAGAATAAAGGTCAGTAAAGAGACTTGCGTGTAGATGTAGTTAGGAAAGTAATGCATGGAGTTTGAAAGCTTTCGAATATCCTGTGCAATCTGGTCTCGTTCTGTGTTTATACATGTATAAAAAGGAAGCTTTCAAAATGAAATATTTAAAAATCAACTATCTAGAGTCCACAAAGTGTACAGAAGCAGTTCCAGCACAACTCATGCCACACCCAAGTCTCAGGGGCTGTGTTTCTCTAACATTCATCATATACATCACAGAAAAAATATACAATTTTATTAACATTTTCTGTTTGCCAAACTCTGCCTTTGAAATATAGAACATTTTTACAGATTTAAACAAAATGAAACGCAGGAATAGAAATGTATAGAAGATAACCGCTTTAGGAGGCAGAATGACATTAACACTGATAAACAAAACGTACAGCTGTTTTCTGGAGGCAGAAGAAACCACATAATAAAGACTTTAGAAAAGCATGCATAAATGCCAGTGATTTCCCTATGGACTTAAATATTAGCAATTAAGATCTTTGAAGTATGTTACTGGTGGTTGACAATCTGCAGTTACATTTAGGCAACTACACATGTTATCATTGGCCACCATTCATATTAATTAGGGATGACAAAAATACTGTCCATTGTGTATTCCCGCTCTTGTCCAGCAGGGGTTGTTCAGCCGAAGTATCTGATCACCAGGAATATAAAGACGCAGGTCGCCAGCATTCCTCCAATCATGATGAATTTATCTTGAGTAGCTCTGCGCTCTATTAGCCTCATCACTGTGTTCGAAAGCCCCAACATGTTTGCCACATCCAACATCTTCTTATGGGTTCCCTGCGCAAACAAAAACAAACAAAAGCCGTGATTGTTCAAACAGTAATGGGCACGTGCAAAAAGATTTAAAAAAAAAAAAAGAGAAAAAGTCCAGCCACTACAAACAAGTACGCGTTGAAACTGCACTAATTGGTATGTGGACTACAGATCAACAGTGGGTTTTGACGGCCCGAGACACACCCAGATAAGAGGAGGTCTGAAACATCCCCACCCTGGAAACAAACCTTACACAAACAGAAACAATAAGATTACTAGTCAGAAAAAGCAGATGTTACTCTTTTGTGTGAGATGTCTTCCTTAATCTGACAATCATCTTTTTAAAAAAATCATCCTTTTGATTCTGTCTTCTCCGAATGTCCACGTTTGGGTTTGAAAGCGTTTACTGGATTGCACCCCCTTGTGGATGAGTTCGTTGGTACCACTTTATAAAAACTACTACTTAATTAACCTTGATAAAGCACAAAAAAAAGACTTCAACACATAGTATGTTGTAAGTATTCAGACTTAATTAGGGCTATTAAAAGTGTGGTAATTATAAAGTGTTTCCAATTATGTACAAATTGTAGAAAAAGAGGAAAAACTCGTCGAACCTTGAGCGTGCCCCTCTGGTCTCTGAGCCCATTGAGGATGCCGCTACCGCTGCCCAACAGGTCATCCATGCCTCTGTGTGCATTGTGCAAGCTCGAGTTTAAATGTAGAGTCTCGTCGATGGGTATAGATGTATCGGCGTCCTGTTGAAGAGAAACGACTCTTTGAACAGACAGTTATAGGTTCGTGGGGAATAATAATGTTCACGGCTGACTTCAAAAACTCTGGGATTTACAAAACAGTAGTCATTTATGTGGATATGTCAATGTTTAATTGAAATGACTGGAGAATTATACAGAAAAAATAATGTACAGTAGTGAAGTAGGGTTGGGTGATCTGATCCTTGTGACGATCTGCAATTTTGGCAGTTAAACTACTTTGTGTACACCACTCATGATAAAAACAGCAACAAAAAGACAATTGTGATCCATTTTAATATGTTAATCGATAATCGGGATTATTCAGGTCACAATATACTCGTAAAAAAAAAAAAAATCATCGTAGATGTAAATTTATATTGTTTTTGTTTGTTTTTTCCAATATACAGCCCCAAAAATAGATATAAATGTTAAGACCTTTTATCTGGAGTTCAATTTTGTAAAGCCGGTCAA
This sequence comes from Chaenogobius annularis, assembly GCA_015082035.1. NCBI lineage: Eukaryota > Metazoa > Chordata > Actinopteri > Gobiiformes > Gobiidae > Chaenogobius > Chaenogobius annularis. The sequence goes on along the minus strand of BJKM01000455.1, from coordinate 290,632 downwards.
AAACTTGAGGAATTGTATGTCTTAGACCACGGGAATCAAATAAAATTAAAAATGTTACTGTTGTTTGGTCACAGACTCAATAATCATGAAATTGTGAAGTTTTTGCTCATTGTAACACTAAAATGTGATATTGTGACATCCCTACATATCGCCCCCACCTCTATAGCTGAGAAAAGGCATCATGTTTTCTATTGAATATTGTAAAATTAAAAAAATACCATATAATCTATCTGATCATCTGAAAATGGCACATACTTACCTCAAATCTGAAATAACAATACAAAATATTGATCATAATAGTGTGCCTGCTTGAAGTATATTCAACTTGCATTTGTTGTGAAGGTCCGGCTCATCAGCTCCTCTCTCTCTCGCTCCTGGGCTTCTTTTGTGTATCGTCTGTGTTGGAAATTTTGCATGGCAGTCCGAAGGTGCTGAGTGTCATATTTAAGCTGATCCACTCGCCTGGAAGACGCACATTAAACAAGTTATTTAGTTGTGATGTCCGTTTTATTTTACACGTACATGCTAAAACTTTTTATCATTTTATAACTTCGAGACTTGCCTGTAGCATTTAATCACATAAAGTATTCTAATAACAAATTTTTCCTCTAAATCTCAGCTGGAACAAAGAGGAAACTTGCTCTTTTTCTGGAGATGAGCTAGGATCAGAGCGGAGAGTCGTGGGACGGGGTTGCACTCTTTCCCCTAAGGCCTGTTTACCCAGCTCAGAGATGAATCTTTGCCCAATGCTGCAGGAATGCTGGTGATGATGGGAGTCTGCGAGGATATGTTTTCATAGAGCCACGTCGCCACAGGCCAGGACGGGGCTGTCTGTCTGTCTGTCTTGTCTCGTCCCCTCCCTGTCCACTCCCTCTCCCCGCTTTCCCGTCCCTCCCCCCTTCTCCCTCCCCCATGCCATTTTGAGATATATGGCTTCCCCCGGTACAGCCAACTCTGGGGCTTTTTGCTCACCTCCAATTGATTTACTCCCAACTTACAATTTAGCGTTCTGCCGGCGGTTTGGTGGCTCTTTGCTGGCGAGGATCTCAAGACGCTCTAACTGATTGAAGATCTGCTCAATTCTTCCAAACAGCTCATTCTCTAATACTAAAAATAGAAAATAAATATTGATTTATGACTGTAATCATATTTTATTTTCCTAAATCGTATTTTTGTTTTAATTCCTTTGCCATTCTATAAGATAGATTGCTCTATAAATGTTGTGTACAAGTGTAAATAATGCTCCTAAAAACATGAAACTGTTTTAATAACAGAAAATCTGTCAAATTCTTTGATTGGAAGTTATTAAATGTTCTTTGAGTAGAAGATGAAAGACAGGAGCCTCTATGTGATAACACTGTAACATTTTGAATACATTATATTGATGATTGATGACTTGGCAGATAAGATGATGAACACAGGTAAGGTAAATCAAGATTATTAGTAATTGTAAATATTTTGGTCACCATATAATCGTAAAAAAAATATATATATACTATTTCATAAGCAAAATTAAGTATTTTTACTTCAATCTACTTAAATCATTGTTGTTATTGTAGCTAGTGTGTCCAAGTAATTTTCCCTAAAATCTGTCTACAGAATAACACATCTAAATGTGAAGTACTTTTACATGACTGTTTTTTCCAATTAACTTGGCTGGTCATAAACTTGAGGAGTAGTGACAATTTAGACAGTGGAAATGAAAGAAAATTAAAGATTTCTCTGTTGTTTGGTCATGATCTCAGTAATGCAAATAATGGTTAAATCGTGACAATTTTCTCACAGTTAATTTGATATCGTGACAATGCTTACAGAGAAATCACCCATAAAGTACACAAAAACATCCGACTGTGTGTTGACTATGTTAGGACGCAATGTCACAAATTCATTGATTTTATACATAACATCAAAGCCAAAAAACAAGCAATAGTTAAAATGGCTGATAAATTAAAAGTAAAAATTGAGTGTTTTATACACTGAAGAAAATGAACTTTTTGGTGTAAATACTTATATCATCTAGTGCATCGGCATACATCAATGTACAGTTTTGGGTCTTTTGTCTCTTTTGGTAAAGGCTTTGGTTTGGAGCAGAGTTCACACTTTGAAGAAATGTAATTATTTTTGCACTGATTAAAAGTCCGTATTATTTAGATTCATGAAATCAATACTGAAATTCATTTTATTTTGTATTTGAAAATATTAAAACCCCCAAAATAATGAATTAAAAATCAAGATTCATCAGTATGAGGGGGGAAAAGTCATGATTTTTTTTTTTTTTGGGCTAAATTGCCCAGCTCTAAATGCAATGCAATCAAGATGTGTGACTTGTGTGACCGTAAGATTAACTTAACCTGATGTCATACTTTGACAGGAAAGATGGGTGTGTCTGTTGCCTGGCTCCCACCATTATCTGAAAAACTAAAAAGAAGCCCTCCCAAACATCTGTCACTGTTACCCACCCAGCTGCTTCCTGCCCTGGCACCAGCAACCACAAAAAAAATAACCACCCAGGGCCAATCTGCCAAGTGTCAACCCACCATCACACAAGGCACCAAGAGTGAATCATAGCACAACTACTTCTTAATAAGTGATATCAAAATAATGACAATGTTAATGGAGTGTTACTCACAGTGCACTGACTGTCGGTCTGTTCTCTCCAGGTTTCCCATCAATGATTGGACCTCCTGAATTTGTCTAATCAACATAAAAAAGGCGATATAAAACTACATAACACCGTAAAAATCTTATAGACACAGGTGGTGTTATTATTGTTAGATGTAATTATTATAATAATGAAAGTAATTGTGGCTCATATGCTAGTAATCTTTTTCTGCTTGCATGCTAACTCACAGCCTGATAAAAAAGCAACAAACTCACTTATTAGTTTGGTGATAAAGCGTCTCCATGTCTCAATATCGGGCGTTCTGTCGTTTTATTTTGGGATTTACAACTTTATTTCCCAAGGTAGTTTTGATCTCACAGGTAACAGCAGAGTTAGCTGTTCGGCTAACACTGGATGAGTGAAGTGAACACGTCATCAGCTGTGTACGGAAGACGTAAAGCGGAAGTGCTGCGTCAACTGAGATTAGAAAACAAAAAATGAAGAGGGCTTACTCTGAGTCTGTACAAATACAAGCGTGGCTTTTGTTCTTTGTGGTCTATATAAAAATAAAAGTATGGTTACAATTGTGCTACTCACGTTGATATGAATATGTCATTAAACCGTGTTTGTGTATGTAGTTTTTCAAACTCTAATAACTCTAATAGACGATCTATGGATTTAGACAGAAATAATAATACCTTCGATATGAATGATAGGCTTCGTCTTATTATCTTTTTTATTTAATCTATTATTATTATTATTATTATTATTATTATTATTATTATTATTATTATTATTATTATTATTATTATTATTATTATTATTATTATTATTATTTTATATCCCGAATATGTTCTCATGTTTATCAACCATTTTTCATTGAATTGAGATTGATTTTAGGCAATACAATGCAAGGCAATTTTATTTTCAAAGTGCGTTACAAAACAAGAAATGATTGCAAGAACAAGAAAAGATGACTATGTTATGTTGACCAAAGATTTTATTTAAATTAATTAAATTGCATTTTATCAGACAAATGACCACCTTCTACTCTGGGGACCTTAATTGAAAAGAGGAAGCTCACCTAGGTCTAGTGCAGAGCTCAGTGTCTGGAACAGTGCAGAATTGGCGCTTCACTGCTGTAAATATAACGTTTCAAGAAGAGGATGCACTCACGCCACTTTTTCCACTGCGGTTCCACGACTGTCACTCGCAGACTGCTTTCTGCGCAGTGCTAACTCGTACCTCTGCGTTTATGTGTCATTGTCTTCAAAGCTCTCAAGATCAAAACCCCCAAAATGTTGAGAAGCTCTGGTCTTGTGTCAATCTGAGGAAATTTCAAATAAAAAAATATATATAAAAAAAAAAGAAAAGATATACCATCCTTGGTGATACATGTTTGATTTAGTGTTTCTTTTCCCAAGCTCCCAACGGCATATAACATAATCTGTTGACATATGACAGGACAGACTCAGTGAAACATGTCTTGAGGGCGGTTTATGTCAGCTCATCTTGACTCACTCTAATTAGCCTATCCACTTTTTTTCCACAAATAGGTGTCACGGTATCAGCCTGTCCACTCTGAGCTTCCTTCTAGCCTGCAGTCATTGGAGACACCAAGACTAATGATATCAACTGGAGGTTACATTACAAAGATCTCTATGAAGAATGTTGGTGAGTTTATCATCAATGACTGGCTGTGTGAAAGTTGCGTACCTAAATTTCCCAGCTCAAGCTAAAAAGTCAATTTCGCAACAGTGCTTTCCCTAATAATTTGGTGACAAGAAAATCACCCCGCGGTGCTACTTGACTCACCTTGCTCGCTGTATTCAAAGCCATCTGTACTAATTGCCTTGATTAGCATCTTAAAACCAATCAGTGCAGTGAACTGTAGCAAGCTCCTGTTTTGTAGTGAAACTAAGCTATATATTTGTTTACCCCATCGAGCAGCCGTGCCCTCAGCAGACATCTCAGACAGTTTTCCTGATGGTACTTGAGTTGATGGTTGTATCTCCAGGCTAGACTCCCTCCAACAGTGGTCCTTTTCACCAGCCCCCGCATGTCAAAACTCTGGGATCTGTTCATGCCACTTCTTGCTTCAGTGGTTTAACTTTTTTCCTTTTTTTTTCTAGTTGTCATAACACATCCTCAGGGCACCAAGTTTGGAGGTGCATGGCTTTAACAACCTGCAAAGAGGAAAAAGCAGAGAACCTTCCCATAACTTACATGAGTATAGGGTTGGCTTTGTTTCTGAAGGTCGTGGGGTTTCCACAGTCTGTCCTTTATCTTTCAGCCCCTCGGGAGAGGATGACCAAGCTTACTGGTCTTCCTCCACACCTGAGGCACTACAGGCGAGAGCTGCGTCTGAACTTCAGGTGGCCTACATTTGCACAAATTAATGTCAAAATGTATTGGGACAGCTAATCACCAATTTATGATTTCTTGAACTATTACTACTTAGCATAAATTATTTTAATAACATGAACAGTGTGTGAATTATTAATACTATTATATTTGAGTGTGATGTGAATTTTGTTCATTGACAATGGCAATAAACTCTTTCTGATTCTGATTCTGATATTTTCACTACCATTGAAATTTTTGATTGCTTAATATAAATCTATAAAAGTGTTGCAGTCTTTAAGGACAAAGAAACAACTTTCATCAAAACATTGACATCATACAAATCAAAACAACAAAAGTATTCCAAAATCTATCCTTTTTTTTGTTTTTTATCATGTAAACATTTATAAAAAATCTAAATACATTTAAAAACACTTTTTTTAAACATAATTGTTACTATATTTAGCATACAGTAGTTCTAAAACATTATTAAAAGAACCAAAATACTACAATAAGTAAGCTTAAACCTTTCCAATATTGAACTTTCCTGTTCCTAGGTCAATAGGGCAAACTGTCTGTGGATTTGAGTGTGTAATACAGTAGTCTGTGATGAGACACAATGGTGTTTTACCTAGAACAATTTTCTCTATTTTGAACTGACACAAAACACTGGCTTTTGTCCTTTGCTCTGTACAGGAGGAAAGGGACAGGAGGGAGGTGGACCGGCTGGTTGCCTGGTGCAGCGGTAACAACCTGGAATCAATGCCCAGGAGACAGTGATGATCGTGGACTTCAGGAAAGTCACAGCCCCCAGTCCCCCTCATCATGACAGACTCCCCTCACCATCACCACCGTGGACTTCTTTCGCTTCTCGGCACCACCATCACTCAAGACCTCAAGTGGAGCCCACCATCAGCTCCATCATCAAGAAGGCCCAGCAGAGGATGTACTTCCGCGGCAGCAGAGGAAAGCCAAAGCTGCCAGTGCAGGATGATGGTGCAGTTCTACACGGCCATCATTGAGTCCATCCTCACCTCCTCCATCACCGTGTGGTACCGCTGGAGCCACAGCCAGGGACAAACAGAGACTACAGCGCATTGTGCGCTCTGCTGAGAAGATGATCGGCTGCAGACTTCCATCTCTGCAGGACCTGTACGTCTCCAGGGCTCTGGGACGAGCAGGCAGGATCACAGCTGACCCTTCTCACTCTGGACACAACTATTTGAGCCACTCCCCTCAGGCAGGAGACTACGGTCCATACGGGACAGAACCTCCCGCCACAACAACAGTTTCTTTCCCTCTGCCGTTGGACTCATGAACACTTCTAAACACCTGTCACTTTAGCTACAATTTAACCAACCACTCACTGTCACTTTCTGCATTTCTTCTGTAAATTTAACAGTAACTGTACATTTTGTGTTCATACTGTTCATGACTTTTTTTTATCTTCTTAGTAAATTGTTTTTCTTGAATGCATGTCTTATTTGATATATTTTGCTTGATTATTCTTCATTGTTGTATGTTGCACCGAATCACCAAAGCAAGTTCCTAGCCTGTGAATTTTGAATTTTTCATTGACAATGGCAATCAACTTATTCTGATTCTAATTCTGATTCCAATTTCTGATATGGCATTATGGCATTAATTCTATATTAATTAAATATGCATTTTGAAGTATACAGCTATAAACTCTATTTATTGGCAGATCTGTATCACAGGTTGGTGTAATCCCTCATTTGTCCAGGAGTGGTCCATAGTAGAAAAGGTTATTTCTACCACAGATCTGTATTACACATAAGTTGTACATGTTTGGCTTTATTTGCTGTTAAGGAATCCAGACAGTGCAGCCTGCCTCTATACATTTTTAATGTCATAAGATGTATGAGTCTTTAGACTAGAGTAACATATCTGTGTGGTCAAAGGTTCATAACAGAATGGCTTTTCCTGGTGGAAATTCACCCAAAAAAATCAACCACCCTTTTGTCCAAGAGGGAGATACGACACACAGCAAAGAGAATGTTGGAAAAGGAAAGAAGAAGAAAGTGCTCACTGAACTATGACTCCCTTACACTGCTATTTTACTCATTAAGAATAAATTATATGTTATTGGGTTGCCTTCATCATATTTAATTATGTTTTCCCGTCAATATAATACGTACATCAACACTTATTGCCCAAGACAGACAAAGTGAGGAGGCAAATTATGGGGAGCAAAAAGTGCCTTGGGTCAACAGTTTTTGGATACCAGTCATTTTTGAAAAGCACACTGCTCTTCTTCGTGGAACGCCTCGGGAGATGATCACTTAAATTTTGAAGCTTTGATGAGACAATGAATGAAAGTAAATGAAAGCCTGTCACTGTTAACCCACACGCACTGGGTGTCCCAATTTTCAATATCCTATCGGATTATTTTGTTGTCGTCTGACTTTAATTGTCCTCATAACATTGTTCATCATTTTTAACAGTCACGGTACAAACAATAAAATCTTGATTCCGATACTAAGTAAAACACTTGATACCAATTTTGATAATCAAATGACAATTAATTTTTTTAATTTTTTTGTACACAAGAGAATATAATTTTGAACACATAAATAGTAGTAATTCTTTAATCTTATCATGTCTTATACTGTATACATGTTTTATACTGGTTTTGATACAGATTATTACAGATAATTGTTGTGTGTGTGTGTGTGTGTGTGTGTGTGTGTGTGTGTGTTTTATCATTACTTGGTTTTAGTATAAATTTATAACCCTATGATTTTATGAAATTCAATGCATATACTATACTGAGTGAATTAAGAATATATATTTGTATATTATATTTAACTTGACATTATTTCTTTCATCTTATTGCTTCACTGGCTTTTTGATTAAGAGATACACATTTTCTAAATGTTTTTTGCAGGGCATTTTAAATTGTTTGCCACTAGGGGTCACAATTATACTGTTTGTGTCAGTCCCAAGCCTGGCTCAATTACATTGCAGTATAAAATAATGAATCACAATGCTCTGTGCAAGCCAATCTACAACAGGCCGAAGTTTTTGTGGCCTGACCTGAATGCTCAAAAATCGAATGACACACAAGTTGATTCTAATCTGTAACAATTTCCTCAGAGCCAGTAACCACATTGTAATTCTCTGTTCAATAGTGTATATGCAACACAAAATCAATGTATGCGGCTGCTTTTCACAATTGACAAACAACAGCCTTTTCTTCTTTTTATGTATTGTATGATGTGCACCGCAGTGAAAGTGATCTCAGCTGAGTAAATACAATCTTTTCAAATTATAATATTATTCCTTTTTGTGGATCTTTTCATATAAGATAACGCTCAGTGCTTTATTGTTTCTCTGTTGTCTCACAGCTGCATGTTTAGTCTGACCTCAAAGTCAAGATCCATCTGCCGGGCCCCACGCAGCCGCCCTGTGGCCATACCACCTGGGAGGATGAGAGATACTGTCCACAGCCTTCCTTGGGCTGGTAATTCTCACACAAACATTTACTGTGCCCATTACATTACACATTAGATCTTCAGACTGAGAAACCTTTTTTTGTCCCATAGTTGGGTTTGCCACAGTAAATTTACTTCCTATAGTGTGAGGTATGCAATCACTGCTGTGTCAAAATGAAACATAAACAAGTGGTTGAATATTATATACTCTGGATATTATCAATTTCTTTTCCATTTGTCGACATTGAAAAAGTGCTCCTTGGTTGGACCCAAAATGTATTTTCTACCCACTATAAGAATTGATTGTCAGTCACTTATGGCCTCTTCAAATCCTCCTCATCAAAATAGGAGCTCTACTGGGACCCGGAAATAAAGTTTGCTTAGATTAGGACTAAACCAGGACGAGAACTGGAACAAACCAAGTCTACATTTGGACTCAAACTGGGCACAAACCAAAACCCAACATGGACAAGTTTGAACACGCCCTCATTGCAGGGCTTTATACCAGCCTTATCCTACATGGGAGTTTAAGTGTTTTGCCCAATCACACAACATTGCATTGATGACAGGACCAGGAGCGTGAAATCCATTCGACATCGGCATGATGTCCAGTTTTAGTTTAAGGAACCAGGATGCTAAACCAACTGATGATTTATGATTTACTTATTTATTTGACGGGGACAATGAATATTAATGAATACATTTAATTATTACAGTGTAAATATGCCAGCAAAGATTTCCATCTGTTCTTAGAAGACCAATACAAAACATTACAAGCAAGACAACAGGACAATAAAGGCTTGGATAAATAAAGATGCAGTTTGAAAGTGGACAAAGATGAACATTATTTTATTGCCAGAGGAAGGCTATTCCAATAATATATGCACATTTTTGGGATGAAGCAATTACATGTTTTGTATTGTTTTTAATGACAAGGAGAATTCTTTAAATATTCTTTACAAAATATATTCCAGATCTTTTTCCCAGAGGTGCAGCTTGTTGAGAGAACACCAGGCCCAGCGCTTTATCTGTGTTTTCCTCTCATGGACATTGTTTGTGTGGGAAAGTTGTGTTTTCGTTGGAATGGAGGTCAGCGTTCACGTGTGTGTGTGTGAGAGGGAGTGCCGAGCGTCAAGCACCGAAGAGGCCGTTATGGAGGTGCCTCACGGGCCTTTATCACATCCACGGTCCTATCACAGTGCATTGGGTGTAGTGGATGTAAACCCTGTTGTCAGAGCCGATGCAGGTGTCTGTGTGCAGGAAGGGCAGCGATCATGGGAACAGCCTCCCCCAGGAGCTTCCCAGCGGGGGAGCACAACTGAAGGGTTGGACCGCGTGTAAATATCAGGCCATTTTGGGATAAGTCAATTCAAGTATTGAGACTGCTGCTTTATGAGTTGTGTGAGTGACAATTCAATTGATGGAAAAATATATTCAGAAGTGCAGCCTCTTACAATAAAAAGTGCCAATGCAAAACCAAGCAGCTTACAAAATATACAGAAGCCAGTATTTTGGGTTGATTGGTCGTGCCTTCACTCCTCACAGGTCAAATGCTTATTTCCAGTTAGGAACAGGTAGAGCTGCTCAAAACATCACCTGCATACAAAAGTCAAACAATATCCGAGCACCAGACAACACCGCAATCACATGAAACATACAACAACAAAACACGCCTACTGTATATGTTTTAATACAGTTTTAGCCAAATCATTTAAAAAAAATACTGCAGACTAGAGATAACACAGAATAACACACAATAACAAGGCGTATGTTTTATCATGTTGATTTAATTCAAATGTATTGGTTGTGCTGATTCCTCGTTTTCAGCACATGATGGCACGTGATAGAGTAAATGTACAATTCACGTGTGAGTTAGTAATTGCTAAATCAATTTAGCAATCAAAAACCAAAAATCACTATTGATCTGGACATAGTAACTCTCTCCTTGAGGTTTAAAAGATGTTTTGAGCACTTCAGATGTAGGAAAACCCCACAAAATGCTCTCATCATGTGCTTCATGAGAAATGTATTCAATTTGACCCCAGCCCTCTTCTTGGTCCTGACATTTTGTGAATCACTGCTGAAGACTAGAAGGTGGTCCATGTTGTTACCATCTGCTCTGTTGTGTCATATGAGAGTAGTGACCTTCTCAAGCTCTCTATACACACTTTGACAATATGTAGACTAGTGGTGTCAAAATACTAACATTTCCAACTTTATTTTCATACAAAGAAATAGTATCATAGTAATACTGTAACTCAAAATAATGTATATATTTGCAACGTGAAATTGATATGAGAGCGGGAAGGACATTCAGCAAATTGTCTGAGCCAAAATTGAACTCACCACAGGCCACTGAATGCAAAGTCCAATTTTTGTGGAGGGTCACATTTTTTCTTGTTTATGTGGTTTTTTTAGTATCGATACTTGCTCAAATGTGTATCTAGTTTCAATACTCATTTTAGTGTCGATTAGCATTTCGATATTTGAACAACCCTAATGTTTATGTAGTTTTTTATGCAATAATAATATACATAATACACATAATACATTTTAAGAAGCAGTAATGTGCATTTTGCATGTTTTTTCTCCCCTTTTGCTGTCAGTTCAACTCCACTGCCCGCCTAATTACCCTTTACATGTGTTAAGACCTCTGGACACCTCCCCGTCTCATCGTCTTGTGTGGGTGCCCGGAGACCGTCACCGCGTCGACCCTCTGCCTCTGTTTCTGCCCCCCTGTAGAGGTATGCACTCAGCCCTGTCGTAGCTCTAGGCAGTGCATGTTCTTGTTATGGGTTGAGCAAGTGCATTACTCATTTCACATACCAAATTCCTACCACATGGCGTATTCTCCATCTTCCATCTTCTCCTAATACCACACCAAATCCACTTCCCCTTCTGTACATTCTTATTCTTCTTAGTCATTTCCATTGTGTCTCATTGCGATGTCCAGGAGTGAGGATTAAGCTTGATGCTATCTAATCATCCTCTCTTCAAGGCAGAAGTCTAGAAGTTTGAGGGCTCACAGATTCCTTTTACAAGCCACTATGTGTCCTTTTGCAAAATAACTACCAGGATTTCCACGCTTCAGTAAGAATCCACTGTTCCTATATAAATAAGTGATGCATAAACCCAACTGGCATGTTTGCTGTCATGGATAATATCTTTCTGTCTGGCCATAAAACATCGAACAATTCTCATAAAGTTGGTGTGCTAAGGTGTGGGCACAGACCACTGACTGTAGCAACATAGACTTTACTGGAGTCAAATGTTAGTACGCCAGCACACATGTTTTCCGACATTGTTTAACGGGAAAACAAATTCAGTTTTTATGAATTTACTAAAAGTACAACGTGAATTATTTGGAAGTCTGGTGCAATCAGAAAACTGTAGGTTCAAACCAGGTTGAGGGTGTTAATATAGCAGTATATTCTGTAACTTTCACTTATGTTTAACTCTTTTGGATTACTTTTACTTCCAAATGGGTAGAATAAGTCTTTGAATAAAGTTATTTATTAATATTATTTATGTTTCATTCTTGCCACCGCTATTATGTTAATCCTATAAAATACTTAAAGGTGCACTATGTAACTTTCTCACCGCCTGCTTTTCTCCATGGAGATGTTATTGCTTTGCCTGGAATGTTTGGAACTATGGCATTTAACTCATCTAGCTTGTATTTATTCAATGATAGGTGTTTTATTGCTAATAAAAATACACATTCATTAGTGAGTTGGCTTGCCTCTCCACAGATCTGACCTGGTGGCTGGACATAGTTAAGTTTAATGCCATATTGCGGAACCTTCTACGCAAAGCAATAACATCCAGGTGATGTACCCTCGACCACTTTTCATATCAATTTTCAACTTAATAAAACTAACAATTTGCTTTGTACTTTTATAAACTACTTGGGTGATATTGTTTTGTAGTGACACTGAAGTACATTTCTGGCTACACCGCTATACATTTGTGTCCATCCATCTTCCGTCAGCATAGCACCCTTTACCTGAACCAGACAGGTGAGGTAGGGTTACACAGGCGTTACCCTACATTGTGTTTGTCATTCATAGCGCCATAGTGACAACAGAGGCAGCAACTGTAGCTGGAGCCCGTAGCTGAAAACCAACTACAAACATGCAGCGGTGACCACAGGTGTGCAGGGCAGGTATGCACACAGCCAATATGCAAAAGCCCTCTCTCTCGTGTCCAACCCTCACCTGTCTCTGGTTCTCTGCTACAGGAGGCCAGCAGAGCAGCCTCCCGCGGGGCTTTTGCGTGCGAATCCAGCCCCCATCGCCGTTCCCCCCTCCATCGAAGCCACTGAGGGAAATGAAAGCTTTAGGAGTTCATTATAAAACAACAAGAGCCGCACCGGGAGAGTGCTGCCAGGGCTATGAGCGATCCCCCCTGTTATCCTAGTTTTATGTCCCTCCAAATCTCTGAGCCCCCAGTCTAGATCTTCGTGGCACACGGTAGGAGAAAAACAAATGCAGTAGTGTTGTCAAATGAAATGTTTACCTGTGCTGTTAGGTATTGTCATAACCAGCGGTGGGTCCTCAGTTACATTTACTTAAGTAACTTGTTCAAGAAATTGCACTTCTTGGAGTCTTTTTTGGCACTACACTTTTACTTCTACTTAGTAATATTTTATAGAAGTAACAATACTCTTACTTGAGTAAAATTGTTGGGTCCTCGTCCCAGTGTGAGTAAATCTACACATGATATCAGCTTTATGTCGACAATGTGAAGTTATTCCATATATAGTATAATTGTGTTTCTTGCACAAATATGATTTATTTTATCTCAATTTTGTGTCTTTCAGTTGAAAATAACAGATTTGGTGTATTATGTCATGTTTTGTCACTCCAATTACATAAACTTCAACTTAATTTAGCTCCAAATGTAAAAGACTGAGCTAAAATTCTACCAAAACCATGTATTTTCTTCATACATACTTTTACTTAAGTAGGCCTACTATTTTGGCAGCAGAACCCAAACCCCAAATTGAGAACCCACACAAACCAATGGCAAGTAGAAAGAGTTTTTGTCAATCATTTTTTCTAATTTACAAAATATATTTTACCAAACAGAACAATGAATCCCATGACATAATTTAGACAAAATCACAATAGGTTTTATTATTACTTCCAAGCTATATAAAAGTATGGAATGTATTAAGTACTTTTCGACAAAACATCTCTTGTACAATTCATTTAGAATATAATTCATGTATAGTCAATATGCTTTGTTTTGTATGAGAAGTATTTTTTTCTGTTCTATTTTTTTTTACGTAACTATTCTACTTTGATGCAAATACTTTCTGTCATCTAATGGGTGGTCTTGGAAGGTTCTTATCTTAATTCCCAATCAATAGTGCGGCACAGGAAACAATTGCCATGATGCGTCACTTTAATTTACATGCACATTTGCTCTTAGTCATTATAAATATCGAGCCTGTCTCAGTGTGTTGTAACATTGGCCTCGTTTAAAGATTATTACATAAATCACAGGCAGCACTTGCCCCGAGACAAGGCGAGCATCAATCACTTCACCGTATGTCACAATGTACCCGTGTGAGAAACTTTTAGGCCATTCAAATCATGAAAATAACTTGTAATTTCCAAACTATCTTTTAATCCCCCTCTATTTTAAGTGAAGCTTTCTAATAATGAATAATAACGTGTAATGATAGCAATTAGATTAGCATCAAAGACCCAGGAGGACTTATTGTAAATGTCTTATACAATGGCCCTCTGTATTGCGCCAAAAATGATTATGATTCATGTTTAATCATATATAAACTGCCTCTTATTACAAGTTGGTAAATGTTAATTCCGAAAGTTGTTAAACTAAGGTCAACCGCTGCACTTCACTAGTCAGTGAAGTCTTCTTCTTTGAAACATCATCTTTGTCATGAGCTTCATTATTGTTGTCAGTGCTTTCGGCTGGAGGCACAACACCTGCCCCCACGTGCCCCCCGCTCACCTCAGCCCTCACCTGATGCCGGGGCGGTTGTGGCTGACACAGGCAGCGAGACCGCAATGAGTTCAGATTAAAGGAAGGGTGGGGATGCATCACCAGGAAGTGGTTTTGGTGGATTGCCTCTGCAGTTTGGGCAGGTGGATTTCACTGAACTCGATGAACACACTTTGGAGAAAGTGACCAGAGCCTTGGTTTCAGATAGCATCATTTTATTCAATATTGTTTAAGTGCAAACAAACAAACTAAATTACCATTGTTAATTAATATGTAGATTGTGCTGTGGGGTGTAAATAGGCTTATAGTCGTAAAATGGACCTCGACTCAATTTGTGAATATTTCCTGTAAAAATACAGAATACTAAATAAAGAATATTGAATAATTAGTATTTAAGTAAAAGTACAGTTACATGGCTAAACATGCACTCAAATACAAGTACTGCTGCCAAAATTGTATATGTGATTTCAAATGTAGCTAATTACATTTATGATTATACTCAATAATTATACTATACTTAAAATTCTACTTTTAAAAAATGGTATTACTGCAAATCTCTACTTGAAGACAGTAACAGAGTGTTTGTAATTTGTTACTTTCCACCGCTGTTTATAAGTTAGAAAAAGGCTTCTGAACTCCACATTATTTGAAAAGGGTCAGCATTTCATTTCATTTCATTTCTTTTTTTTTTTTTTGCATGTGTGTGACGTCATTCTAGTATGCCACCAATAAGACACACTGCAATGTAAAAATGTATGTCCATTTATTTAATATAAACCAGTTTTAAATATAAAGAGCAAGATCGATTGGCAATATATTACCAGAATATTAACAGAAACACTGTACAAAAACGTAGCATATACACAAGCTCATGTATCTACAGCACAAAGGTCTTTTGGTATTTGCTTAAAGATGAAATGAGGTAGAAAATAATTTTTTTTTTACAGTGGTATATACAGCTGTTACGCTAAACTTTAGACTCTCATGATGAATGGTTTTGGTAATGTGGAGTACAGATTTGGACTTTTAGCAGATAAACAAATTTCATTATGACAGATCCATTATTAAGCATTGAAAGCTTTTTGTGCCTAGTTTATAAAGTGTACAATACCTATACAAACAATAATACAGGCCCCTGATGACACAGTGAGTTCACATCTTTTCCATTCTCTATTGCATTGTTGTTGAAAAAATAGTGTTGTGAGTTTGATTGCTCAAGGCACTTTCCTGTTTTGTACCACATTAGGCTAAATGCATTGATTTACATAGACATTTCCATAACATCAACCGAAGCTCGGCTTGTTTCTTTTACACAATGACCGTGATCATGCATGAAGTTACATTGTTTTAGTGGCATATATCAGCCCTAGCAAGTGGCACAGAGAAAACATATTTAATAATAACATACGTATACAGTTATCTACTTGCCACAGCAACTTAAGTGCTTTTATCGATCTTTAAAAGGGGTGTACAGCAGTTAAAAGACAGGCAGATCCCACAAAAGGCACCTTAGAGGCACCTGGAAACGTAATAGGATTAAAGCAATATAAAAACAGCAGTAGGGCAGACTCAGTGAATTTCCAATAAATAGTCAAGGGATATTGTAATTGCAAGAGCTCCAATACGAATTCAAAATGTGTATAATGTAAATAGAAACTAAATTATTTACACAGCTTGTTTGTGCACTCTGCAACTTTTCTAGTGGAGAATCTACAACCTCCTTGTCTTCTCGGAGTTGTTATTGCTTTGTCTGGAACTCTCCACAGTATAGCATTAAATGTTCCAAAATACCATGGAAGATGTGAATTGCTCCACCTGTCCATAGATTTGACCTGTTATTTAACCTGGTGGCATCAACTGCTTGTTTCCATGGAGGCAGATAGGTTTAATGCTATACTTTTGAACATTCGTGGCAACGCAATAACATCTCCATAAAGGCAAAGCAGGTGACAAACCCTCCAGCGGAAAAGTTACACCGTTCATGTGAAAATCTAAACTGCATTTGGTTTTAAAATACATTTCACACAACTTTGAATTGCCGTTGCAGATCATTAACATCCATTCATACATTCAGTCCAGTACAGAAATTATTCCTCTTTTTTGAAAGATCGTGATTTCGGTGCTTTGAGCAAGACGCATGCAGTTAAGTTTTTGTGATATACCGACACAATCTGCCATTTTCAATCCATGACATTTCCTCCAGTTTCCATAAAGTACAAAGAGTTTTTCAACGTAATTTCTCTCTCCTTTGGCTATGCATTTTTGCAGGTGTACACTTCCTCTTCCCTGATGCACGTTTGGCACTCCACATGGCAGCACCAGCGCACCTGACAGTGGCACGACAAACTGGTGAGTCGCATCGCTGTGTTGTACCCTCGCCCGCAGCATAAACTCTGACAGGTGGTGTCTTTTGCACAAGTCCTTCCTCCTGTCCCAGCTGAGTATCGCGATGCCCTGCAGAAGCTCGGCGAGTCCTCGAGATACACCAGATCGGTAGTGCGTAGGTTTTGTCCGTGTCTACGCGGCCCGGCGAGTTCGGTCTCCCCCGTGGCAGCGTTGGTGACACTCAGGACCTTCACCGAATTGTCGTATTTGTATTTGAGTAGCCGTCCCGTGTCGTGAAAAGGCGAAAGCTGCTTCCAACACGTCCGTACGGCACAGGAACCGGAGACGCCATGGCACTTGCACGTCGTTTTCAGACCACTCTTCACCGCCTGTTATAAGAGCAGGGAGATAAGTACCACCTCAGATCATATTTGGACACAAAGAAAGCATAATAAAGGCCACTTTTTGGTACGACTGACAAGATCCTGCACAAATTGCCTACCAACATTGAGGGTTGAGTCAAATGTAACTTAAAGTGAAGTACCCCCAAAACCATCGATTCAGTTTTTCCCCCCAGAAAATATATTGATTGATTGAGTATGCTTTGTGAAAGAATAGGACCACCATACGCTGTCTTCATCTAATTTAATCTTTTGCATGTGAATTCTTATAATGTGCCAAGTGGGAATAAGTTTGATAGGCGTTATTACCTACTTCCTCCTTTCACGGTTTGAAAATCAGGTACCCCAGCTTTAACCTGACTTCACATAAACTCAAACCATCAGAAGATAATACAAACATCAAATGCTCACGTCTGCACTACTCCAATTCATCTTTTAATGTCTGTAGAATACTGTTGTAGTTGCAGCTCTAACTTGAACCCTTACCACAGTTTGAGAACCACCAACATAAAGGATGGGAAAAAGGTAGAAAGATGTCAGCTTCTTCCCCATTTGATTCATTGCTTGGCCTCTTATCTAAGAGGTCTATCTGAGCTGGAGTGAGCAGGTTTCCTTGAGGGAAGGTTTGGGGTTAGAGGTGGTCTACACTTATACTTTGCCTTCAGCTGTTCCTCAGTCAAAATGTCTGACACTATGGATTCTAGATGAGGGGGCTGCTTGTATTTCATTAAGCGTACATTGCTCATTTTAGACAGCTCTCCTAGATTCTTATAGGTTTCCAATGTGTTCGAACTGGTTCTGTCTGAGTCTAACTTTTCTGGAGCCCGAGGCAAAGGCGACAAACAGTGCAGACTGAGGAATCTGCCCTCTTCTCTCTACATGCCTGCTTAAGGGAAAACATTGATAAGAATTTCTGTCTTAAAGCAAGCGGCAATTACATTGTAGTGGTTTGCGAGGTTAACGTGACCAGTGATCGGTCAATTGGAAGATAGATTGGGGTGAAAGAGGTTAGTCTGAAGTTGAGGTGAAGCAAAGGGTAGTCTCGTGTTGAAAGGTATTCGCATAGCTCCTTCTTTAACAGGTATGAATCCCCTCAGGGCTTTACTGAGAAATGAGGGTGCACCGGCCACTCCATGTTTTGGTTAACACAACCTCTGTTTTTTTGGTCACATTAGCGGAAAACATTAAACTGAGGTGAGATAAGATAAATAGTTCTTCCTGTTTCTCGTTCTAACCCATCCCCATAGGAGCGCGAGACAAGTCCCCGGGGCAAACCACTTGTACACACCGGTGGTTATGAACATTAGCAGGATTTATGAAGAAGTAAGTTAAAAAAAAAATGCTTGCTCGTATATTAAAAAGAGGCCACAGTTACACTATAATCGTTCCTCACTGACGGAAGACCTTTAATTTTCCTGTAGGCCCGCACAGCAAGCTTTATCATGTCTGAGGAACACCTGGCTCCAACAATTCGCCAGTCAACTTGTCTCTCCGTTCTCACCCGCTGCTTGGCTCTCTCTAAATCAAATGATGTCCCAAATAAGCGGGCACTTATTTGGTTGGCACTACATAACTTTACAAGCCCTCTGATGGCACTCTATCAGACGTATAATTGTCATGTAAAGGCGCATCCCATCTAAGTGTAGCTTTATAAAGTTATTCCCGCCTCAGGCATAGCAGAGCACTGATAACATTCTGTGTACTAATCCGATAAACAACAATTGATGTAATATATTTCTAGTTATATATAGTTGTTTGTTGACATTTACCCGAATTCCAACGTTAACGTTATGGGCGTCAACTTGTGCCCGTAAGTCCTTGCTGACTCTTTTCTGGCCCAGGAACTTCTTGATAAACTTGGTGCTATATTTGAGGTTGTCTCCGCAGATGCCCCACTGCCAGGCCTCGCGGTGCTGGATGCCGGGGGAGTCGTCGCACGTGCACCTCTCCATGCGTCCCGAGCTGCAGGCTTTGGCCAGGGCGTGGGTCAGAGCGGCCGAGGACACAGCCAGGAGAAATGCGGTCTCTTTGAAGGCTAGAGACGACATAAAACAGATCAGTTATGTTCGGTGATGGGTAAATGAGTAGGTTAGTTAATAAAAGTAGTTTGCATCCTGACAGTGCACTTAAATGCATCTGTATCTGAGCTAATCTATTACTAAAAAGGAACTTGATCAAATAAATTAAATCTTGCTTAACTCTTAGCCTAATCTATATCTGTTATCTGTCCTTAACAAATAACAAACAAACAAATAAATAAACAATAAAAAAAGGAAAATTATATAAAATAGTACACAAGTTAATAAAATATATGTTACCTGTCAGCTTAAGCAACACTACAATGGACAGATGCAAAACAAGCAATGCAAGTTTACAATGATGCAAATTTTTGTTTACTTTTACAATGTTTACAATTTATAATCCACTATACCACAATCTGTTAGGTCATTTATTTTTGGTTACTCATTGTTGTTTGCTTACCCCAGAGACATGCATTTTAACCAATTAATTATTATTTTGACTAGGAAGGCTTTTCCAAGATGAAAGTGGATAATCGCGCCACCCTTTTCCTCTGGGAATGGGCGCTTTCCTCAGATAAAAATAACCACAGCGCACTCGGCCACACCACAACTCTCTTGGCTCTCTACTCCCTCATTAGCTCCGCTGACCTGTTCATGCTCTCCCACACACTCATATCCATATGTATAAGCATCAAAGAGCGTGCGCACTGCAGCTGGAGAGCTCTGACACGCTACACTGATCTATATGACTTTACAATTCATAAAAAGTTTTAGCAGTAGAGTTATTTCATCAGGAATAGGCAGGATTAATAATATAGCCTGCAAAAACTACAAGAAGTTTATCATTTGTTTACATTTATAGGCTAAATAAATACAAGTCGCAAGTTTGAACAGCAAGCTTAACAAAATATCTTTAAAAAATCTTTAAACAATTCTTAATTTATTCACATTTATAGGCTGAATACATTCAAGTCTCAAGTCTGCAAAGCAGGATTTTTGATATAGCCAACAGAAACTAAGAAGCATATAACGTATTGATATTCATAAGCTAAAGCTTGTAGGCACAAGTCTCAACTAGTAGCTAATTAAATCTTCAACTGGTATTTCTAACATGCTTAAACAGTTTAACAGTAGGCTTGCAATTTCTTCAGGAAAGTCTAGCTGCTTTAAATTGTAAAACCAAGTCAAATAAGTTGAGAAAGTTGTATTGATTTACATTTATTTTACCTATAAGTCTCATTTATAGTAACAAACCAAATTTAGCCTTCAACTTGCTTGTATTCTTAAAACATGCATTAAAAACACTACAGATCTATAAGGTTGATTAAAACATGTGTTGCGCCGACTTGAAATGAAATGAAGGAGAGGCTGTCTCTATAAACCAAATGTAACTTGCCTGCATTCTAATGGACGAGGCAAAAAAACACTACAGCATTAAACCTGATACAGTGTTGAGTCAAACGTGATTGTCACCAACTGAAAATAATTTTAAAAAGGGAAGCAAGTTATACATACATATATATATATATATAAATATAAAAAAAGACAATAACGCCCTGCTTTATTGGTTTGTTCTCTGTGCACTTTGAACCAGACCAATAACCGATAGTTTTTCAGTTTCCAATCACAAATAGCAGCAGATCCTTCTCAAACTCACCTCTCTTCAGTAAACTCCCGCGTCCGTCCAGGCTGCAGTTCCAGCGCTCGTTCCTGAACTGGTAGCGACACTCCAGGAGGCTGAGGCGCACGGACTCACGCAGCGTCTCCGCCAAACCCGGCTCCCGGCGGCACAGCCTCTTCTGCCGCCGGGTCAGGGTCATCTGCTCGCACTGCTTCAGGTGGGCCTTGCCATTAGGAGGGTCGCTAGAAACGGGCCCGGGAAGAAACACCAAAGGTTCTCGTCCTGTCAGCCTACAGGTGAAAATAAAAAATAAAAAAATAAAACAAGTAATAATAACAATACATTTAAAAACATATGTTAAAGTCCGTTCGTTGAACCATTTGAAAAACATTTGAAAACTGTAGTCTAATTATTAAACCTGTTTCAACCACGTGAATTAAAACTCTGCATAAAGAACCTGACACACCTGAAAACGAAAGGCTTTGCATAACTTGAACAACAAAGAAACCATATTTGGCTTTCTCAAAGTAGTCCCTGTTGGCGCATGATACGTGCGTGATTTGTTTACGAGTTGCAAACAAAAGGGTACACCTGTCATAGTTAAAACAAATAAAGTAGCGTGAGTGAGGAGACAAACTTAAAGAGGCTCAGACCCAAAGTAAGCTGCGGTGTGCGCGAGGAGGATGCACAGCGCGATAAGTCGCAGTAGGCAGGCGGTCCGTGGAAGCCTGGAGCCCATGGTGCCGGGATGGGGATGCTCTTCATCTCGCTGTTTCTTGAACAGAGAAAGTCTTTGCCACCTGGCCGGAGCACCTCTTTAAGGGCCCCACACAGACTGACTCCGCTGCGCCGGGCCAAGAGGTCCGTTAGAGGCAGCACACGCTCTGGGCGTGGGGCGATGCGCGCATCACTTTGCAGCATCCTCATTGGATTGAGGCAAGTAATGTTACTGGCTATCACCTCCCACTGCAACACCACCCAGGTGCACGGGGCTTCTAAATGTTGTTCTAAATCCATGCATTTATTATACACTTATAGTCTATAGATCAAATTGTAGCCAAAAACTATAGCCCTATTATATGCCTGTGATCACAACACCCTCATGACGTATTAATACTTTGAATTGTTCTTCTTCCAAGGTGTAAATAATAGGTTTATTTTGCACCTATTGCCCTCCACTCTACAGCCAGATTGTGTCATGGGCTGATCGAGTCAGCACTTTAAGCCTCTGTTTAACTCATCAAAAGATTCGCAAAATGTTATATTGTTATAGCCAAAATATAAGATAAAATTGTTCAAATAAAATGACATTTCTTGGTCGTAATGTCATTTTATCGTTTGACACTTGGGGGCGGTACAGTTGTTGTTTCCTGATCCATGTCTCAGAAGAACTCTTGCACCCGGAAACAGAGGCATTTGAGACAGAAGACTTCACTGTCAAACAACCTCAGGTACATGTCTTCTTTTATGACTCTTGAACATTTGTTTACACCTTGGTCTGTCTGAAATGCGTTTCCTTGGTCCGGTCGCCACGGTCACGCAGTAGCCGTCGCTTCTGAGATAACGCTGAAAGTTTGTGTTCAGAAACAAATCAGATCCAAGTTGTTTTGCATCGCGCGAAAATGTCTTGTTTTCTCATCTGAACGTCACGCGAGCGTCACACGAGGCTGTCGTTTTGCCTTTACCCTCCCGTAAAACGTCTTTAAATGTTACTGATCTTTTATATTAACCTGTCATGAGCAGCAGCTATCGTGAACAAACTGATCCCGAGTCCATGTAAAAACCCTCCTTACAGTGGACTATATATTATTATATGACGCACAAAGGCGTGGTACTTGCGGTATTTAGTTGCATTTATAAACGGGGTGGTGCATTATTGAGCCTGTTGTTCTTTACCACCCTTCTGCAAAATTAAAACCTGTGTCAGGTTGGATTACACTGAATAATGGAGTTTCCCTGTGTGCTATTTCCAAAGCCTGCTTTTATTACTACAACCGGTTGTTTGCCATTATTATTCAGATATAACCATACCGTCTGCGCAATACCTACTATGTGAAGTTAGTCAAAGACGGTTACTGCATATATGCCTTGGTAACCTGAACCTGCCTTACTGGTTTAGAGTTGACCTGTGTAAAACCCCACTTCCTGGTTGTTAGATGCTGTTTTTTTTGTGTCTGCAACAACCTGGACTATACTGTACAAAATCATACTATTGTTGTTCATTGTAGTTCCCTTAACATAAAAAAGTATATTGTGAGAAAAAGACTCCTGGATATAAACAAAAAATAGAATGTAGTTCCTAGTCTGAATTTATTAAATATCCCAGACTACAATATTAAAAAGTGTAAGAACAAGTCAAAAATATAAAAATATATCTGTCTGTCAGCATAAAGTGCAAATTTCTACTCGAGAAATATCTTTGTTAAATAAGTTAATTTAAACATAATTACCATAGCCACCCTGAATCTTGTTTTTTGTTTCTCTCTCTCTCTCTAACTAGTAGTAAGATAAAATTCACACAAAATCTGCACTCAACACAAATGTGTAGAATTATCTGTTTCTTTCCCCTGTGTTTTACATTTGGCACAGGCAAAAAAAAAAAAGGTTAAACACATGGTGAGTAATCTCTTGAGAAGCTGTATTTACAAAAAACAGGTCTACAGTCACAGCAAAGATATTAAATAACAGAAATGCTAATTGTGAATTGAACCGATAATGTCAAAATCTCATCTTCTTCTCGTCGATGCAATCTCGTGTCTTGTCTCGTTTCTCGTCTGTATCTTTTTATTCTAGCTGTGTTCTTATTGCTTGATGCAAAATTCTCTCTTTTAGATAACCAAATATGGGTGGTGCTTTTGCAACTCTTTTTAAATCTCTCTTTGGCAAGAAAGAGATGAGAATACTGATGGTTGGACTAGATGCAGCTGGAAAGACGACCATACTGTATAAATTGAAACTGGGAGAAATTGTTACCACAATCCCAACAATTGGTAAGTTTCATTGCAGGTGAGGAAATGTATTTCTAGGATTGCTATTAGTTTGTTGTACATTTTGTGTCTTGTTTCCTAGGTTTCAATGTGGAGACTGTAGAATACAAGAACATTAGTTTTACAGTTTGGGATGTGGGTGGCCAAGACAAAATCAGACCACTGTGGAGACATTACTTCCAAAACACACAAGGTTTGCAATAAATCATTACAAAATCCTATTAGATCCACAGTGTTAAAAGTTTAAATAATTACTAGCTTGGATGCATGTTTAAGTAATGCAACTGATTAAGTATTCTGTTTCCAGGGCTGATCTTTGTTGTTGACAGTAACGACAGGGAGCGTCTCACTGAAGCCAGAGAAGAACTGAACCGAATGCTGGGCGAAGATGAGCTCAGGGATGCCGTGCTGCTTGTATTTGCAAACAAACAGGTAAATTGCCGCACTCCGCAACACAATTAATAAATCCTCTTTTGAAGACTGGTTAAAAAAAATAAAAACATCTTTCATTCAGGATCTGCCCAATGCGATGAATGCTGCAGAAATCACAGACAAACTGGCCTTGCACACGCTGCGTAATCGTAACTGGTACATCCAGGCCACGTGTGCCACCAGCGGAGACGGTCTGTACGAGGGACTGGAGTGGCTCTCAAATGAGCTCAAGAAGATTTAAAGAGTGTTTGGACTCAGTGGATCTCTAGTTGTTTGCTCTTTTTCTTCTCTGTTGGACTTTTGCCCAGTGCCCTCTAATCCTATATCTGAAGGATGGATGTGTGTTGCGTGCATGTGTGTGGGAGCATCTCTGTTGTGCCTTTAACGCGTTACTTTTAACTCAACATTTTCTGTTCAAGCCAGCTCCAACTAAACAATTTGCACCGGTTGTTCAACAGCTAAAAACACTTTAGGGCAGTTATATAAAAAGTCTGAAAGCTTGTTCGGGGCTACAGTAATCACATAAAGTAAAATATTATTTTTTTGATTGAAGACCACCACGTTATGGACATTAGTTACCATATTTATAGCTGGTTAGCCTCTGCTGTGCCTTTTAAACTTAATATTTATCATTTGTTTCCAGAACCACGGGAGAGTGGGCGAGATTGTTGAGCTCTATATTGTAACTGCCTGTAATGGCTTTGGTAGATTTAATTTGTCATTTATCTAAAAGAAACGAACAGGCAAGGATAAGCTTTGTGGTGATGTTTGAATATTAAGCACCTTGAACTTCACTCACATTCGAACAACTCCCACAAAGGCAATAAATGCTTGAATGCATGTTTACATATATATGAAGGGAAATTACAATGTGTTGGATTTGTGGGTTTTCATTGTCACAGAACAGTGACACCTTTTTTCTCTCGGTTGAGGTTTTTTGTGAAGTTTTCTTCGGGTAATGTATAATTATTTAAACTTATTCTGCATGTTTAACTTTTGCATGTTCAGGTGCTGCCTTTTGACTCACTGCTCTTGGGGCCAGTTTACATAAGAAAGGGTCTAGTTTGCTGTTGGACTGGTCTAGAGCTCATACATTCCTATTCAACATGGTTAAACTGGACATTTGGCACGTTGTATGAATCAGCACGGTAAACAGGGTATTATCTTTTATCCTGGCCTTCTGATGTCATTGACACAGCTCACATCGCTTGCACAAATCTTAGTAAAGCCCTTGCAGTGATAACAATGACATTAATCATTCACAAGAACATTAATATATCTGTAATATTAGTAAAGGAACCCATTGCAAAGAGATTCAAAGAAGAGTCCAGTCCTGAACAGTACATTTGCTGCATTTGTTTTGTTTTTTTAATTCATTGTTCAATGGACAGTAGATGCATTCCTAATACACTAAAATGGTACTTGATGAGCAAAACCAAATGTATTCTGTATATGTGCAATGTGTTATACTTGACAAATGGCATTACTTGTTGTCTACTTATGGACGCTTTAAATTTTCAAGATTATTTCTATATAATTGAGTGGTTTTAATAAATTCTGAGTTAACAATAAAAAAATAAATATACATACCTATGAGGTGTTGTCATTAGACCATTTATATATCTATATATATATTTTCACATCTAATGCTATTTTGGGTCTCAAGAACGTGTGTACTTTTCTAAGTGTATGGATAAATGGTTGTAATGTCCCTCTTTTACCACTGGAAGGCAGTAAAGTCACATTTAAAACTCTTTCTTCAACTGAGAATAAATCAAAAAGATATGACAACATAAAAAAAACTGGTAGAAAAACATTAACATTACTAATGTCAGTTCTGCAACTGAATATGCCAAATATTGTAAAGAGTTTTTACTTAAAGTAAAAGTTGTGTTGCATTTGTAATTCAAGGGCACACAAATGCTCATTTAAATGAAATCAACAAAGACAATATTTTGACAATATTCAATAAAACTTTTGAAATTACAATTACCGATGGCTTTTTGAAACAAATTCATCTAAAAATTGCGAATATTATGTCAGAATAGTGGGCTAGTTAAGCTGAATCAAATGGAAAAAATACAATAAAGTAAATAAAACTAATTACATGAGGTCGGTAGTTACATTTACTTTACTTAAAAAAAAAAAAAAAGTTTCAGAGTAGTTTTCTGACATACTTTTGTTTCTTTAAGTGATATTTAGTTTGAAGTAACAAGTATAAGTTTTTGTTACTCCTCTCACTGTGATTAATTTTATAATGACAAGCTTTAAGTTGATTGAGAGACAATTTGAACATTTGCGCTTCCTACACCTTATCTTCAAATATAGTTTGTTTTTTAATGTTTTATTTATTCATTTAGAAATATCAGAATCTGTGCTGTATTTAATGTTTTGTCTGTCCAATTACAACAACCCATAAATCCAAAGTGTTAAAAAATAGTCACGTAGTAGATTTCTCTTTCCTCTTCATTATTCATCTAATATTTACTTCTATTTGAATCATATTATTGTTAACGTTCCTCCAATGTTTGGAGGCTGATTATCGCTACCTCTCTGGTTCTCGTTGTGGCGATGTCGTGGTTCAGTCGAGGTGGTGTGACGGCTTGTGACTGTCAAAGTGCCACAGCGACCACTTATCGCTCCCCTCCATCTCGATTTCTGGTGGCCTATTCTCCGCTGAGCAGTTACCTAGGAAACAGCACTTTATGTATTTATAGAGCCAGCCATGTGTAGACACTGAAGAGGACAAGGGGCCCGCAACACATTTGCATTAAGGCAAAAGATGGGCGAGATATATAATTGCCTGTATGTGAAGACTTGAGATGTAATGTTGATTGATGACATTAATTTATTTGCAAAGTTCTATGGGTTTCAAACTGTGGGACTTGACCTTGCTCTGGATGGGTTGGTTGCAGTTGAAATTCAGTTTATGATTTTTAAAGCAGGTGGGTCCTGTAATCAATAAAAATTGGTTTACTTTAGTTTTCGTTTGGACATGATTGTGCCATTCTTTCAGTAACAGGCTGGATGGCCTTCTTTGGCGACCTGGAGGTTCACACATGGGATGCTTTTAGTGTATAAAGTTATATGTGGCTGTGCACCTTCCTACTTGTGTGCCCTGTGCTCACGTTATCTGTTTGGTTTGTCTGTCCCTCGTGTGAGGACTGACTGGGGGAAGAGAGCTTTTTCCTATGCTGCTCCTGCAGCTTGGAACTCCTTAGTCGGAGTTGAGATTGCGTGAAATGCGTTCAATTTTATAAGACAAAGAGAGTTCCCATTTTTTAAAATGTGTAACGTTTTTACATTTGTGTGCTGTTATGTCTTTACTTTGCCCCAGGTCACCCTTGATCCCAATGGGTTCTTACCTAGTTAAATAAAGGTTAATAATAATAATAACATAATTTTCACTCCTTACTTTGGTGGCATTACTTTACATTACTGGCATCTTTAAACATGCTTGACTGTATTATGTTTGTTTACTGAAGATGGCTCAAAAAATGTAGTTAATGATTGTTAATATTTGACTGGGGTTCAGAAGGTGGACCACGCCTCAACCTCCTACTCCTCTCGTAACCACTCTTCCACTCTTTAACCACACCTCTAATTACCCAGAAGCCCTATTTATACAGGCCTATCGCAGCATCTCTTGTTGTCTCTTCTCCCACGACCCCACCCTCCCACCTCATGTCTCTATCATCTTCACCGTAACACATCACCATCTAAGAAAGGGGGGGTTCTGAAGGCTGATTACCTGAGATGGAGCCCCCATCCGGAGTCTCTACCCAGCCAACTCTAAGTAATCTATCATTGATCTATCATTGATCTATCATCGATCTATCATCGTCATCATCACTGTTATCAATAAACATTCTCTCATATTCCATTGTTGTGGCGTGGTCCTTGCTTGTGAATGATTGTTAATATTTATGTCGGCAGCCTGATACTAAACTAAATGTAAATTGTTTGAGAATCACGGCATAGTCCTTACATTTCTGGATACGCTGAGAATATTGAATGAAACAGAATTCCCAGGACATAATTCAAATATTATATGTTGCTCCTCGCTCTGCTTTCTCTGTGCTTTCACATGACCTTTTAAATCTAGCCTCAGCAGATTTACTAAATTGTACCTTGATGTGTGGAATCACACCCATTATTTTCACAGCACATTAACCCTTCATTGACCTCACAGTGAAGCTGCTTCCTGCAAAGACAACCCAAAGTCACATTCGCTTTTATCGATCACAGCAGATATTGAAGGATGCAAAAATGATTGTTATAATATTTTAGCCTCAAGCAAATGTCCTATATGGGACACTAATTTCCAATCATTATAAACACATTTATATTTCCTGTAAGGTTGTAGTCGACAGTTCCTTGGACTAAAGCATAACCTGTGAAAACAGTGTTTTTTATGTTAAAAATCAGACTCCCAGATCAGAAACTAATAAGACTTCTCCTTTCTGCTGTGGGCCATAAAAATCCTTATTATCGAATAAAATAATTTGTTAGGTATTACAATTGTAGTTGAATAGGCCAATCCACTATCCGATTAATCAACTAAAACGACTTAAAGTAACCTTATTTGATGTGAATTGTTCTACTTTTTTAACCAAATGGGGAAAAAGTGTAATGGTGCTTGCTCTCCAGTAAAAAATCTGATGGCAACATGAAGGGCACAAATAAAAGTCAAATATCTGTGCATATGTTTGTTAGCTGGTGCAACCCTAAAGGAAAGGGAGAAGTACAAAAATGTGTGACATATTTTAGTAGATAGCCTAGTTACATGTCCATGGTATAATAAATATTCACATCATGCATTTATTGGCATGCAGGGGTCACAATGCTGCTCAGTGGTGCTGCCCTGAGCAACCGCATAATCAATGTCCAATCTGCCCACAAAGTCTTCTGCCTCTGCACTCACCATCTAAAATAAATAAAAACAGAAAGTCTCTTTGAATGACTTACTTAGGCAACTTTTATGTGAGCAAACTTCCCAAAAACGTGTCATGTGCATTGCTATGGCTTCTTATAACATAGTTTGTTTAATTTGCAGGGATCTTGTTGTTTAAAGTTGGTTATCTGGAAGATCTTGTCGTATTTAGCTGCTGCTGCTGCTGTTGTTGTTGCACCTGCCTTTAGTGTCACAATTGGTCACATGGTTTAACGCTGGCTTTTCGCACCCTTCAGATCGACGTTAGCATGTAATGCAATGCAGCTCTCAAATTCAAACAGGTAAGAAACAATGATGATAATAATAATAATAATAATAATAATAATAATAATAATAATAATAATAATAATAATAATAATAATAAATACCCAGAACATTCTGTAGATTTAACATTAAAATTGCAAGAAATGCATCTGTAGTGTTCACATGTTGGCAGCATTTTAAGCTAACTTAGGGCTAACAGAGCAAGTGCCTACTACATGAAATTTTTCATGTTTTTAAAAAACATGTTCTTTATTTATTGATTTATCGAAATGATAATTTATTACCAAAATAGTCGTGAGCTACCTGCAGTCATATTGCAGACCATAGAAGGTTTTAATTTGTAAGTAGGTTGTGGTTGTGTAGTAGTTGCAGTTACACTTATTATTGGACTATTCTAATTATTATTTTAGAATGATAAGGTAATAGGGATTTATGGATCACAGCAGAAAAGAGAATACATGGAGTGTTGGGAGTGACTGGACAGTTTGATCTTTTCATGTGACACTTTTTACTACATCTTTGCGTAAGATCGATGTTCCGGGAATGCCTTTAATCAGCCAAGAGTTTCCTTAGTCGACTACAGCCGGAGGTGCAGCATGAAGGGTAAAAAGTAAGAGTTTTGTGAACCTTGAATTCCAGTAAACAATAAGAAACAATCCACTTGGCTGGTTGTCCTAGCCACACTTTCATTGACATTGTCCCCCTCCGCTCTCCCTCTGAGCCCGCCAACCTCCGATGGACATTTTCCACTGAAGCGAGGGGCGGATATTTTGTATCACAGGATGTTCTAGGGACTTTCTGGGTCGATGGGCCAGGCTGACCAGGCGCAGAGGAAGGAGGACATCCAGGACAAACTGCTTTTGTAAATATGGGAAATCAAACATTTCTTTTCCGACCATGAATTCATCGAGAGCCTAATCTTTACTTTCATTATACAGCCCAACAATTCAGTCTGGGATATGACAGTGGAACAGAAGAGGCATTTGCAATTCACACAACTGCAGCGAAATGCTTATCCAGCTATTTGCAAATCTACAATGAGCGCCTTTTCACATCGGCTCAATAGATGAAATCAATGAGGCACAAGCTCCATGTCATCAAAATGGCCTGGAGATCTCTGTTATTACAAGTGGACATGCATTTGGTAAAGTTAATTCTAATCTGTGCACACATTTCCCTTTTACTCTACTATTGCATCAGTTTCTGCCCCAATTTAGTATCTTTCTTCAGTCCTTTTTGTGTCACACATTGCAACACAAACACAGCTATCCAAGCATTCTGTCTGCACACACAGTGAAGATATTGTTTTGTCTAGGACTGCAACAAAACAGAAAACAGCAGATAATCTCATGCCTTTAAATGAATTCAAAGCACTTGTTAAAGATTATCCACAATGCCAGTGGCCGGTGTTCTTGAGTTGCATAATTTTGATTCCATATTGTATGTCTAAATGTGTGTTTATAAATTTGTTAACTTAATTCATGTTTTATTGTTTGTTTTATTGACATTTTAGCTAGATATAAAGTGTTACTGGGGTGGGTACTCATGAAAAAATTAAACCAGTAGATCGTGACAAAATAACATGATGGCTAATATAATAGATCATAACCGTAATTCGTACTAGCCAATATAAAATCCAAATGACGAACATATTTTTTATCAACAGGTACTCAACAAACTAAAATGTAGTATATTGCAGTTTGATATTTCAGGCCATTTACCACCATTTACCAGTAAAGATCTACTTTGTTCTAGTACTGTAAAACCTATAAGCACAAATGTATGTTGTTTGCAGAGAAGATGCATGCTGCCCTCCAGTACCCTCTTCCTGAAGGCTATAGGCGTGACGGACAGTCCTGTAAAGTGTGTAAGTCACCAAGCATGATCGGACTATACATTATTCATATTCATTCTTTCATCACAGAAGAGGCTCATCTTGGCATTTACTAACTTGTTAAGTAATTAAACTTGTATTAAGCTTGTATTAGACAGCTCCATGACGTCACCACCTACGGTAATTATTCAGCATAAATACAACTCTTATGTCAATGTCTAATATTTAATTTGGTGTCTGGATTAATTAGGAAAAAGGCTTATCAGAGAGAGAGAGCGACTTGAATGTGAAGATTGGTTCAAGTTGAACTCCAGGCTAGGAAACCGAATATTGCCGACGAAGGAAGCAAATATTCTACCTTAGGTAAGAGTTATCCTCTTCAATTCACAGCACTCACTCACACAAAAATACAACAGATACAGTGATTCTCTAAAAGAACTGGATCCTGTATTGGTCAGTTCATTTGTTTGATGAAGAAAACATTCATTGTGTTTCCATAAAGTGTCCACCAACAGCGGTAGGCTTGGCTTATCCCAGCGTGATACATCTTTAGTATTTGTTGTGACATGAATAGCATTAATTTATGCTCACAAACAACATCCCAGCAGGCTGAGCCACATGCTTCACTGATGCTGCTGTTGACTCTCACCTGCTGCTGCCTGCCTCTGGTTGCCATGCCAATCTACTACAAGTGCGCCTAGGGCTTGACACAGCTTCATCATTAGCTACTGTTGTCACAAGGGGATATTTCAAGAGCTCACCCTGCCTCTGTATGCGCTCTATACTCCCTGCCCCGACCTTTAATTTTCTCACTCCAACGCCCTATTCCTGGTAGGGTAGATGCTCCAAGCAGTTTCGCACACACACCCCGCTAGTTCAGCTTCTGATTCCCTCATCGGACCATGTCCCTAGACTGTAAGCTATTACCATATCATGAGAGGAGAGCCTCGGCGGGCAGCAATGCAGCGTGGCTCCTATGTCTTTAAGAGAGAGAGTAAGTGAAATGGAGAAAAAGGCATGCAAGTGTGAATTGATTATGGGCAACATTTGTGCCTTATTCTTAGCGCTTCTTTTCCTGAACACTGCTGCACCGGCATGCACAGCATCTCTCCGCACCTATCACTGTAGAGTACGCCCCTCTCTCTACCCCCAAACTCGCCCCGCACACGCACACACTCACACACGTGCTTGCTGTCACACACGCGCAGTGCTGTCAGGAGCGCCACGGCTGGAGCACAGCCATCTCGCAAAAAGGAGGATCCAGTGGAAGAGCAGAGAAAAGACAGAGCGTGAGAAAGACAAAAGGGAAGGAGGACGGAGAAGGAGAGGAGCGAATAGGAGTGCGGGGACTGGCACGAGGACGGACAGACCTACAAGCTTTGTGAAGAGCGGCAAAGCCAGGGAGGAGGAGAAAACAAACGAGAGGAGGGGGAAACAGGAAACGCGATCACTTTGAGCTGCAGCGGTCCGTGTCGCAGCATGGGCAATGCACCATCCCAAGGCATGTCAACCCTTTCTTAATACACACTTATCCAGCAGGTTTAGGTCTGTGGGGGCTCTGTGCTGTCCTAGCGAGCCGGCAGTGTTGCTCTCACTGTGTTATTAAAGCCGAGGATGGGGGTTGGGCCAGGGGCTTGTGGAAAGACATCCCTTGAGGAGCAGTTAATGGCACTAGGTACGATAGATAGGCGTCTGATTTGGTGTTGGATGTGGGAGGACTGGACCAGGCGACAGGGGCAGGCGGCAGGAGCAGCGTGAGAGAAGCAGGTGGTGCGGGTGGGTGTGAGTGTGGAGGGAGGTGACTCGTGAGACCGCTCCCTGCCAAAGAGTCAGAGCCCAAAGTGTGAGGGAAGTCCAATTTACAAGAGAAATCACAACAAGGAAATGTTATCACACATAATGAGTTTAATAGTGAGAACTTGGCAGCTCTGCTTGGACTAAATGGGGGATGGTACTGTAGATGGTTAGATGGGTGGGTCGTCCGGAGATGCTTAAATCCCTTGAGCCAATATCTACTGTTATTTTGATAATTCCCTTGCCCTAACATCTGAATTTGTCAGGTTATATTGGCTTATAACTCCATTGTAGTAAATGGCAATCTGTCTTCTGCTCTCTAATCCAAAGCTGTCATTGATTCGTGTTTGCATGTGAATTTAATGCATGCAGCGTAGCTTATGTGCAGGGTAATGGGAAGGTTACACCCCGAGGAAGCTGTTTGGAGCTTAGATAAAATGTGCCAACATGCTGAAAGGATTGCTATAGCTGTTTTCAAAGTGTGTTATCAAGATGTCACAAATAACAACTTTAAAGTAACGGTTTGAATCCTCATTGTACAAGGACTATAAGAGAACTAGATCCAGTTTTACGTCCCTCCTCTGTCTCCCTCACCTCTTCTCTCCGCCTTTCTTCCTCCTACTCTTCATTACTTGCATGACCATCACCCAGGGACAGTCTGGTAGCTGGTGGGGAGCAAGACAGGCAACATGAAAGACAAAGACAAAAATAAGGGAACTTCTAAGGATGCCAAGCCCAAAAAAGGGTTATTTCGGCTGTTTTCAGGTGCGTTGAAGATTTGTTGGTGGTTGGCTTTTAAAATTGCATGTTGTGTCTGTGGTGTCAAAATGATGATGGCATTTAGGACGACTTGTTACTACGGTTGGTGATTTCAAACGTGTCTTTAAGCATGTTTATCTAAGCTGTGTTTCCTGGTCACATTTAAATAGTCTTGGAATTGTGTGGTTATTTTTCTCTGCTCGCGGGTTTGCTTTGCGCTGTTGACCTTTTGAATGTTTCAATCTAAAATGAGAGGGCTAATTTCTGGAGTCTGACACATTTATTGTTTTCCTCAAAGCACAGAGGAAATTAGCAAAGAACCCTAGTGAATCCAGACGCAGGCGTTAGAGGCATGAGACGGCTAGAACAGTGGTACATGTGCTAGACAAGGGCTCTCACTGTGAAGGTTGCTCTTAGAAGTCTGATTTGTAATTCTTTGAGCCACTAAGCTATATGTTTATTCATTTGTTATATATATTATGTAGATATATCATTTGATCTCTCGTCAATTCACAATTACATGTGTTGTTAATAATCAAAGAACATTATTCAAAATTGTGGTTTTCAAATGAAGATACGTTAAATAGATTTGGTACACAAAGAGTGACCTAGTGACCTATCTTGCTTATATAATGATTGTGGTCATTATGCATATGTAAATGTACACAAAATGTGGTATTACAAACCTATGCTTTTAACTTTAGAATTAACTATATAGATGTTATTTTTCCTGTTGCTTTTCAATAAGTATTAAATAGTGTACTCTACAATTTTCATTTTAATCTTAAATGTTTGATATTGTGGGCTGCTTTTGACTCTTTGGAAGTAAGTAATAGTACTTTGGTATGTTTTGTACAGCTTAAATATAATACATTAGAGCCTATACTGTTCATGTTTATCCTATTATACTATAGCTTTGCGCACAGACACCAGATTTTTGGGCTTTATGGTTTTGTGTTATATCATGTATGTTCAGCTTAGCTCTATGTCAACACACACGGCTGTCGGCTGATACTCTGAGCTGGAGTCTGGGAGGAGGCTCTGCAGCAGCTGGAGTTTGAGCTGATGAGCTGCTGCTGCTGCTGCGTGAAGGCTATAGTCATGAAGAAGAAGCATTGTGGATGATTGTGATGAGTGAGCGAAATGGAGATGGAGATATTGCAACTGCAGAGCGGCTCACATGCAAAATGGGACCACTGCCAGGAATGCAAGTGGTCCCATAGCCACCATCATTATCCCTCATTACAGTAGCCACCTGTAATGAGGGATAATGATGGGACAAGATCTCGTGCCACAAGATCTCATGAGATAAAATTGCCACAAAATTGTTATTATTATTTTTTACATTGGTTTGTTTTCATTGGTTTGAACAAAAAATGGTAAAGTCAAATAAATAGAAAATTATAAAGCCAAAGTTGTGAACCAGACTGCACAATGCATTCAGATTACATTTATTGTAATTTTCTCCAATTTCCCCTTCAAAAAAACAAACAGTATTACTATTAAAAAAAATCAAGGGACGCACTGATACCAATTTTTTCCCCAAATTGATATGAGTATGAGTATTTCATTTTCAGTACTTGCCGATACCGCATACTGATACCAGTACCAGGCATTATTTTCACGGGTTCTAATACAGTAGTAAATCTCATTCATTTTATCCATGGGTTTCAGAATGATAAATACATTTTGCTACAGCAATTAATAACTTAAAACAAAAATACATATATATTGAATGACCAAAAGTCTGGTAAGTATTTCAAGAATGTATCCTTTAAACAGCACTTTAATGTGCAGTTGGCAAATATGTAAACTACTGTACTCTACTGTACTACTGTATCGGTTCTTAGTATAGCCACCAAATTAAAGTAGAAGCACCTGGAATCAAGCCGATACCTGATACTGGATCTATTACTAAACATGCGTTCAAATTATGAGAATTTTGCAATGCTACGTAAAACGTAAGAAGCAAAGGAACTTGCTAATGGCATCTGTTTATAAATTGATTGTATCAGTCAAATCAAAATAAAAAGTTGGTATATGTTTACCTTGGTGGGAGATATATTGAGAAAAAAAAGGAAAATATTGTTGCTATGGCGATATGTAAAATTACAAATTAAGCATATAGTCCAGGGGTCACTACATACATTTTCACCTAGGTCCAGTTTAAGAACATTTCCGCACGCCATTGTCCGGAACCTCACGAGGTTTCTGCAACTTTGCCACTTTTATATTTGAATATATATTATTATATTATAACATAAAGAGTATTATAATGGGCCTAGTTATTTTTCACAGTTTACCAATTAATTATATTTTATATCAAATAGTCTAATGAAGGTTTTAAAATACATTTCAATGTTTTATTGCTCATTTAAAAGTGTATTTTAGCCAGAATATAAAGCTTGCATGAGATGTGGAGCAGAATTCTGCTTTTTTGTTGATCAGAACATCACACACTGGACTCCGTTATTCCTCTGCACAAACAATGCAGCGATGTGATTGGCTGATTGGCGTTACATGGAAAAACCTTTTTGTTCCATTCAAAGTTAAATGTGGCAAAGCAAACTCTCTCATCAGTCTGCGCAGCGCTTCTTTCTTATTTAGTCAGAATAGAACAGACATCACAATCTGACACACAGTGATGCGCAGGCAACAGGCTCGTAGTGCGGGTCGGGCTCTTGTGTGTTTGGGACGCGAATGAAAGATACAAACTCCCAGTTCATTTGAAACAATGTCTCTAAAACCCCCTCATCACTAACAAACGGGGAGGCTGCACTGCGTTCTCCAAAGTTTCATGTAGGGGTTCGGGTCCAGACAGGACTGAGCTTGGGTCCAGAGTCCGCCTATTAGTGACTTGGGATATAGTCCATAAGAAAAACTATGTAGGAATGCTTCAAAAGAGTAGATTCTATATAAAAACAAAACAAACAAATGTTCTTATTTGTACTTCTTGTGTGATACCCTTACCAATTCATTTACAAGCATGTGTTTGATGAATTCACTTTAATGTTCTCGCAAGTTTCATCTTTGAGATAATCCAAATGTAACTTTATTGAATTAACATAATTTATCCTCTAGGTAGCATAGTAACACTGCTTTACTAAATGTATATTTTAGATTTACATGCACCTGTTGTACTGTTGAAGCTCCTCTTTTATTGGACAATATTTAACCATCTGCTTTTTACTGTGGGCAAACCTGTAGGAGGCTTATGCATTGTTGTATTGTACTCTGTCATCGCCACCACCACCGTTATTTGTCCACAAACAACATATATTAAGCCTATCCTGGAGAAGAGAATGGTTTAAATCTGTCTGTCCTCATTGTAGGAGCACACCTGCCTGTCTCCCATGTCCATGTCACACAAAGCCCCATGACTGCTGCCCTGTGATTGGTTGCCGATGATGCAATGTTTTATGACAGAGATGCTGCATGCTTGGAGGGCATTTATGGGGTAATTGCCCCTGCTGGGAATAGCGTTATTCTGTGTTGTACTGATTCTTACCTCAATCAGCGAAACAAAATATTAACATAATATTCAAACTGTGGAAATGCTAGGACCCAGTTAGCCGTGCATAAATTGGTTGAAATACATTGTGACTGTGGGGTGGGATTCTGCCAGAATCTCTTTCCAAAGCTGCAAGCTGTTCCTTATGGTGTCCTCGCTTCATGCCGAGCTCTGCTCGCAGCAAGTTGTACATTCCCGTTGTACACCCACGCATAATTTGCATACATAAGAAGAAAAAAGGATCTATAACACATTTAACTCAATGTCATATGTCTCTTAAAAGCACAATAAGCACTTTTCAAGGGCATAAATGATTCTAAATCTAAAACATAGCAAAGAGCTTATAAGGACAGGAATGTTGGATAGCTCTAAAAATAAAAACTGAATGAGTTTGGAAAAAGGTCTATCAGTGATTTATGTTTTTAATATCAAGTTCACAGGGCATATTTTAAATGTAAAGCTTTAACGTTTAAGAGATGACTTTAGCAGCTAAACTAATACATACAGTAACTTACATTCTGAGGTGTTATGAGACCCCAGAGGCAGTCTTACAGGATGTTCTTCTGTCTCCAGAGGAGTTTAATTACCTAAAAATGCGAGCTTTGTTGATAGTGACCTTCCCAAAAGTAATTTTGTTTTATGCTAATTCTTGAATATATTGCACAATGACCAGTTTAAAGGTTTTGTCCATTCAATATTTCCCTGACCAGCCAATAATACACACTTCTCTAATACTTTATGGAGACATGTGGTCTGAAGTTATCTAAACTTTTGGATATAGTAGGTGAGATTAGCTCCATTCGCACATGCACTTCAGACTACTGTTGTCATGATAGTAACATTTCAAACCTGTTTTGACACAAAGGAATAGGTGTGATACTTGTTACCAATTTTGATACCACAATGATAATAAAATACTGCTCATCTTCACTTTCTTTACGTTACCATGTAGTTTTATACTACTTCTGATTAAACTCAAGATTATTCTAAAACTAAGGAAACATACAACTTTGTTCTGTTTGTTATTTTTCAGTTTGATAATCCTGCTTCAGAGTCAGAACATTGCCAGGTTTTCCACTCTGAATTCTCAGCCCTCTGAACACTCTCACCAACGAAACAAAGCTTGTAACCAAGGAAGCAAGATCCGTTCAACAGTTACTTTTTTTTTAATTTATGTATGAAACACAAACTCAAGTGTAATTATGCTGCAGTGGTTAAATCAAAGTTGAACCAGTGTATTTAATGTATAATGTAAACGTTTGCTGAATGTTGCATATGACAAGCTTCATGCATTCTTTATTGACCAAGTTGCTGTCTCCTTTTCTTAAATCAGACTAGTTGTTGATTTGACTGTAGTTCTTTGCCTGGCTTGACAATTGTAGCGCAGTCTATTCAGTAATGCGTAGTGATTTTTAATTTGAGGAGAAGAGAACACTATTGAGCCGGTGCTTGGTTTCAGAAAGTCCCAAGAGGATTGCTAGTGAGAGATTAATAAGTGAAGAAGATACTGTTGAATAATATTTAGTGCACCTTTGGGAACTTCTATTAGAGGTGTCATACTTTTATCAACCAATAGGGAGTTAGTGTTTTAAAATGTATACATTAAGTGAGCTAAAATAACTTGGTTTTCACACACATTTGGGGTTTGACTGGTGATATTTTGACTTTCAGGTCTATAAGAAATCCGTAATTTATCACAAAGCTTAAACCTTTTAGTTCATATTTGACACATCACTGTTTGTAAGTTAGATGGTCCAACATACTTTTAACATTTCTTTACTTACATTGCTATCAGATGTAATCAACTAACAAAAGCAAACTAAAATGGCATAAAATTCAGTAATGTAATGTAATCAAACCTGTTACCTGGTCGATAAACCAATCAGCACATAGCGGGGGAAACCAAACCAGTAACACATTGTAAAATAAAGTTGAAGGGGGGAAAAAAGTACAAAGGCTACAAAGGCTCAGTTTGCCTCGGCAGGCGTCTTGTTCTGGTCGTTTGAAGGCAATGCTCCGCTCCCCTGATCCAAACGCGGGAACAAAGCGGTCTAATACCTGTCTGATTTTCACCTGGTGTTTCGCTCTGACTGAAATAGCATTGCTGCAGACTCTGTTCTTAATGCATGCTTGAAAAATGGGGCGGCTCGGTTTGTCAGCCTCAAATACATCTGCGCAGGACAGCAGCGGTCTAAACATAGACAATGTAGATCATGTCACACAACTCCCCACATCCCACCAGTTGTGTTTTGGACGTGTTCCCCGTGGTTGACTATTAAAAATTAAAACGCTTTGCTGTAAAAGGCGCGAGTTTGCTGTAAGTTTCATATAATCGTGGCTAGATAGGGCAGGTTAGTGATAGCCAATTGTTTCCAGTGTATGGTGTGTGTCCCGGAGTGGTTTCCTGGAGATAATGATCTTTTTGAGCATACAAAAAAGGGAAAAACTGCTAGATACTTAGCGGAATTTTGAATCACAATGTCTCAACTTTAGTTATATCAGTTTTAAAATTGGAGGCATACAAGAAAACAGCTTTACAGCCGGAAAAACAGGCAAGAATGATAACCAATTATGGGACTGGTTGGACTGCAATTTCAGACACAATCGGCTGTCCAATTTATAGCAGCACAAACTGAGCAGAAAAATCAGCTGTTGAACTGTTGGATAAATTTTACATTATGCTGGCATTTTTTTTATAGCAGTAATAGTTTTCATACTCTGTGCATGTTGAAGATAAAATACATGTGCATATTTATTTAAAAAAACTTGTACTGCACTTTACAGGCTTAACAAAGTCTCTCAAAGTGCTACACTTTTTTATATCTTGATAACTTTAACACAAGTTACCTCAGCATATTCAGTAGCCAAAGTCTATTAGATTTTTTCTGCCTTCACTTCTGATTTCAAGACTCAGTCAGTAACCGCTCAAACTCTGATGATTTGGACCAGATCAGCCTCCCTTCTGCCACTCGCTGGACTTAAATGTTGGAAGATATCTTCTCTTTCCGGTTCTACTCCACAAACACCAATTTGTTTTACCAACTTTCCATCACACACTTACTGAAAGTTGTTTGTGAATAGGCACCACTTAGTGAATAGGGCATCGAATCTGTGTGAACTGTCAATCAGTCAATAGTTTGGGCAAGTAAAGGCCTGAAGCTCATATTTACTCTGAATAGCTTTTAAAGATTTATATTTTACTCCCTGTTCATAAGAGATTTACCCATGGAAATATTTTTTTTTGTCACTACAATCAATGTGTGCTATATTTTTGTAATACTATCACCTTGTTATGTCAGTTGATGTCATCTGTTCTGATACTTAAAACAAGCATATTCTAGCATGAATGTTGTTAATAATATTCATGATTTATGGAACAAACTTGCTTTACAATAAAATATTCTATTCTGGCTCAAAGTTTAAGTTGTGTGCTGTTTAAATTTGACGTTGCATGTCATATTGGAACAATATGCATTGGGGATGCCATCAATTTTATATCATAATTCTTGCCTCATTTTATTCAGCATCCCCTATTAATTCTGCAGGACTATATATGCCATTTAACATGCAAGTCATGCTGTCAGATACGCTGTCTTTCCTTCTTCCTTTCTCGTTTTCCCCACTAGGAGCTACCCTACTCTCAGGAATCCCATTTGCTTGTTATCGCCTGATAAACATGCAATGACTTATAAATACTTTTGGCTTAATACACCTGCATTCGGCCAGCTTAGCCAAGAGGAAAATATCTGCTTCTTGCTTTGCCAGTGAAGCTGCACAAACATTGCATGCGAGTTGGCTGGACAAGCCTAACCCACTGCCATAAACGGTTAGAGCATCTACTATGATAAGGTCAGGTTTATTTTTATTTATTTATTTTTCAACCTCAAACCCACATCCTGCGTTTCTCCAAGCCAGTGTAGCTGTACTCATCTTTCATTGTAACCACACGCTTTAAAAAAAAAAGTACATTTGGCATCAGCAGTTTTGAAGCCCATGATATGTGATAATAAAGATAAGATAGATGCACAGTGGAGAGCTTCTCTTTGATTCTGAGCGGAGATGGGAATTTGTGTTATAAGCAGAAGGTGTGAAAAAGGCTTTGCTGACGTTGGAGGACTTCATAACTCCTTAGTTAATTTTTTTCTCTCTAATATTTCTGGTAGAAGTGAGTCATTGGCTGGTCATGATTCGCCCGACTAAAATTGCCTCCTATTGCATGACCTTGTTCAATAACAGAAGCTCCGCTGAGGATGGCACACGGTGGTAATCAGTGACGAAGCCAGAGCAGGTTACAGCAAGGAGAGTTGAAGGTCGTCTCATATGGAGCTTTTGCTTCTTCTTGTTTTATATTTTTCAATTTCTGTTATTAAAAGGATTATTCCCCAGAAGTAATATGTCAGCAAGTCCTTATTGCTTTGGTTGGGATGGGTTGGGCCACATGCACAACATGGGGTTGATTAGTTCTAGTTTCGATTGCATTTGTTAAAATCAGATTGTGTCATAGATTTGTAGGTATTCCCTTAGCAATAAAAACACCTGTAAATAAATAATTCTTACATAGACATAGTATTTTTAATGCATTATTGTGGAACATTCCAGGCAATGAAATAGATTCTCGTATTTTGTGCACCTCTCAGGCACGGACACATCAATCGATTTTGAACCTTTCATTCCTTTCTGGTTAATTAACTAAATATTGTGTTATTAGCCGTGAATACTAACTTGCGTAAAATATGTAATTTCAGTTCTTTCTCTTCAACGTTACTCATGCTTGACATAAAGAGTTTGAAAACTTTCTATTTGCTATTTCAGGCTTACATAAAGTGAATATACTGTACCATTCCCACCTTGTTAGATTATGATGGACACCTGGAGAGTTTAATAGCTCCCAGTCCTGCATGTTCTCCCATTGTTACTAAGGAAACAGTAGCTACAGAAGCGGAGGTGAGGCAAGTAGGTAACATTATTATGAGCTGTGTAGGGCCGGGGTTAAACGCTGCTTAAATTCTTGATGCTGTTTTTATTAACTTTCCCGAGGCCACCGTGCGCTTTTCAGGTGTCACTTCATGGACACGTGTGCACACTGTGTCGTGTGTCAGTCTGCCCTGACCCTGAATGTGTCGCCGCAGTGAGCGAAAACACCGGCACATTTAAATTTGACACAATTTGATAGAGAATAAGATTTGGAATATCAAAAATCTGTTGCAAAAAGTTCATAGACACTACAATTTTTTGCACCGTGATCTACAGGGTTAAATGTTCTACTGACTGTCAATAAACTAATTGATTAAAATTAACTAATGATCTATTTATATTAATTTATTATAATAATTAATTTATTCTATGACTAATGAGAATTTTTGACTCATTGTTTCTTTTCATTTAACACTCAAAGACACCTTGATAATGTAAAGCCATTATGCATGCAGTATTGCCAAGACTGTGCATAATACATCTAATATTCCTGTATTTTCAGCAGTCTTGACGCTGGCAGACGCTCAACATTCATGTTTCGCTAAAGAAAACACATAGGAAGTGTAGAAGAGCACTGCGTGTTTCCCTCTGTAAAAAAAAAACAGGGTGTGGCATTGTGTTTCAATTGGCCACTGCAGATGCAAAGTGGCATCGAAAGCAGCACCATGTTTTATCTGAGGTCTCTGGTCAGTGTCTGAAAGTAAAATGACTGAATAATCACACTTTAAATGAATATGTCTAACCCTTTCATCCCCAATTCATACTGATTGATATTATTGTTTTTTGCCATGACAATAATTATGTACTGGCTTAGGTTATAGAAGTAGTGGTTGAAATATTGAAAAAAAATTGTCTTTATCTTTTGTCTGAATTTATCAAATCAAGCATATTCTCTATTATTAAAACAATGTTTAAAGGCTGCATGAAGGATTTTTTGTTTGAACAAAGGTATAAAGTGACATTTTTACAGTCAAGTCACTTTTCTGGACATTAAACTTTTACATTTACAAGCACATTTAGCACATTTCTGATGGATTGCCATTGAATCGTCTTAATATTGTTAACAGGATAATAAAAAAATATTAGATACTCATTTTTGTCACCCAGAATGATGTGATAGAATAAGCAATATCATTCTCTGAAGTAATCTTCAAGTTAAGTGTCTTTTCCAGAATATTAGATGTTAATCCAGCTTCTAAATGTCAGAAAGATTTGTGTTTTAATACTGAGAAGCTGTTGTAGGAAGATCTTACCTGCACTGATATTTCTCTCCAATCTGCTCTGCTAAACAGGAGCGACACATGCAGTCATTCCGGCCGCTGTCATTTTTTATTATTTATTGCCTTTCTAATAACAGGACTTGGTAATGAGTGGGTGGAATCAAAAGCTTTGTGAATGTAATTGCATCAGGTGTTTATGAAATTATCTCCTGCTCTTTTCTGACTCTCCCATTTCACACAATAATATCATTAATTTCAGCCGTATTCCTCTGATTTCCATTTACTCTATAACAAAGCTTCAAATATTCATAAGTTGAATATTTGATGCCACGCTTGCAATATTGGGCACACGCATTTACAGGATTCATTAAGAGACCTTCTGTTTCACTACTTTGTCAAATAAAAAGGGAGAAAGGATTATTCTGGGACACTCAGGGGTTTATTTTATTGCTTAGTGCCCTCCCAATGTTGTCCTAAAACTGCAAGCTTTTTTCTAACCTTCTGTCATGCAACAAGCGAAGAACAGCAAAGTCACATTTGGAGTGTGGTAATTGCATTTTAATGATTTCAAATGAGAAACACTAATCTATATGAACGT
Organism: Chaenogobius annularis; assembly: GCA_015082035.1. Lineage (NCBI taxonomy): Eukaryota > Metazoa > Chordata > Actinopteri > Gobiiformes > Gobiidae > Chaenogobius > Chaenogobius annularis. The sequence goes on along the minus strand of BJKM01000455.1, from coordinate 246,561 downwards.
TTAATTGGCAATTGTCTATTGTAAAGCGACTTGATTACTTGCCCACATAGACATACTGGCATGTCAATTGACCTAAACACTAATGGCAGTAGTTCGTGCTATTGGTTCTATAACTAAAGCAGTGAATTATTATAAGCAAATGATCAGTTTCTAGCGTGCAGAGTAACCTATGTTTATACCAGATTTCATTCTGCTTTGGAAATTCATGGGAAATTATGCTTATAACTATTACTATTAAAGCCCCAGTAAGTACATTTGACCTGTTAGCCAAAACTAGACTAAAATAAAAGCATGTTGTTATTAATTTTTATGCACGTTAAAATCATTCCATCCTTACTGTGGTCTTGCATCTCCACAAACCTGACTCGTAGGCCTTGAGCTAAACGTATCCATCCCCATGAAGAATGCTCTGAATGCTCTATGAAGTATGGTATTAACTTTCTATTTTCATGGACTCAAGTTTTTGCTTTTAAAATATATTTGACTGTCACACTGTTGTTATTTTTAATGTCTCAAAATTCAAACAAAAAAAATTGAAATGAATGTGGTTTTACTCTCAGGTTGTTTGCCATAGGAAGTTAGTTAATTCTCAAGGACCTTTGTCGTCATAATGTTGCCCACAGGAGAAGAAAAGTGTATTTTGTTTATTGGAAGTTTATACCTCTCTGCATTAGTAGTCCGCTGTGGTTTAGAATGTTTAACACAGATGGCCCTCGGAGATGGTGAGGTCATGTTGGTTCACACAGACTAAGTGCTTTTCAACGTTTTACATGTTTCATTCGGCACCAAGTCTTATTACAAATGATCACTGTGTCATATTTGTAAATCACAAAATATATAATGTTAACCCTAGGGATGTAGCAATAGGCAAAATATTGTGATATTGTGATATAAAATGTATTAATTATGTATTGATTGTCGTGAGGGAGGATTTTAAAATTGGAGTCAAATTTAAGATGGAAAAAAAATGCAGTATTTCTTTTGTACTTTTCAATATTATCCAACTGCAATTGGTAGAGGGTAACAACTCGGTTAGTATGTGGTTCAAGTTATATGTACAATATTTTCCAGACAATTATAATGTGAACCTAGAATGCCATTTATTTCATTCTTCAGGACTGCATTTAAATTGTAAATTGTATTGTTATGGACAACATTGTTGGCTATATTTCTTTGATGGAATGTGCTGTTTGTAAATCCCTTGTGTCAACATTTCACAACAAAAATATGCATCTACTTCCTGAATTTGAATTTGCCAATATCATAGCTTATTCCCACCTGCAGTGCTGGTGTGTTTTTTATCCCACAGGAGCGGCGTGTCACGTGTGTGGCTTGTGTGTTGTGGTAATAACAGCCGGCTCTCTTTGAATGATTCATAGACGACAGAATACTAATGAGAAACTCTGCAAATGTCTGGGAAAATCCACGCCGTGCCCTTAAAACATCACTCAGCCCTCAGGGAAAAACATGGTCACCTGCTCTTGTCTTAGTCAGCTTCGGACATGTTGATGAAAAATGCTTAGTGATGCATCAAGTTGGATTAAAGTAATGTTTAAGACTTAATTTTTTCCTTGTCGAGCATTGCATTGTTACGACGATGAGGCATGACACTTGCACAATGCAGAGTTGATTGAAAGCATTAGAAGGGACTAGAATAGATTAATCATTTCTGCTTGACAAAAGATGAGATTGTTGGAAAGAAAGTAGGACATGATCTTAACTGAAGAAGGTCAAATCAGCGCTGAGCAGTGGAGAGAGAAGGGCAGGCAGCCTTCAAAATGGGCCCCATCGCTCTTTTCCATATCTCTCTTCTCCTTCATCTTTCGGCCCTCGTTTTGCCTTCACGCTCGAATATACCTGATGGCGCCTGAACATAGCATGAGTCTGTATTGATTTCCCCTTTGGTCTTTGCTGTGGTTTGACGTAGGAGTCTGGGGCCATGCAGAGCAACCACAGCCCATTGTATCTTCTGCTAAAGTTTAAGCTTGCTCCAATCCTTACAAAGCTATATCATGGTGCTCGGACTTGCCTAAAAATACCCAATTGTACACCAGTTATTGTCAGCGGCTGTGACGAAGCTGCAATTACAGGCATTTTCCTGTTTGGCATATAAAGAGTTTATTCAATCAAATATTATCCGGGTACCTGGAATCTCAGGACGTCTCCCTTGTGTTTTAATAGTTAACAAACTGATAACACTTCTACAGTTCTCTGTTCCTCTTTGCTTTAGCTTTGCTTTGTAGCAGCATAAAAGTAATTTGTACAAAGACATTTCAGGAACTAGAATGGTCAGATGGATTGTAAGAGAGACAGTCTAGTTTTAGGCGGGTATTTTTATAAACGCATATCTGCTGCCCTTCGTTTCATAAAAAGTACTGCGTACACTCAGAATCGTTTTAAATAGATGTACGTCCACACAAACAAATTGCGCTCTCGAGGGCGGTCATAAACATGCCAGACCAATAGTTCACAGAGTTTGCCTAAAAGTTAGACTCAATCTATCCAATAAGAGCACGCCTTTACCTCGTTGTAACTTCCGCAAAACATGAAGCATGGCGCCAGATTTCGCGAGTGGCATGCCTTCTAGGTGGAGGAAAAGTTATTTGATGGAATATAGCCGACTGTAAAGCTCTCCTTCTGTGCTCCGCGACAAGAAGCAGTTGTTGGGTTTGCCAAATCGAGCGAGGAAAAAGCACTTATACAAACAAAAGCAGCACACTTCTCAAATGATCCATGTTGTCCACTGTCAGGCATAAACAAGGACATATATGACGTGTATTCAAGAATTGTCGCAGATAGTGACGTTTGGGACCTTTTTAAAACGCTGTTTATCCATGTCCATGTTTCCAAAAGCACTGTTTTCAAGAGCATAATCCTGCGGTTATGTCTGGACAACAGGTCAAATCGTAGAAAAATATGTGCGTTTTATCAGATACTCGGCTACGTGTGGACATGGCCTTTGTCATTCATTTTGGTGCCATGCATTTTTGGTTTAGTTTTTGGTGTATATAGCTTTGAAACAAAAGCCATTTAACACATAAAATACAAGGTTTCGTCTGATTACATTGTACTTTTTGGAGCTCTTTGCTTGTATTACCTTGCATTAGCAAACAATATAGAACAATTAGACTGTAGCAGGAATACATTTGGTTCCAGTTGTCACTTCCAGAGTTCATACTGTGTGCCGCTTGCTTTTTGTTGAGCCCCTGGTAGCAGTAAACAGTACAATACAGTATTATTGTTTGCAATATCTCTGGTGCAAAATACTGCAAGCCATTCATTTAGTTTAGAATGGGTGTTTCAACAGAGGACAATGTGCTTATTCATGGAAATATAGCCAGAGACAAATAACAGAACAACTGAAGTGTACCATACACTTCCATTTGGACAGAATGAAAAAGCAAAATTAATACGTCGAGACAAATGAATGCGTTATGGAAGATAATTCTGCTTTGGCGCTTAGACCCTGGCAGGGAACGACAAGCGATGGAGATAGGACTCATCCCTCTGGGCTGTGTGAGCTGAACAGCTGACCGGAGGAGCGAGGAGCAACAACTGAGATGTGTGAGGCAGCGCAACGGCTTGGGAATGAGACGATGAGCAGTGAGCGAGGATCTGAGCCTTGTAGCTTCTGAAGCTTCTGAAGGTCAAGCTTGTTAGGGCTGTCTTCCAGTCTGAACTTTCATTACACCAAAGTGTCAACAAATATGTTACATGTTAAAAGTCAATGCTTTATGATTAAAAAAGAATATAACGTGTAAAAACTACATTTCCTCAAAACGCTGCCCTTCTTAACACTGGGTTTCAGAATGATAAAAATGAAGACCATAGCAATAACAATTCAAAACAAAATATGATTTCTTTTATTGGAAAATAAGAAAAAGGAACTTGAAACAGGAAGCCAAACATGTGGCCATAGCTTTCTGAGATATGCATAAAATCATCTCAACTAATCCTTTGACCAAATATATTGAATGCTATTTCTATAGATAGCTTGTAGGTGTTAGAGCAGGCTTCTCCACAACAAAATAAACGCCAATTCACTGTGCTAACATGATTGCTATAATGTAACGACCCCTCTGTAGTTTGTTTTTCTTTTGGCGTAAATAATCTATATTTCTTTGCTGCACTATCAACAAATGTTTTTCTTCGACATATATCATAGTGTGTAACATAATATAGAATGTAATTTTACATTTATAGTACTTGGAAATAACCTTATTCTGCCCCGCCCACTTTTACTTCTGACTGATACTGATGCGCACTGATCCATTGGGATTGGCAAATTTAAAACTGAAAAAGTCAACAATGCACTCTCTCTCTATCTCTCAATGGCTTAAAACGGCTTTGTAGTCTGTATATAACTTATTATATACAGCAGCCCTATGCAAAATCGTACAACCGGAAGAAGTGGTGCAATTAATTCAATTCAATTACATTTATTTTTTGAAACCCACAAAATCACAAGTTGGCTTGATTGGCAGGAATCAAACAGAGAAGCAGATTAAACAATGTTAACAGGACTTTGTCCCAGCATCCCCTGTCCTTAGACCCCCTTCTCGGCAATGAAAAACTACAAAAAACCCTGTGATAACCCTGTGAAACCACAGTGAAGGAGCGCGTCTACTCCCATGGATGGACAGGCTGCAGATGTTCATTTTCAGATAAGAATGTTCCTCCAGGCAGTTGAGGAGCATCCTGGTCTACAGGTCAGGGCCATGAGATTGGGCATCTAAGGTGTGGTGGCCACTGGAGCAGCATCAGCACTGTCTGAAACAGTAGAAGGAGAAAAGTAGAGGATAGTGCTCAATCTGCCATACTTCCCCCGGCATAGTTGTTCCGTGGGCAGTGTATCTAAGATACTGTAGGTTTTTATTTCAGATCCTAGCTGGCTTGACCATAATCTTTTTCAAAGAGGAATGTTTTAAGCCTGGTCTTAAGTGAAGAGACTGTGTCAGCCTCTTTAGTTTGGTAACTAAACTCTCTACCGCCTACTGTGCTTTTAGAGACTCTTGGGACAACCAGCATTTTGAGAGCGAAGTGCTCTGTTTGGATGATAAGGTACTATCGCATCTTTGAGGTAGGATGGGGCCCAGGTCATTTATGTCTTTAAAAGTCAGGAGGCGCATTTTAAATAGATTTTTTTGCTATATTACATAGATGAAAGTAGGCTGTTTTACAGGTTTTATTTATATGTGCTTTGAATGAGCTCTCATGGTCAAATAAGACTCCAAGGTTTCTTACAGTAGAACTGGAGGCTACACTGACATTGTCCTGTCAAGGTTTTTATATCCTTCACACAAGAACTAAGTCTGTCTACCTAATTGGTCTGATCCGGTTTCATTGATAAATACAGCTGTGTGTCTACTGCATAGCAGTGGAAGTTAATACAATGCTTTCTGATACTGTTACCTAATGAAGCCTGCGTAAATTCAGCCTGGAAGACCTAACTCGTCCACTGCTACAACAGGGCTCACCTGCTCTCCAGCCTAAATCGACGTACTCAAGCAGCGACTCCCCTCGGCTGGGCGCACCTCCTCTGCTCCCAATCAGCGCACAGCCTGCCCCATTTAAACCCCCATGCAGTTCAGCTCGGCGCTTCAGACTGTACTGCAACCCACCACCTCCCCTTCTCCTCCTCTTTACTTTCATTACTTCATTCTATTCATCCTCTCTACCTTCTCCCCACATCTACCACCACCAGTCTCTAGGCCCTGGGGGGAGACATCTAATTCATTCTATTATGGAGCGCCCATAATCGCAATGTCTTCCACCGGGGTCTGAGCACCAAATAACAACTTAATAAAACTTGCTAAACTGTTCTTTCCGTGTTTGTCTGAGTCTCTCCAGGGTGAAATGGCAGCAGTTAAAGAGTAAACAGAATTGGACCAAGTACTGAACCTTGCGACACACCGTAGGTTACTTTGGAAGAAGATGAGGAGCTCTGGTTTACTTTAACAAACTGGTACTTATCCTATTTAAACCAGCTGAGGGCTGTCCCTCTGACACCTACATCACATTCTAACCTCTGCTATAAATGTTGTTGTTGAAGGCGTCAAATGCTGCACTGAGGTCCCACAGAACCAGGATTGAGACCATTCAGGATTTAAACCAGTTAATTAACCCAATCCAGCTGTTTCATTTATATAGCACATTTTAAAAACTGCGTCGTTTCCAGTTGTTGTCGAGAAAACATGAACAAAGAAAACAAACAAAAAAATCAATGGTAGCACCTGTGACAACTTCCTGAATTGTTGGATGATCCAGATCATTCTCAAACTACCCAGAGACTTACACCCTGGTGAAATTTAACTTTAAATTAGTTGTCTCTGTGGCATCCTTGTACACCTAATGTTAAAATATGAATAACTTGTTTTTATTTCACTTCTTTCCACTTCTTTCTTTCCAACCCTTAACACTCTGGGCAACTCATAATTCAGTAGTAAACCCGCTTGGATATATCACCCCTGCCTCCGCTCCTGTGTTGGTTTTACAGCTCCATTGAGTTCAAAGGTCTTCTTTTATCACTGGTTTGTTTGCCCTTCGTGTTAATATATTCCTCTCCTCCAGTTTGCCAAATCCCTCTCTCAGTATTACGACTCTTGGCTGGAGCAGTGTACCTGTGCTTTATACCAACAATGCACCATGCCTCTCTTTTACAACCATTAGCATAATCATAATATACCTCCATCACTGACATAATACATTTAATTGGACTAAAGCAAAAAATAAATAAATAAATAAATAAATAAATTTGATTTTATAATAGACAGGAGATAAAAGAAGCAGATTTATTTACAGTCAATTTTCCACTAGGCTTTGGGGCCATTACTGTGTGTGCTTGTTTGCATATTATCATTTGGAATTAGGGTGGTAATTGGCTGCTTTTCTTTGCAATTGATGAAAATTGTAGAAGTGTGTGCTAGGAGGTTATAGGAACGCTTCATAGCTTGCCTTCATGTGGCATGCAAAACCACGCAACAAGACCTTATTCTGTAACCATGACACCCACCAGTCAATTGGTTTCTGATTGGGCGACATTCACAGCAACGTTTTCCTGCATAATTTTAATTCTGAGTTCACTCTGCCGCTGGGAAGGAAAGTAGATTTGTGGTCGGATTACTGCAGATTCACTCTGCATTATCGATCGGCAGCCCGGCTTGTAATAATAGCACAGACATGGCAGCAGCTATTATTATAACCAAGACATACTGAGAAGGCTGTGTGGTTTGGGAATAATCAAATCCTCTGCTTTCCATTATTTGTATTCAACCAAGTTTCTTTCTTTTCATTTTAGTGATTCAGGAAATTGCTTCAACTCATTACTGGGGATCAAAATATGATTAGATGTCTAAAATCTAATTTCAGTAGCCATAATAATGAACACAAAAACTCAAATTAAACCCTATGAATAGCTTTCTTTAGTATGTTGTTTGCTTTGTTCAGTCCACGTCAATTTATATATTTATAAATTATATATTAAATTAAAAGTGCACTAGTAACTTTTCTCTAAATATAATGCATCCAGAAAGTCACCTTTTCACTTTTTTACCTCAAAATTCCACAAACAATAAGTTGTTAGAATTCTTTGCAAATGTATTAAAAATAAAAAACAGAAAAGCACTTGTACATAAGTATTATTTTGCCATGACACTCAGGTACATCGTTTTTTTTCTACTGATCATCCTTGAGATGCTTCTACAATTTGATTGTGGTAAATTCAGTTGATTGGACATGATTTGGAAAAGCAAACCTATATAAGGTCCCACAGAGCACAGAGGATTGTGTCAAGGCACAGATCTGGGGAAAGTTCCAGAAACATTTCTGCTGCATTGAAGGTTCATATGAGCACAGTGGCCTCTATCATCCGTAAATAGAAAAAGATGAAGACGACTTCCTAGAGCTGGCTGCCTGGCCAAACTGAGCAATCGGGGGAGAAGGGCCTTAGTCAGGGGGGGGACCAAGAACCCGATGGTCACGCAGACAGATCTCAAGTGTGTCACACTTGCAGAAGAACAACCATCTCTGTAGCACTTAGCCAATCAGGCCTGTATGGTAGAGTGGCATGATGGAAGCCACTCCTCAGGAAAAGAAACATGACAGCCTGCCTAGAGGTTGCAAAAAGGCACCTGAAGGAGTCTCAGACCACGAGGAACAAAAATCTCTGTTCTGACAAAACAAAGATTGAAATGTTTGGCTTGAATAGCAAGCCTTGTGTCTGGAGGAAACCAGGCACCGCTCATCACCTGGTCTGTACTATCCCACACTGAAGCATGGTGGTGGCAGAATCATGCTACAGGGATGCAGGAACTGGGAAACTAGTCAGGATCAGCAGAAAGATGAATGTAGCAGTGTACACAGACATCCTTGATAAAAACCTGCCCCAGAGCGCTCTGGACCTCAGACTGGGGCAAAGGTTCAGCTTCCAACAACACAACGGGCCGAAGTACACAGCCAGGGTAACAAAGGAGAGGCTACAGGACAATTCTGTGAATGTCCTTGAGTGGCCCAGTCTGAGCCCAGACTTGAACCTAATTGAAAATCTCTGGTGAGATCTGAAAATGGCTGTGAACCATACAAACGTATTTGTCTTGGGAGGTTCTGCAAAGAATGGGAGAAACTACCCAAAAAAAGGTGTGCCAAGCTTGTAGCATTATACTGAAAAAGACTTGAGGCTGTAATTAGTGCCAAAGATGCTTCAACAAAGTACTTGTATAGTGTGTGTGTGTGTGTGTGTATATATATATATATATATATATATATATATATATATATATATATATATATTTTATTTGTAGGGTGTTTGAGGCAAATAATTCATTGATTAAGTTTTGAAGAAGGCTGTAACATAACAAAACGAGGAAATATTTTCCGGATGCATGTAAATAAGTTTAATGCATTACTGGGGAACATTCCAGGCAAAGCAATAACAGCTAATAAATAAATAAAGCTGCAGGCTAGATACAAAAAACGACACTAGTTTATTTATTTCAAAGAAACTTCTCTGGTTTAGAACATAAAAATATCCATACTTTGTCGAGAAAGCTTACTCACTCAGAAAGTTGTGGATATAGTTTTTTTTTCTATCGTCCATTTACAAACCATTTCAATACTATATCATTCATCTCTTGCAGTTTTATCTGTCTGGTAACATTAACTCTGCTGTTTTTATCTCTATGGTCTGAGGACAATTAGCTTCTTCTAAGAGTGTAGTCGCACAAATACATTTTATTTAGTACAGTTTGAGTCACAATTTGGAGTAAAAATGTCTCATATTTCCTCTAGATAATATTGAATCATAATTACTTCTATGTTTATGAAAATACCACATATTATTCAGGGAAACACTGTTTTCTTGGGAATTGTTTGTGCTAGTTCAAAACTTATATACTGTAAATACACAGTGACATTTATAACAATATATAACAAGGTAGTCAGTATATTTTGATGTAGAGTGGCAACCAAATGAACCTTTATGCAGTACTTTATCTGTGCTTTATTATTTAATTTTTGGTCTGCATCAATTGTAATCTTGTCAATAGTGAACGCTAATTACTTTTGCCTCACAAAAATAAATAAATAAACTATTGAGCTGTCCAGATAATAGTTTTCCTTTTTTGTCAGTTCAATTTTAAAACTTGTACATCTATTATCACAACAAATTAACCTTAAACAGTGTTAAATGTTAGCTTACATCTTGCTTCGGCCTATTGTGTCACTAGGACATTTGTCAACCTTAGTGTCTTACCTGAAACACGCTCTAATTGTAGAAAATGTCCATGTGCGTCTTCGTTGGGACGGGACCACTCTGCAGCGAGCACCTTGGGGCCGCCAGCGCTGTCTGTGCAATCAGGATGCCATTGAGGCCAGCCTTTCATCTGGGGCCTTTCACTGCAAAAACCTTTCAGAACGCAAAGAAAAGCAAGCGATGCGAGGAGCAAGATGGAGGGGAAGTGCTGGAGCTGCCCTGAGCGCACCTCTTCAGTCCCACTGTGAAAAAGCGTAGAGCGATGAAGGGCCAGATGTGCAGAGAATTCATCCAGCTTCATAGGAATACTAAGGAAAACAGGACAAACGCTTAGAGGCTCTCTTCTTGTGTCTATTCACTTTGTAAATGGTCAGGAGTCCTGCTTAGGCCTCCCATAGTACAACAACAGACTCATTGAGCCGTACAGTAAATGTAAGAGGGTTGTCGTCTTGTATACAGCTAACTTCATTGCAGTAAAAGGCGTCTATGTGTTTGGTTCGGTGTTGGGCAAGGTTGCATTGCTTTTAAATGGATTCTGACTATTTGTTGTTCCCCATGGAGGGTGTTTACGGGGACGAGGGGGACTACCAGGTGCTGCTCCCCGATGGACAGGCGGTGGGCCAGCTGTTGTGGCTGAGACAGGCCGATCCAGCTGCAGAAGGTAAGCGGTCAAACAGAGGGCTGAGTTTCAAAGCTTGCTTTTATCTCATCACACTGAAACTGAAATAATTTTGTGCCAAATCCATTATTGCTGCCAGCTTCTGCACTGTTGGGCCACGTTCAAAATGGCAATCTGCATCCCAGGCGAAGTTGAGCCAAAAGTTTCATTTGCCGGTGTTCTGTCATCAGGCCTGTTGTGTTTTTGCTTTGTGAAGCATTTATCTAACAAGCATCAGGCTTATTTGCCACTCATAAATCATTTAGGCTTTTTTTATCTGCTGAGTGGAGACTGAGAGCATTTGAGATCATCTTTGCCTTTGTGTGCACAATTTCCTTTGCTTAGCGAGCACTAGTTTAAGTAATATTGGTGAAACTACTAGCAGTAATGATAGTAATTAATGGAATATTGTGTATTGTATAGTTGACAATATACCTTTTATCAACTGTTGTGTTCGTAGCAGACAGTACTTTAACATGGCCAGTAAACTCAGATAACTAGAATAATCAGATAACTCAATAATTATATCTGATTTATTTTTCTTGTTGCACAAGATAAAGCTGATTATCAACATCTCTTGGTGACATGCTTCTCTTCATCAATGCATTTTTTGTGTAAATGTTGTATTTGGAAAAACAAATACAACATTCATTTCAAAATAATAATTTAAATCTTTAAAATTGCATAACTTTCTCTGTCAAACCCTGCACAGATGTGAATGATCAAAGAATTCCGATTACTCACATTAGAAATAACATATTACAATAATCGGATAATTTGGTGTGTATGTGAACAAAGCCAGTGATACTAACATGCTCTTTCGCAGTATATTGTACAATACAGTAATACATTCAATAATGTAACTTCTGAGCTGATGTAGAGAATTTCTTGTTATTATCTGCCTTACAGCTCATCTGTGATGTACTGCTTGACTGTATACAGCACCTGGCTTATTGGATGCCTGAGGAAGTAATTTGAGAGAATATCTTTAGACTCCAATCGCGGATGCAGAAAACAACAGAACCACGATTGATTTTTAGACGAGACATATTGTATACAACTTCCTGTCTCCCTCCACTTCGCTAAGACTCTGTCTCTTTCCAAAGAGTAAGACATGATGCTAATTACTTTTCACAATCTACAGGTTTACACCGCTTCAAGTCAAATAAAAACATATGAAGCAAAGTACAGGAAACACAATAGACAAGATTCTTTCAGTTTGCTGTTTAAAAAAAATGTTTTCTTTTTTTTTTACATTGGCTGCTCTTCCTCATGTGATCCTTAATTTATCCAGGGTTGGGACTTGCAAAAGGAGTGTGCAATTTGTGAAATCTTTATTGTTATTGCTCTAATCAATTTTTGTGAATCATACAATCAAGCATGTTTTGCCACCCAAAATCAAACTAAATTTAAATAATCACTTTCTTTTAATGAGCTACAATTACTTTTAATCTTTTGTAAAAAACTTGACTAATAAATGGGTTTATTCCTCTGTAGTTAAATTTTGATAGTGCATAAATAATTGTTTCTTATAATGATGGCTTCATTTATGACCCAAATATTCGCAAGTATTCCCTCATTATATATTGGGTGTTCTTGGTGCAACCGTGTCAATTTACCCAGGGTTGGGAGAGACAAAAGGACTGCACTGCCTTTAGCATAGCAAAAGCAAATAAAAGTTATCATCCGTTGAAAGAAAACAAGCTTTAACGAACCATCCGCTAGTCATGGTATTAGGCTATTTATTCATTATCAATCACTTTTCAATCACAGTTTTTGAATGCAAACAGCAGCGTCAACATCTGCTATAGCTTCTAGCCACAATATTTCACAAACGGGGAGACTGCCACCTCTGCTGCCGCACAATCAAATGCTGGTAATTAGTTCTGCTGCCGTCACACTTTCAATCAGGCAAATTCTCCACAGCTCTGAGCAGTGGCAGACATGTGCATGTGGGGGTGTTTTAAAGTCCTGATTATTTTGTCAGATAACAATCATGACAACTGTTTATCACTATTATCTCTTTTTTGTCACAATTTGAAAAGCCTTTGTCAAAAAGAAAAGCTTAAGACACTGGAGCTGACTCAAGCAGTGATTCATACAAACATAAACTTTTCATGGTTTGAAAAAGAAAATGTAACAACATTTTACTTAAGGCTAACTTAATTCCCCGGGTTAATTACTATTAAAAACAGCCTAAAAATGGAAACAATTACCAAACTTTTTTTGTAAAATAAAATAAAATGCCATACATTATAGGTTGCGTTCACGTTGGGGGCTCAATGGCGCTAAAGCACGATAAATTAATTTCAACCAACATCTACTTGTACGTCTTTGTGGTTGAAAAACTGCACCTCCTTTTTAAAGCTATTGTGAAAAATAATTGAACTTTTGTTGTTTTATACTGACAGAGAGAACATTAAACTTTTTGTCATTGTTTATTTCATGTGGATAGGTCCAGTAAATACAGACATATTAACCATAAACTAGGTCAAAACATCTGCAATCTGACCATTAAAAGGCAGATTTCACCATTGAATTCTGACCTGTCCTCCTGCTCAGTTTTAAACTGGGGATTGCAGAATGTTCTGAAATGCATGAACTTAAACTATTGAATACAATGAGTCTCATCGAAAATATTTCCCCCCTCCCGAGTCTGAAAATATCCCGCTACATAACCTGCCTAAAACTGAGCCGATTCAACTGAGATAGCAACTTTTTGGTGTCAAGCTTCAACCACGCCATTTATTCTCTTCACTTCTAGAGATTTTGAGATTTTGAACAAATTGGGGTGATGAATGCCAGAGTCTCCTGTCAGTCATTGTTGGAGTGACAGTTTGAGAATGGGCTTGTTTTGGTCGAGAGGAAATCGATGTAAATGAAAGTCAGATTTAGCCGCTGACAGGCAATGGAGAGTGAAGACAGTAGGAGGAATGGCATGGAGTGTGGATGATTGAGATAAGAGGCCATTTTCCCCACAAACCTCTCCCACACACTGTATATCCCACTGAAACGGTGCTGCAAGGACAAGTCAAGGACACAGGAAATACAGTATAGGAGAGAGCTAATGAGAAGTCACAGTGCAGGGACTGCTACAATTAATCACAATAATTGTGACTAATAGACTATTGAAATAATTGTTTACTATTTTAATCATCTTTGATCTATATCTGCATTATTCAGTCGCTTAATGCCTACATTTTCTACATAAAAGCTTCCAGTCTGCATAATAACCTTGATCTGGTTGTGTAATCTTTGTACAAATGAAATAATAGTTTAGTTAGTTATAGTTAGTCAAACAATATTAATCGCTCACTAGTCATGTCAAATGTGATTAAATACACCAGTACTAGTTCCCATATGTTATGATGTGAGCAAATGCTGAATTAAAATGCTAATACCACCATAAAAATGTACTTGTCAGTTGTACTCACGTAAGGTTTCAACCCCAGAGAGAGAAAAACTAAATACATGGCTAATTTATAAGGCGCGAGCTTAAATAAAAATACGTTGATGTTCTGTAAATAATCATGGTTGAATGATTTGCTAAGGGAACATTTCAAGTGCTATTCATTTGTAAACTAACATGAAGAATGTTTCCCTTTTGTTCATGTTTAGCATCATGCATAACTACATTCATAGTTGCCAAAAAAGTCTGGTCTAACATTATATTTTTGCCAGCATGTTTAGCTTTGTTGACTCTAAGTGATCACAAGTCTCTTCATGACTCGCTTCTCTTTTCTTTTTCCTTGGTTACTGTAGCTATGCAGCAGAGTGTGGGCGCGGCTGTGGGGAGTCGCTCTGATTGGTAAAGGTTTGGATCAATTCGGTCGATTGGAAAATCCTGTGTTTTCCCGACACACCTCAGCAAACCAGTTCACGGTGTTTTGCGGAGTCTTTGCTCACTGCAGGTTACGGTTATAAAAAGGAGGAGCTTTTGCTTGAATCAGCTACTATTACGTTCTATCTTCAGTCAGGCAGGCAGAATACATATTACATTACAATTACATTCCTATTCTAACTTCGCTTATTATTAACTTTAGCACAGTAAGATACACTATAAATGACACAATTTACAATGCATTAAATGGTTTGAAAAATACCTGCCAGTTCATATTAACAACAATGTTCAAGTGCTAGTACAATTTAACTCGACAGATGTTGACACAGTCTTAATTAAAACCTGTCACAGAAGTAGTTTGCACAAATCAAGCCCAATTAATTAAGCCCAACGGTAACACTAAAGCATATCTAACCAGGACTTACCCGAAAAGCTAAACTCATTGGACATAAGATTAAAAAAACCTGGCCTTTATAATTCATGTAAAAGACTGAGGTATGAATGTGAATAAAAGCATGTTGTTTGCAGCAGAATTTGGAAATTGGAGGATTATTTTTGTTTAAGTGGTGCTGATTAAAAAAATATGTTGATTGTGTTCATCAAATTGATATTAAAAGCCATGTTTATTTGTTTTTCATGAGAAAATATGAACTAAAAAAATTCCAAAAGGGAAACGAATCATGATTTGCTGAGTCTGTATGTCCCAATGCCGTAATCAGAATCAGAATCAGAATCAGAAAGAGTTTATTGCCATTGTCAATGAACAAAATTCAAAAACGTAGGAACTTGTCTCTGCCTTAAGGTGCAACATAAAACACTGAGCAATAATAAAACAACATATATTCAATCAAAAAAGGGCATGCATTAAGAAACTATTTAAAAGTACTATACAATAAAAATAAAAATAAGTGCTATTCAAGACTATTACAATTACTTATTATTAGAAGTTTGACAAGCTCTTCTTTGTTACGTCTTAGCAGCTTATCTTTCAAAATGACAGTCTACCTTCCCTCCTTGTAACCCTGGTCTTGGAGGTCAATGCTCCTGACAGGATGAGGGTGGATCCCAAGAGAGGAAGGTTGTACTATCCTCATCAGCCCCATCAAGACCACAGAAAATCTCTTTCTCCTCTACCAGTGAATATGGGTCAGAGCTTGCGTGACGGACAGCCTGCCATTATTACCACTCAGACGCACAAAGGGGAGCGGCCGCAGAGCTGGAGAAGTACTCAAAGGGCGAAAGGAGGAGGGCGTGATTAAGAGAAGGAGACTAGAGCTTCCTCGTGACATGAGAACGGGCCCTGACATTTTGACCAATGAGCTGTCTGCAGTGGCTGACCACTTTCACACTTTCTCACCATCATCCTTCAAAGCTGAAAAGTGCATGTAGACTCTGGAGCTTTGAGTTAGGTGTCCTCATTTCACCGAGAGTGTCAGAAAATGGTTTCTTAAGCTTTTTTTCCAACAGTTTAGGATTTAAGTCGAACGCTGCATTCACACTTGTTTTATGCTAGCCAATGTCACTCTGCTTTCTGTCCTTCAAAAGAGTGATGTATTACATTTTCGTGTTAGTTATTGCGCAGAAAATAAAATAAAAAAGTCAAGAAGACCTAGTCAAATAATTCATCTTCTAATAACACATACACATTTGACTGAAGCAATGTTTCTTTTTGTAACTATTTTTGTTTTGCTCCTTTTTGTGCAAAGTCAAGACAAACACACCACCTTGAAATTTGCAGTTACAGTATAAGTTGTCATTGATATTCTTAAACCTCTATTTATATTCTTAAGCATCTATTTTAATCTCTGAACTGAACCGTAGTCCTTTTAAGTGCATGCTCTCATTTGTTTGACTTTTATAACCCTGACCCTGTTCCTTCTCTGGTTCACTGCGCGGACTGGCACTGCTGTGATGTTGGGTTGACAGGGTTTATTTCGGTTTATTTCTGAGCTGTCAACAGACAACACGGGTCACGACTGGACCTTAACCAGTCTGTTCTACTCATTTTTATACTTCCCTGTTTCACTGGATTGTGTATTGCTTTCTTTCCAAACCAATGAGAATCACTTGCATTTATCTTCCTCATTGGTAGGGCTGGCCATGCCAGGAAAACTAGGGCACACAGCCACACCTTGTTGCTGTAAACCTGGTGTATTTTTGCTTGGCTCTCGTGGGCATCGGTGTCATGGCAGCATCAGTGCAGTAACCTGAGATAGAAATCCTCTTCTTTGATATTCAATCTGCTGCAGGAGCCTATCACAGTTCAGTGGAGGGCCTCAGAGACCAATAGGGATTATGGAGACAGATAGGGAATCTACCAGAGAGCAGGATTAACTGGGAAGAGATGGAAGGTGTTTATTAGAGTCAATTATATTTGACTTGAGCGAAGGTCTGGAATTTGACTTCAAACGTGGCACAAGTTTAAATTGAAAGTCATATTTTAGAAATATAAGCTAGTAGCAAGAATTTAAATTGATATCTGTGTGTTGCGTCCACATTACTTTATATATGAGTGGAATCTGCTAGTCCTTTTTACTTTGGGTTGTTTCTATCCCCTTCTATAGATATTTGTTTGACAAATTGGGAACAACTTACCCTGTGGCCAAAGTGAATTATTCTGACTATAGCGTTTCTGGTGCAGTGGTCTCCACCATGAAGATGTTATTGCTTTGTCTAGATTGTTCCATTATCTGTTTTGCATTTACAAATGTACAGCTTTTACTTAAAAATGAAAACCATGCATTCTGTGTTTTACCAAAGATCTGACCAGTAACTTGGCCTGGTGGCATCACTTGCTTGTCTCTTTTGAGTGATATACGTTCAATGCCAAAAAGTGGAAAATTCAAGGCAGTGTGTCGGTATGTTTTTTATCTTTAAAGTTTGGGTTTAGTGACACTAACTGGAGCACATAATGTTTACAGGTCCTCAACAGTCCTCCTGATTTAGTGAAGACTTTCATGTGCTGTCTATCATTTTAACTCTATCTGTTGAAACCCTGGAGTTAACTGAGTTGTCATGTGTTAAGTCATCATTATGGTGTGTACCATTTGTATGTTCCTTTTGTTGCATTGGGCCACACCCCCAGTTCAGTACCGGATGAAATGGATCGGCTGCTGTGAATCGGCTGCTGTGATACGGCCTCTTTGCCATAGTATACCTACGTAGGTACTCTATTCTAGATAGAGAATCTTATTTTGTTATATATTTATGTCCTTGCATTATTTTTTATTTTGCATTAATTAGCCTTCAGACAACGGTTCGTTGGCCTTCATCGTTTCTTTAATACAGCAACCAGAATCTTGCGATTACATAGGGCAACAACAAGTATGAACACAATATAGTGCACCTTTAAGCTGGCCAAATGTGACTTAAAATGCACTGTAAAAATCTATAAGAAGTGCAATTACATCTTAAGATTCCGGATTAAAGCCCTAACTATGATTTTAAGACTGGGGTGTGTCTTAGATCCTCTGAGCTTAAAACTAAAGCCACACATTTCCATTAAAAGTACAGAGGATTATTTTCCCTGTGCCCACCTGTTAACAAGAGAGTTTCTACGTGTATTTGGCTGTTTAGGATTTAGAATAAGTGTATCCATACATATTTCACAAGATGTCAAAATGAACACACACAAACCCATGATATGATGCATGACCTTGTCGCCTGCTGTGTTTGTGACTGCAGCTGTAAAAATCCCCAGGGGTGGAACTAAAAACGTTTCTCAATAAAAAACTAGTTTGATATATTCCTCTCTTGAGATATGTGAATGCGTTGGATGTACAAAGACAAAATAATAATATATATACATTTATTATAGATGTATTCCCTCAACAATTTAAATGGCAATGCCCCATTTTTTTAAACAATGAGCTGCAAAGAGTCGGCTGTTTCCAGAGAGTGGAGTATTTAAGGTAGTTACAAATTAATTTATCAATGCGAGATGACACTTTATTACTGACTGTTAATTATTTTCACTTTTCAGCCCCACGGACACTTACTTACTTATCTTATGAATTATCCAAAGAATCAAACATATTTGGCACTGAGTCGTATTTAAATTTGGCTCTTGCGATTTAATCATCCTGTGGAATTTTTATTCTTCTCAAAATCAAAAATCATTGGGAACCTTATACAAAAGAGACATTTGTTGATATCTTAAATAGTTTCAGCACCGTGGACAGTTCCCAACACAGAGCACTGTATTTATAGTTCCTGTTGGGTATTGTCATTTTATTTTTTAAATATAGATGTATATAAGTACAAAATCAGTTACATCTGCTTCAGACTCCTGATAATGTTGCCAAATGTGACTGGTATCATCTGATCAGAAATGGAGTCAGGCACTTTAGTCTCGCTATAAAATACTGTCTGAAGACAAGAAATGATTTACCTTTCACAAATTAGACCTCAATTGGATTATAAAACCCCTAATGGGATAACTGTTGTAACTGGATAATTTAAGACAAGGTGGTTAGGTGTTATGTATTCCTGATTGTATTAATGCCTTCAGCACCATGGACAGCGTACGGTCCCTGCAATAGGCGTTTTCACACATAACAGTAGCAACAACTAAGTCCTAATTTAGTCAGAGGAACTACCCAGTCCTCCATGCTTGTGTTCACTCTGCAAAATGGCTGAAAGTGGAGTTAGGAAAACAAAAGCCTTTTTTATTTTATTTACTTCCTTTGAGTACTGTAAAGCTGTAGTATTGTAAAACACGGATGCACAAAAAGCTCAAGCAAACTATAAAACACTACAATCTGTCCAAATCTTAGTTACCTTTATTATGAATTGCATTTTTATAGCTATTATGTCCAAGTAATTTCTCTGGTGGATCAAAAAATTTGAGAATGAATGAAAGAAAGATATTTCTGACATGTTTTTGTATCTAGTTGTATGTAGTTGTGTTACCAAAAGGTTCCTGATCTAACTGGCCCTGAGCAGGAGTTAAAATTCTCCAAACTGTGGGCCCAGCTCCTACTTTGTGCGAATGAGCAACTACAAAAAGTACCTAAAGTGTTCCTACATTGCAATAACCCTACAGTTAGATTGAAATGTGGTGAGTATTTCTGCAGGTTGTTATGCAACCGTAATATGTTAACAGTAAGGTTTCCCTATGAATGTCGGCCCAGAGTTAATTTGTTATTTTCATTACTTAATTCTATCTATTTGTAGCAAGCAGGTTAACATGTTATAATTTCCTGGTGCACAGCCCATTAATGCTGATGGAACACATTTTTCCTTTTCCCCGACATTTGTACAGGTTAATGTTTACCCTGAACACTTTTTGTTTTTAGTATGGAGCTGCCCTCCTCAGTAACCGACCTATACAGATTTTCTCCCAGATGGCTGTACTGTACTTGCAGCCAGCTCAATAGACAGCCTCTCCTCCCACACATGCTTTTCTTCAGATCTGACCTGCTAGCGCACACGCGCACAGCAAACTTGAAAAACTTTGTACAGATTGACCCAATGCTTTGGCCGGGCATATTTGTCTTAAATTGTTTTTTTTATTACATTATTTTTAAGTAATCTCATAAGAAAATGCATACTGTGAGAAGCTGGCTAGTTGTCCCTGTAAAGTCAACAATAAATACATAAAACATAATAGCTAATGTTCATTTTTTTTAATGTTGCTGCAGTAATTTCTTTCTTTCTTTTTGCAAGGTAAATTACTGGCTGCCACTTTACTGTACATAAGATCAGATTCTACAAACTACTTTGATCAGATGGAGAGTAAGTTTGGAGCACGCTGTCACTGAATTTCTTTTAATACCTCTAAAAAGCATGGGTACTGAAAGTTACGAAGCCAGAGTACAACTACCCCCATGTTCAGCACTTTCAAATACATAAATGCCTTGTAGCGCTCCTTCCCACTGACTCTGTCCATTTTAGTTATAATTAACAAGTTTTCTCTCTCCTCCCTTCCACTTTCCCTCTTGTAATAACCTTTTCCACGCAGCACTTCTCATTTTTACAGCTACAGTGACACATTTGCCTTATTTTTTCATTTCACTTTCTTTTTGATACAACTGCTTGTAACTGTGGCCAATTAAATAGGCAATTAGTGGAATCATTACCAATGCAGTTTCATTTTCCATGCAAAGATTATGCTTTGTGCTTACAAAGACTGCGCTCTACTATCGCCGCCTCAAACTCTATTTTGCTTGCTTATTGGGTAAACTAACATTGTTTTTAAATTTTCAAGGACTTCTGGATTAGCTGATAAAACTAAGTCTGACATTTGCTAAAAAAGTAAAGCCTCTTAGTTAGGAATCACTCATAATTAGCCACTTTGGAAGTTGTAATGCTATTATTTTATTATCAGTTTGAAGGCAAAGCTGTGATGGATGTTCTGGCATATGGCGATAATGCACATTGAAGGACAGGTTTGAGACAAGTGCAA
The DNA here is from genome assembly GCA_015082035.1 of Chaenogobius annularis. Lineage (NCBI taxonomy): Eukaryota > Metazoa > Chordata > Actinopteri > Gobiiformes > Gobiidae > Chaenogobius > Chaenogobius annularis. The sequence goes on along the minus strand of BJKM01000455.1, from coordinate 225,908 downwards.
GGAGAGGGCGCTGCGATTTCCTTCCAGCTAAGTGCTTAAAATTCCCAATGTCATCACAGCCGTTTGATATAGTGACCCTTTAGTGACGGTGATGCCAATGTGAGGCGGCATGTTAAGACGAGGCATGCTGCAAATTAGCGTCTGAAAAGAGGGAGTGACAGACTGCTACTGTGGAGGTGATGGAGCTCACAGTGCAGTTCAGAGCAGCCAATAGCCGATCGATATGTCACACAGGCCTGTCCGAGTTCCCATAGAAGAGACTGGATCTCCTTCAGACCTCAGTGAGTCCGAGGGTGGTCCAGCACTGCATGCTAATTTGTCCACTGTGCCGGGGGCTTGGGCAGGCTCTCAAACGGCCTATAAAAGCTGCTTAGGACGTCTCAGAACACTGCCCTGCATTTTTCTTCAGAAAGCTCATTGAATTTAAATAAGAGGATAGTGCTTAGCGCAGCCATCAACACAACTAAAGTGCCTTAATGCAACCATAATACATGTTACATTTAAATGGTCAAAGCCTTGAACTACAGACATCAGGTATACAGTATTTAGTGTTTCCTAGTGTTGACATCCTGTTTTGAGCTTTAGGTGGGATTTTCAAGGATGAGGAGTCGGTCTTCCTCAGCAGTGCCCCGGTCTTGGGGGAGAGAGGATTGATGGATAGACCTTGAGAGGGCAGCCTCACTGAAGTGCTGACGTAGTCCGGACACATGATTAATGTAAAGCTCCAGAATGTTGGGACACAGTGCAACAATGGTGGCATTTATTTAGAGCTTAGTGTTTTTGGGTAAAACTGGCACTCAGGACAAATAGTGGGACTGAAAATAATCCTGTAAAAATAGCATTTGCAGTGCAAACATGTTTTAGTTCAACAGTGTCTTCTTTAAAAAGAGGAACTCTGCTGCATAATCAGCAGCTAATTTAGATTTTCTGTCTCCATCCATTTTTCATCTCAATGCAGTTTCTTCTGATACAGTTGGAGCTATAGAGTCTAAAATAAACTGACTGTGACTTGTATGAGCTGTAGACCTAAACTTTTACTTTGTATTCTTGGAATAGTGAGGTCACATGCAAATTATGTGCTCATTGTACAAGAATGTTTAACAATTGACAGTTGAAGACAATAAAAAAAACTGCAACTATAAGATTTGCTTTAAGTCGAAGGTTGAAATTGTTTAAATCTTTTGAAATCCTTTTCACCTTTTGGCTGACCATAACAGCAGCCATGGGACTACAGATGAAAAACAGGCACATTTTTGGCTAATTCTGGCATATTTACAGAAATGTTTATTAATATGCACTGTTACTGAAATAAATAAATAAACACTTTTTTGAATATGTAAAATGTAGTTCCTTATTGTAAATTTTCCAAGAGATGCTTATAATTTGAAAAACTATACTTTTTTTGTTGTTGTCGTTGTGCTTAGTACAAACAATAATCACATGGATGTCTAATTACTGATTCAAAGCCTTGATAAATGCAAGCTTTAACCTTGCTATTCACAAAAAGGCTGAATAAGTGCTTGTTTGTGTACCACTTTTTGCAGAGGCTCTCATTTTAAGAGAGAGAAAATGTCCCACCGTGAGCGTAGAATAAACACACAGCACACAGCATTTTAAAAAGCCAACATCACAACACAGTCCTGATGTCTGTTTTGGATTCCTGGTGGACTCATCAGAGCTAATGTTATTTTTCTGTCATCCACTGATGATTATTCCCACATTTGCAAAGAACATGACTAACTCTGTATATTAAAACGGCGATGTGTGCTAAAAACAAAAAAAGCCAGTTGAGACATGATTAATATGTAATCTATAGACAACAGAGCACCTGTTCACATAAAATAGTTATTAACAGAAATTTCTTGTAATAACTGCAGCAGTGTTTTCCTCTACAGTCAACAGCCCTCTGAGACGCACAAGGAGCATTAAGTGGACGAGGGCCAAACGGAAGATGATAAAACATGGATTACTGACACTCACGGAAGAAACATTTGTTGAAAAGTTCTGTATTGAAATAGAATTGAAAGAAAAACAATTTTCCCAATTTCACCTTTATTTATGTGTGATACCATTATTTTCCTTTCTTACCGATGGTTCTCAAAATGTGTCAAAAATAGCTATGGCAGTCACAAAATATCAGGATATTTGATGTATTTTATCCTATTAAAACTTGAGGCTTTGTTCCTCAAATTAAATAATATTTTAGCCCTCTAAATTTAGAAAAGATAAGACTTCCACTGAGCGAGATGCTGGCACTTTTGAAAACTTAAGTTTGCTATTAATAACTTAGAACTCGCTTAACAAGTTTAATTTATATAGTTACTGGTAATTAAAACTGCTTGAGACAGAACACCGCTTTGTCCTTCGTCTACATGCAGGTGTTTAGTCTTTAAGGATTTTTAAACCTTAGACAAAAAATGCAAACCACAGACATCAAGAGATTCGCATGACTCCCGGGAGCAAAGACTAAACAATCATGGTGAAAAAAGACCGCACACTTGCACTTGCTTTGTTAGCTTTGTTGCATCAGCTGATTCCTGTCCAGAGTAAAGTGACTTGCTTCAACATGACAGTGTTCAAAACACTTCCAGTTTAGATGCACGTCCAAAATGTATTATAATTTTTGAAATGTGGTGCAGTAGTGCAGGTAACAGCTTTTAATGCACAGAAATCTGACAATAAGTGTCAATAATAGGAAGTGAGTTTACTGTAGCTATAGTCTGCTGCAGCTTCACAGACTCATCCAGCATGGATTCATAAACAGACTCACGTGAGCATCTACATTGGCTTAATGTTTTATTTTTCTTCAAACTGGATCATTGGCAATGTTTTGTGGACTGGGCTTCATTGAATTTGGGAGGAAAATACGATAAGGCCATGGATGAGAACCCAATAGTTAACTTTAGCTTCACAAGAGGTGAGTTATAATGTGAGTTCTCTGTGTGTCCGTAATTTCATCTGCTTCTGACGTTCTGCTTTATTGGCGGTTGCTGTAGCAGTATTGCTGATGTTTTATTGTTACAATATAACGGTAGAGTGTAGCAGTTGTCATGTGTTTTTGTGTTTGTCTGTTGAGCGTCCGAGACGTCCTCTTGAGTCACAAACCATTTGCGCTGTTCCCATGCCCAGTTTTGCATAGCACCACTGAGCACCAGTTGTAATGGTAATGCAACTCGGGCTGAGGGGGGCCACAAGCGCAGAGCCGAGTAGAACAAGGTAGAGCCGAGTACAATTAGAAAAGTGGCAAAATTGTGCTTTTGTGAGTGCCTTTTAAAGAAGTAATTTACACAGTGCAAGCGTTGAAAGCTTTGTGAAATGTTTGTTTCTAAAAGCCATTTTCTTGTTTGGATTTTATGAAATTGGCACAGAGAGGTGTCATTTAGAACTTGGATCAAAGCCTAGATCAAAACCATGCTTGTGCGAGTATTACACATTTTGACAACAAAATGCAGCTCTTTCCACATAATGAAATTGCTCAGAATTGGTGCTCATGTGCAATGAAAGCAATACCTTAAACAGGAGAAAATGTAATAATTGTAATGTGTTTGTTTTGAATATACATGGTTTGAAAGAGGAGTTAAGGAGGCAATCTTTGTTAAAGAAGAGAATCCTTCCTTAAATCGTAATGGAGGTTTAAGATTCAACCTTCCAGTTGTTTATAATGGTTTGCTGAAACCCTGGAGAAGCCTGAGGCATTCGGATGCTAATTAAGGTACTCAGGAAATAGTTAGCCAAGTCAGTGAACAATAGGCCCATCCCATTTGGTTTTGATGGCCCATTATCTGTGGGCAGGGCTTTCACAGAGTAGGATATAAACCTGAGTTTTCAGACTTGTTTCACAGATTGAGAATGACTCTTGGATGAGAGTCGAAACGTTTTATTTTTCTAAAACAGAGTCCAAATGACTACAACTGAATCTTTTTCTACAATGGAACACTCCTGGCGGAATGAGGGATTACACAGACATATACATGGTATGCAAACAGTTACAGTGATAACATACTGTAGATTTGAATGATAATATGCAGCATCTCAATGTTATTCTGGGTGGTTCCTGTTCATTCAGGTCTGGTCCAACTCTTCTAGCTGAGGATCAAACGTTCGAGACATCACCAGGAAACACATTTTGACTTTTGAGCTGCCTCGAACAGCTCAGCTCCCCACGAGATTGATCGAAGTTGAGTTTTCTACTCAGTTCATATTGTCAGCATCTCAGGTGTGGACCTTTAGGGTCAAGCATTTTACTATTATTGAAAAGGAAAAGTTTACTCCCCGTTTAAAATTGAGAAGAAGAACTATGAATATTGATCTGCTCTGTTCTTATTTTGTCAACTTTTTAACAAATGGCAATAACAAACATAACATTTTGCTATATTGTTCCCCATGGCTGTCCTTTAGAGTCAGTTAACGATCAAAATATAAGTAACTTTCAAAACACCTGAACTGAGACTTGCTAACCCTCCAGATAACCAAGTTGATGTGGAAAGTGCTGCCCATCCATCCCTGTTACTGTGATGATTAGCTTGCGGTGGTTGACTGTGCCCATCTCTCTCTGTGTCACTTTCTGGCTTCTCTGCACTTGAAGTTTTTGTCAGTGTCTGCGTTTCCTGGGCCAGTTCTTATCAGCCCAACATTTTCTTGGGCGCTTATCTCTCGGCAGCATTTGTACTGTGTGGCCTGGCCAAGTTACAAAAAAGACAGATACATCGCCTTAGTACAAACTACAAGATACCGACCTCATTTCTATCTTTGTGTGCCTCAAAATGTGATTCAGGGTCAAAGGTCGTGCTCTGTTTTTGCTGTGGTGTCATAACAGTATGTCCCACTCTCTTTTCTTCACAATCTCTGTTGATTTTATCTGTGGAAGGCCTGTTGAAGGCTACGGCACAGAGGTTGATGAACCAGAACAAGGCAGCGTTAATTAGCGAAAGTGGGTAGATATTCTCACCACTTACTTTTGCCTCTTGCCCGAGTCAACATTATCCAGTCAAGTGAATTCCCTGTATGATTTTGGTAATCCATTAAACCATTGTGAGATATATGAGCATTTTGTCTTGTGTATTCTTCGAAAGCCGTTTAAAGAACACAATTTTTAGCCTATTACATAATGCATACTGGAGATGTTTGTTTATTAATAACAAGTCGTTCTGGTTGAATGCATCAAATTAACCAAAACAACTCAGATATTTTAATATTGTGTCATGTTAGAGACTAGTGTGTTCACATTTGCACACACGCTACATTAAAATTGGGATTAAACTGAGACTAAAGCTGAACATGTGTTTTGTATTGTTAATTGCTATGCCATACGCTCCGAGTTTATTATCTCCCTGAAACCTATGGAAGGACAAGGGCTAAAACAAAACTGGAACAGGACCAAACCAAGTCTGAAGCTGGAATAGTTTTGCATACACCTTGTAGTTGAAGTTCATGGAAAGATCCCCCATAAAACTTTTTTTATCCTCTGAAAATAGAAGCCAATGACTATTATTTGTTAAATTATTTAAGTATATGAACGTATATGTTCAAAGATACAGACTAAAAGCTAAGAAAACAAAGATGATGTTGTTTTCTTAGTAGCTTTGAAAAGTAAGTCAACACTTACAGAGAAATATTCAGTCCCAGAGCATTATTTTCAAAGGATATTTTTTTTTGTGCTTTTTTTTTAACTGAGGCGCTTGTGTGACTCTTGTGAATTTATATGCATTGAAAACATTCTGCATTGTTTACCCTTGTCTACGGAGACGCTACTTTTGTAACCTGTGTTTTTTTTGGTAAACTACCCTTACCTTTTACATCATGCACAAGCGTAGAGCAGCACGCTCTACGCTGTTGAGAGCAGTGGATCCACCCAGCACCCTTCACCTACACACGGTACAAATGTTTCCGCATCTTCCAGGACAAAAACACCCCGAGGCGGCGTGGAGGTGCACCGGAAACCAAGTGTGTCAAGTGGGGCTAAAATGATGTGGGCAAAAACAAATGGCAGTGGATATAAGGAGGAAAGAGAAGATTCTGTGCTGTGATAAGTGATGCTATTGGGGGAGGACTGAGGCACGCTGAGCATTGGGGTGACAGGGAGTGGGGCAACAAGAGGGGAGGAGAGCTGAATAAACAAGCCTATGATTGAATGTGATGGAAAGAGGTGGAGACAGGACTTGTTTTCCAGATGTTTCTTCACCGAGATAAAGGAACCAGGGATCTGAAGTGGTCTCTGGGGAAGCGCTCACAGGAAGCCAAAGCGGAAGTCAGCTAGAGGATGTGGAGGGCAAATAGGGGCCAAGCAGACTTTTAGAGTTAATGCAATGGCAACCAGGGGGACAGGATGTTCCCCAGCGGGCCGGAGATGCCAATATAACATCCTAATAATTTGATTATGTCATAATGTTTGATGAATGATAAGAGACAATGTACAATAACAATAAGAAAGGGGAAAAGGTTTAGAATGAAATGTCTAAACAAAAATGTACAAATATTGAACCAGGTTATTATTTGTTCAAATTGGTTTAGGAATTTGCCATTCATTTTGTAGTCTTAGGATTTGTCCTTTATCAAATGGAATGTCGGTATTCAAGACGGCTGAGTTCTTTCAGCGGTTAGTTACGAGTTTAGTCCCAATTTGGATGTGGTGTGCATGCAAGTGTGGACGCACCTATAATGACCAGATCCTTTATTTGCTGATTGGGCATAATTGTGTGCCAGAGAGTTTGACTAGTGGTAATTGGGGTAATACATTTACTATGATTTACTGCAGCCACACAGGCCACCAACCCATTGGATTTGGATGGTATACAATATGCATCGTGTTCGCTATCGCTGAATTACTGTGGGCTAGAAACACTGTGTAAACCAGAGAGATGTACACAATTAAGGATTGCTTGCTTTTCGCACCGATAATTAAAAGGTCAGAAAGAATAGGCTCATTAATAGCTCATCTGTATGTATTTGGAAGCTGTTAATTACTCAGTAAATGCTCTTCAAAGGTGGATGATAAGCTGTTTTGTCTTTTTGTGTCCTTGTAATGAATTAGCTTTGTTAACTTGAGGCGCTTTTATCTGTCGCAGATACAGTGAAATGGCTCACTAGAGAAAGTATTTTGTATGTTTGTGTGTATGTAGGTTTCGAGTGATGCAAAGCTGCGTGTTGAGCAGATGTTGAATCCCAGGAGGGTGTTGTTGACCTTGTGGAGTTCAGCAGGGGTCTCTCTGCATAGGGCCATTCTCATCAGTTATTTAGTGGATACATTTTTGTGTCACAAACTCCAAGAATGGCTGCTGTTGTATTATTGATTCCTTTTGCTGGTGAGAAAAAAATGTATACCTGTGCTTTGTTGTGAATACTATGCTAAATATTAGGGATGCGTTGATCCAGGTTTTCAGTTCCAGTTCATATAGATACTTGGGCTTTGAGTATTTGCAGATACAACTGATGCCAGGTTTCTTTCAATTCTGTTTCAGTTAAATTTATTTTTTAACACCCAATAATCACAACAGCAGTTGCCTCATAGTGTGACAGTGAAAAACAGATTAAACAATGTTCATAGGAAATTATCAATCCATCCATCCATTATACATTTCAGATAGACTGTGGAGCCAGAACCACTCAGGAGTAGAGAGGGTGGTTCATCTAGCAAGACAGTTCATCCAGGCAGATGTAGAGCCATTCATCTAGAGTAGAGAGTTTTCCTCAAGGCAATTGAGGAGCATCTGGATCTACAGGTCAGCAACAGCAGTGTCTGAAACTGAAGAAGGAGAAAAACATGTGAACAGCAATGAACAGACTACAGGTGAACTAAAATATGAAATATGGTCAAGCTGCCATCTTCCCCCAGCATTGTGGTAGAGTTTCCTCCAAGAGTTCAAGTATCCCAGTAGGCGCCGAGTGAAAACCAGCTGCCCGGGTGACTGTTGCTCTTTTGACTTTCCATGTCACATCTGTCATCAAATCACGTTCCTATGTAGTGAATTCTGTTCACTGACAATGGCAATAAAAATATCCTGATTCCTGATTCTTGATTAAGCATGTTGTTAATATCATAATAATTCTGATATATGTCGCTGAATTATTTAGGTTTTGAGCTTTAAATTGTGGTATCACATGTCAATATTTACTAGGTTGAAGTTATTTATTTTTATTGTTCATGCCATTTCATTTTGTTAGCACCTAAAACAAAGAAAACACAGAGTTCCTTCTAATTATATCCATCATCATTACTGGCATTAACTAAATGAACAAGAAGAAGGATAAATCTTATAAATCAGATCGGTATCAGAAAGGAATCAATGCCCAATTTTCTCAGCATTGGTGCTTGAATTGGTATCAGTAAATCTGTTTATCTATACACTCAAGGTTTGACTACATTGCTCCTTGATCAATGGACAATACTTTTACATGCAGATAATGTGGATGGCGGAAGGCTGTGCAATTGGCGAGGACCTGCATAAACAAGAAAAGGATTTGCTGACTCCACTGTGTTGATTTCCATGATACATTGTTTTCATTCATATTTATAACACCTTTTTTTCTTTTATCTCCAGATCAACATTAGTGTGTACTATTTTTAAGTTTCAAAGGTATGCAAACTTTGAAGTTATGTCTATATTCTTCTAATACTGCTTGCTAACAGATCAGAATTTTAGTTCAAATCCAATTCTTTTGTGTTAATTACTGGACTGCTTGTTGCCTATGCTGGCTGTGATTGGCTGTGAGACGGACTTTGAGCTGCAGCACCCAGGGGCGCCTTGTGTGTATGTACAGCACTTTGATGGGGCTGGTTTTATTACAGCGGATCAAGATGGAGAGATTGACGATCCCCGAGGCCCGGAGGTGACTCGGCCGCGAAAGAGTTCAGAGCCGGAGAATTAAATCTAAAGAGCTTCTTAGGAGAACAGAGAGTGATATACGATCACACTGGCAGACGCAAGTTTTCCCTGTGAATGCTGCTCGGAAATGGAATTTGTTCTTGTATTTAAACAATGAGAGGTATCAGGAGTAAAACTGATACCACTACACGATGTGTGTTAATGTGAAGACTGTAAGCATATGCTTACAGACATCTGACATACTCATCACATGTCACACATACAATTGGATCTCATCGTACCATCCCCTGTTAACGAGATCAAACTAAAATAATACAGCAATAGAGGGACTTTAATGTCATTGATATGCTATAGACAAGGTAAAGTTTAATAGTTTTCTATAAAAACATAAAAAACCCATAATAAACCTGATGACATTAAAGTTGGAAAGAGTAATAAATAAACATGGAGAATAAGGGCTGTCACTAATGATTATTTTTGATTAGTTGACTAGGGAAACAATTGTTATGTTCATTTTAATCCAATAAAGGTTGAAATATAGTGACTGAAGCTTTTTAGTATTTGAATAATGACGGAAATCTGACATTTTGATATAATAATGCCACTTTGTTATAAAAATCCTTTTTCTATTTGTTTTAGAGACTGTATAGTCCAAATAACAATTATTATTATTGATCAAAATACGGCTACAATTATTTTTTATAGTCAACTAGTAGCTTGCTGTTTTGTCTTGCTGTTTTTATTTTGTGGCGCTAAATCTGCTGTCTAAGAACTGTTGTAAACCTTAAACAACCAGGTCACTCCAGCTGCACTGCACACCGTGAGCAGCCTATAGGAGGGAGTCGCTCGCCCAGTTTCGGCGCCACAAAGCGCCATGGCTTTCTCCCGCTGCCCCACTGGCTCAACTCGCCCACTCGCTTGGACATAATGTGGGTTATGGGGAATAAGAAAGTGCAGAGAGGAGAGCGGGCCAAGATGGACAGGCTTGGACACAGAATCAGACAGACATAAAGGGAAAAGAGGAAACGTTCAGAGCCACTGTAGCCTCTCGGATTCTTTTCTCTCATACTCCTCCCCTTCTCTCCCACCGCTTTTGACAGTCCTTTTGTCCCTCACTGGCTGCCGTCCTTCCACGATTTTTACACAATATTCTGCCTCTGCCAGTGTCCCATTGTTGCTTGAAGCAGCTGGAGAGGAACGTAGAGACTACGGACTGAAAGGAGGACATGACAGGAGTGAAAGTTGCAGAAGAGAGACAAATGGACAATGATAAGGAAGGCACAGGTGGGACCTTGGAGAGTTACAATTTTTTTCCTTTTGTTGGTTGGTTGTCTGGTTCATTCCATCTGAAGTTGTCGGAGTTTGATTTTGTTTTTGTGGATGTAGTGCTATGGTGTCATTTTACAAATATGCAGCATGTTGACCTAATATAAGTACCTCATGTTTCTGCTTGATAAAATCCAACCAACAGGATAAGTTTTGTTCCCAATGAAGATAGAATTTTTTGTTATTTGCTGTAGACATTGTACTACTTAAGTAATTGCAGCATTTGTGTCAATAATTGCAAATAAAACTGCAATATGGATTTGATTGGGATGAATTTTTGCATCTGTATCAGGTGAACTTTTTTATCAGTAAATAATCTGTTTATTTCTTGGCTCAATTATGTTTTCAGGTTCTTGGCAAATTAAGCTTTTTCGTTCGCATCAGTTTCTCTCACTAAACTTTGTTGACATCCTGCAACATAGAGGCACTTGTTAATATTGTCACGTCGCTCCGTCTGCATCTGCCTGCCTCCTGTACGTTCAAAGCTTCACTTTGTGCGACTCCTCACGGACTCAAGCTGCTCCTGACACGTCCTCTTCTTCCTCTCCGTGACAACCGTCTTCACAAACTCCGAGTCGTGAGCCTTCCTCTGTGTGCCCTTCGGGACTTTTAAGTCATTTGCAGCTAGTCACTTTTAGTTTATTTGAAACCTAATGCATCCTCTTAAGCTGCCATGTTGATTCATATTTGCATGCAAGTATTTTGTGGTGATTCTGTACAACATCTTTGTTCCTGTGTGTTATAAAATTGAGCTGTGGCGTCAGTCCCTTTTTCCTATCACTACATTCCCAGTTGCTGCCTTGTCTGATCACATTTGGAGTCGCTGTATTGAAGATGTTGCCTGAACAGCTGGGCTTAGATAGTCTGGTTATTCCTCATAATTATGCCACTCTAATAACCTATTTGGCAGCTTCAGTGTACATGCACCAACCTCAGGGGCTCTAGTGCACAGTCTGTATTCTGACACTAAACTGCGCTATTTGCCTGTAAGGGAGGCGGAAAATAATGTCTAAATACAATATCTTTTAGTATTTGTCTTGACTTAATTAACATTTTGTCTATCAATTGCTACTAACATGTTACTGCTCTGTCCATAATTCCATAGTTGATCTTGGATAAATTAGTTTGTAGACTTCGATATACATTATACTACAGTTCAAACAACCCTATACAACACAACCACTAATGGGAGTAAACAGAAACATAATTTATTTTTAAGATTTGACATATCGATAATAAGAGAATACGTTTGCTGAAGGCTAACCCAAGGTACTTATACTGTATGTGTACGGTTATGATCCAGATTTCTGTTTTACTACTTGGCACAACTTTACTTACATAGTTTGTTTGTATGAAGCTGAAGTACCTGAAATAATAAAAAAATTGCTCAGAGGCAAAATCAGAGAAATTTTGAAGTCTGGTGAGCGTGTATAGCCTTAAAAAACACCTCCATGGATTATAATGTGCTGGTGTATAGCGTGCAAAGATTGCGAGAGGAGTTCTGAACTCTAACTGAATTGGAACAAAACACAACTCCAGGTGTGTTTTGGTGACATCAAAAAAGCTGGTTTAGGAAGCCCTCGCAGTACTTTCTCCACGTACTCTATAGATCTGTCTTTAAGCTTCTTTACTGTATTCTTCTACAGAGTACAGAGCGTTGGGAACAGCCATGACATGACCAGGCTTCTGTTACAGGATGGTGCATCTTAATAACTGCAGATAAAGAACAGATACTTTAGCCCTGACACGCTGACAGAAATGTTGTTGTGTCTTTGTGCTTTTATTAGCCCAAAGGTTCTGCGGTCAATACCAGGCCAGCACCTCTCGCCTTTGCCTTTTGTCTCCCCCTTCACTGCACACTGAATCACAATTAGGCCCTGTGTAGAAGTGCTGTGTACATTTCAACTATAGCTACGTGTCATTATGTATAAAATGTACACATTCATCTGTGAGATGCTACTTGGCCCTTTTTTCTCTCTCGTGTTGTTGGTTCTCCAGAGGAAGCCTTTTCCCCTGTTTATTAGGCTCCAAAGTCATTACTTATTCACTCTGTCCCTGGTTTGATCTCATGGTTTAGTATTGTGGAAGTATATAACGGAAATGCATTATTCAAAATGACTTTACATTATACAGTGCTGTCAAGGCACAAATATAATGAGTCACATGATGGCACATTATTTCACCTCTCAGCAAGAAGGTCCTTGGTTCGATTCCTGGTCTGGGTCTTTCCTGGGGGGAAGTGTGCATGTTCTGCCTGTGTCTGTTTATGTTGTTGATGAGCTAGTTTTCCTATATCTCCAAAAACATGCGGATCAGCTCAGGCTAACTTTGTAAACATGGCAGGCTTATTAAGTATGCTTTTTTAAATGTTCCCAATTTTTAAAAATGTAGTCCAATTAGTTGAGTTCGAGATTCAGTTATTTCTAATCGTCAGTTATCAGCTTGGTGTACATCCAATCCTCTGTCAGTAGAAGCATACAGTTTGTGGCAGAGTTTTGTTGGAAGAAATTTTAAATGTTTGTGCTTTAACTTGCCTTGATTGAATATCAATAACTTATAATTGAAAGTGTTTCTATTTGTTTTTAATAAGACAAAATAAGATCAAATCTGAAATTGTGATCCACCAATGTGAAGAAAATACATTTTCTGTCACATTGCCCAACACACCTAATTGTATTATAATGTCCTGCAACAAAAAAAAGAAACGTTTACAGATAAATATTACAGATTGTCTTCCTTTCAACGTCGTTTTGTCTGCATAGAATCAGTTGACAGAAGACATCTCGAAAAAGGCATTTGTAGATGAAAGCGTACATGCGGCTTTTTGTTTTCTACTGGATGCTCAGGAAACGCTGTTTGACATTTCATCTGCTCCTGCTGTTGCGTTAATTATTTTCCATTTAAATTAGCATATATTTGTTGTAACTGTCATATACGTGAACGTGGTTAATTGCTAAGACTTAAGTCGCCATCAGCTGTTTCCATTTGTCAGAACATATTACACATATCACTGGCTGACCAAGAAGACGATACCATTGTTCTACTTTGCTTGTCCCCAGGCTCAGTTTAGGCCCAGATTTGAAGTTTGTCAGGTCTATAAAGAATTTAAATGTGTGTACAGGGATGTGGAGAGGACATGATGAACAGCTTTGGTGGTTTGGTGCCACTGTCCCGACTCTGCTCGTATATTCTACTTTGGCCGCTGAGCTCAAATTTATGTGACGTGAACAGGAGACGTGGGGCATTACCGCTCTGCCGGGGACTGTTACTTTTCATCGAGCTGTACTTAAGAACAGCTTGAACTGGTTATTTGTGTTAGTATTTTCAAAGACGCAATGGAAATAGATCCTAAAAATCCGAAAACTTAATTTACCCATCAATAAGATGACACGATATCAAATTTTAGAGTCATGATTATTGTAAGGGGAAATATCACGATTTTACGATTAATCACTAAAACGTAGTATTTCAGATTTTAGTAAACATTTTGCCCATTTAACCACAGTTTGACCATTTTAGTAGAGTTTAGTTTATAATTGTACTTCCTGTTCTGACATGGGCAACAATAATGACAGGTAGAGAAAATTCCACAACTGTTACCAAGCAACCATATTCTAAACCAGGGCCAAAATCCATATGAATTATAGTTATCATCTGACGATAAATAATACTATATAACACCTTTTTCTTGAATGATCGTCCGAAAAGTGGATGATGCGTGAATATTGTCTGTGTTTTCATGGCACGTAGCACATTGATGACATCACAGAGGGATTCTGTTTTAGAACTCAGCTCTACTTCGAGGTCATTTTAAACTCGTTATTTTCAAAATTTTCCTTACAAATTGCGACTTAATGGAAGTAAAACTATGATAAATATTTACCACAGGTACTATTCTACCAAACTAAGTCATCATTAGAAAAACAGGGAAACATGTTTAAACTTGCAAATATTATTATATATTTTTAAATAACAATCAACCTGCCTCCCATTTAATGCAGCAGATTATGGTTTTGAATAATACATAATGGCCACAAATTGATTAAATATGAAATCGCACCTCATTGTATCTCTTTTAAGTATTATATCAGTTAATAGTGAGATGATCTCCATGGTAACATTCAGGGGAGGACTTTGAGATAGTCACTTTCCTTTGTAACATTGTAGAAAAATATTCAGTTGTAGTCATCTGGACTCTGTTTTAGAAAAATAAACGTTTCGACTCTCATCCAAGAGTCATTCTCAATCTGTGAAACAAGTCTGAGAACTCAGGTTTATATCCTACTCTGAGAAAGCCCTGCCCACAGGGCGGGACCTCCTGATAATGGCCCATCGACTCTATTGAAGACAGTGAGGTGGCGATTCTGAGCTGGGAGAAAAGATGGTTTGAAAGAGGAGTTAAGGAGGCAATCTTTGCTAAAAAAAAGAATCCTTCCTTATATCGTAATTGAGGTTTAAGATTCAACCATCCAGTCGTTTATAATGGTTTGCTGAAACCCTGGAGAAGCCTGAGGCATTTGGATGCTAATAAGGTACTCAGGAAAGAGGTAGCAAAGTCAGTGAACAATAGGCCCATCCCATTTGGTTTCGATGGCCCGTGATCAGGGTTCCTGCCCTGTGGGCAGGGCTTTTCCAGAGTAGGATATAAACCTGAGTTCTCAGACTTGTTTCACAAATTGAGAGTGACTTTTGGATGAGATGTGAAACGCTTTATTTTTCTCAAACAGAGTCCAGATGACTGCAACTGAATCTTTTTATACAATGGAACACTCCTGGACGAATGAGGGATTACACCGACATGTTTCCTTTGTAACACAACAATGAACAGCTTTGTGAAGATTAAATACAGTGTTAACAGGTAGATACACTCTGGCACGACCTGTTTCCTCCTCTTTTCCACTCTCTCACACCTTTGAGCTTGTACGTTCCGTGGCGCCACTTTCGGCTAGAGTAGAGCAGCCACTTTGCCCCAACAAACAGCCAATAGTGCAAGTCTAAACTCTAAAGTCTAAACTCTACCTAAACTCATGAAGCAGCAGCATAAAATACCTGTACTCACGCTGACTGTAGCTCGCACTAGTGTGGACCTCCGTGTGTAACGGACCGATCTTTCAGCATTATCCTGTCACATCGCAGACAATCATTATAAACAGATCAGGCTTGTTGTCACGCAGGGCTTTGTCTGATACACACACGCACACACATGTGTGTACAATGCCCGTGACTTGCGTTGCGCCAGGAGACATTTCTGCTGAATACTGTAGGTTCCAAATACCTCATGAATTACCTACCGTAGCCATAAATAATCATGGTCATTGAAAAACCGTTGCATCTTGACATCACTACCCATCGACTGCAGCTTTACTTGCTCTACAATTGTCATCGGTATTCACAAGTAATAGGTTGGTTAGTAGTAGTAGCTGGAGTACTTGTAGAAGCAGTTATAGGAAATGGTTAATGGTAGTAATTATTATTGTTGATGTAAATTAAAGCCAGATATTTCATTAGTTTGTTTATTTGTATTATTTTGTATAATTGGACTAACTGTGCTTTAATACTTGCTCAAGATGCTTTAGTGTTGAAGTGGAAACTCTTGAATGGTTTTCTGAACATACCCAATGCTCTTTGTCAAACTACATCAATAGATGAGGATATCTTGTTCATTTTTTCTCTGCAAAATAAAATAGTCTTTTTAACAAGCAACACACTGCGCACACAATGCTGCATGCTACAGTGCCCATTGGAGAAATTTGTTGCAATCCCCCAGCTTTGCTAATACATGTATGATGCAATTGGGAGACAGCATACACTGAGGTTTGTGGACAACTCTGGACCATGGCTTCCTATTTGTTATCTCTATTCTGATCATTTTGCATTGAATGTTGTGATTGCAGAAGTTAATATTACTACTTCTATAACAAGTGTTACTAATATAAATACCATATTTTTGAGAGTTTAGATAATATTGTTGTTTTGAAGATTAAATATTGAGTCAATCATTTCTAGTAAAAATGCTACAAAAAGAGCTGATTAAAAATAAAAATTAAATAAGTTATGTTGTAAACTTTCCTCAACTAATATGATTAAAGACGTGTTTAACACATTTCTGTTGGATTTATATAATATCACCTGATTATTGTTATCTGGATACTAAAAACATATTGAGATATCCTATTTTCACCAGCCTTAAAGGTGCACTATGTAAATTGCATTCCCTGAAATGCTCCACAGTATGGTATAAACTTATCCATCTTTCATATGTTGAATTACAGTTGTCTTTATTATTATTATTATTATTATTACTTTTGTGGAACTTGCCATAAAAAACAAAATTTTTATGGAGAATGAGTTTGAGACTCTCGTACACCTACACCTATCTAGATCCCCTTTAATTTAAGACAAGAACACCAGCATCCACTTTCACCCATTTGACTGTAATTTTGGCCATATTTGGATTATGTCACGCTTGGATTGGAGAAACGACACGGCCATTAAACCTGTCATTACCAGTGTCTTAAATCTGGTCTGGGCTGGCTGTAAACTGAAGGCTTAATAGTTGTGAATCGCCTTTGAGTCTCTATTCAGTCCAGAGACAGTTTTATATCGTCATGATTAACTATGCAGAGACATCACTGAGGTCAATGGGGTAATGTCAGGGGGATTTAGTGAATGTGATGTCATTCCTAAAGTTAATTCTGCAGCTACAAATTTGTGTTTGGCAAGACATGCATGTGTAAGACGTGTAAATTAAGGGTTTCAATGCATTTTGGAATGAGGAAAAATTAGATATTTATTTTCATTGTATTTATTTATTTCAGGGACAGTGCATATTCATATGTGTATGTATGTATATATATATATATATATATATATATATATATATATATATATAAAAATAATTATAGTACATATATATATATATATATATATATATATATATATATAAAAATAATTCTATATATTTATAATTCTATATATAATATAGATAATATATATAATTCCCATTTTCAACACGTTACTTTTCCTTAGGTTTGTGACCAGCTTTATGAAATAAACTTTATGAATTTCTGAATTCTGAACACAATAAAAAGTATAGTAATGTCATACGGGGAACATTATTTAAATCAGGCTTGCTAATCTTATTATCAGGAATAATATTGGTTGCGCTGGATGCTAATGAGATCGCGTCATCATCGGCTGTGGAAAACTCAAAACGGTTGATCTCTGTTGTCAGTCTTTATTTAAACATAACATTTTTAGTTTTCAATAAATAGATTTATAGGAAACCGATAATTGTCACTTAAGGCCTTATAGATGTATCAGAACATATGGGAACAGCTGCTCAAACTGGCCACAGGCTGCGAACACCGGACACCAGATGTCGGTTGGGAAGGCCACTTCTTTTTTCAAATCAGCGTCAATAAGTGACGCGTTTAAGGAGCTGTGGGGAACAGGAAATTGCTTAAGAGGGATCATGAAGTTGAAGAAGATGCTTTAAGTGTTTGGAAATTTGTCAAAAATGAAGCGATGCATGAAGAGCTCTACAGTGTTGAAAGTGAAAAAGGCAGTAAAAAAGATGTCGGACCAGGACAGAATGCGGCATCATTTAGCTTTTATAAATGTTATAGTCACCAGAATATGCAAAAAAAAATAAAGGCTTCTACTGCACAATTTAAATCAGGGTTGTGATTCACGGTGTGCCAAGACCCGATATGCAAAAAGCCAACTCACTGTCATTTGTGGAAAGATAAAACGCTGTGCTTGTTTTTCAGCAGATGCGCATGTCATTTTGTGTGTCTGTCTGTCTTTGGGTATTTCTCGGAGAGATTAATGCCCCGCCATCAAATTTGAGACTACCTCCTGTCAAATGCACACACCCAAATCTATTTATAACCAGACGCCCACTCGCAAACAATAATGAGAACATGGCTGACAAATGGATTTGGAGGACACCTCTGGACCCCCTGCTTCCTCCTGGAGCCAGTGTACTTTCATTTCGCAACATTTTTTTAAGTTACACTTTGTTCTTTTGTCTAGGGCTGTTTAATGGCTCACTTTTCTGAATTCCCTCATCATTTTTCATAACCAGAAGAGACTGTTGTCAGCTCTATACTCCAGATAAAGACGATCATATTAGTAAAGTACTTGGGAGTATTTTAGTTATACAGTATTATTCTTTATTCCTAAACTTGTTTTTTTTAACCTTTATTTATTTAGCTCAATAAATTGTTATGCTGGTCGGCTAAACAAAAGTAATTCTCATCTTGTTCTGATTCTGATTTGAGTGCTAGCCTATAGCCTTAAACCCTGTATCTGTATTCCCTAGGGATTCTCTCTCTCTGTAAGTGTTGCTAAAGTCTGTGCTTTTCTTCTCTGGCAGTGGAGGCCTCCGCCCCAGTGTCAGTCTCTATCCTTCTCTCTGTCTCTCACTAGTTTAGAGTCATTGCTAGCGCTGACTGGATTAGCCATGGGGTGCCATGCCAAGTACACTGACACTCCTGGGTGAAACATTTACAATTGTCAGATTTTTTATTCACTGAGCCGACAGGTGGCAAGCAACAAAAAGGAAAGAAGTGTCTCTGAAAAATGCTTCTATGTATCTATACTCATACTTGCTTAAGAGCCAACCCCACAGGATTCCTGCTGGAAATCCCTATTCTCACTCATATTAAGGGAGATTTTTGTGTAAAAGTCTATGGATGTTTTCCCTGGAAGCAGCTTTCCTGTGGGAGTGATTTGCAGAGCAAGACCTAAAACTCCAATCAAATCGCCCTGAGGACTCTGCAGAAATGTCACGTCTTTTTTGGTAAATGTTAGTCTGTGTTCTGAGCTTTGAGAACTGGGGATATTTAAGCACAAAGCCCTCTGGTCATGATGGGCTTGTGACCAACCTGTGACTGCTGTGAATATAGGCAAATGATTCTGGCTTAAATGTAAGTTTAAACTATTCTTTTGAAAACAGAAAACTGGCATTTGTTCAACTAAAAAATGCAACAAATCACAAATACATTCATATTACATATTACAGACTCCTGTGGCTTTGAAATTGTCAGTGTACTGCAAAATATATACTTGCCAAACCCCTTCCTGGGATTATCAAATATATATATATATATATATATATATATATATATATATATATATATATACAGTGTTCATGTTTTACATACCATTAATATGTAAACTTTGGTGTTTTGTATTTCCAAGCTTTCCCCCTCAAAATGTAGAGTTAACATATTGCCAACTCAGACCCTCCAAAGCTGCGATAGTAGAGATACTTTGATAGTTGGGCACAGTAGGTCTATATCCCTCTTTGGTTCGCACTCACACCTGCACAAATGTCATCATTTGCTGTACTTGTGTACATATGAAATGCCTATTTTTATTTTTATTGTATAGTAATTTTAAATTGTTTCCTAATGCATGCCCTTTTTTGATTGAATATATGTTGTTTTATTATTACTCAGTGTTTTATGTTGCACCTTAAGGCCGAGACAAGTTCCTACGTTTTTGAATTTTGTTCATTGACAATGGCAATAAACTCTTTCTGATTCTGATTCTGATTCTGATCATAAAGCTGTGTTTGTTTACATGTCGAACTGAAGCCCTAACGCTGTGGCAGAAAAAATAATGGCAATTCATGGTATGCACGTATCATCAGCGGTGTTGTTTGGAGCAGAGTGTTTGTTGTTGTTTTGTTTTTTTTCTCTCTCTTTTTCCTCTTGAAGAACATCAGTGCACAACATTGTTTTTCAAAAAGTGTCCAGATGACTAGATTTGAAACTTTGTCTGCGATTAGTGCACATACAGGCTTGTATACTAAAGTTGTGAGTGTACCTGAGCAACCATGATGTGCTTTGGCCCACCTCCAGCTGCGATAGAGCCTGAAGCGTGCCGTGCCTGGGCATGGGTTGGTGGCACTCACACTGCCGTTTTAGGGACGCTCCGTGCTTTGGCCTAGTTTTATTGTCTTAGTGTGTGACTTCACCCTTAGACATCACTATTTAGCACATTTAAATTTAGGAAAACCTTTTTATTCTTTCGTAATAAAACCAGACTTACTTTATTTATGTAATGTCAGCACACACTTGTTGTTTTTGGTTGTTTATCACAGTGTGCGTGTCAGGGGATTGTTGTGCTTCGTTGTTGCCGTGTGCCGTGGCTCATTTTGGCAGTGACAGCTTGTTAACATCGAACTCGTCATCTCCTCCTCCTCCTCCTCTTTTTTTGTACCAACTGGCTGCTTGTGCCTTTTGCTCACCTTTGGTACATACATCGTCACATAATCCCACACACCCGTCTGTACCGAGCTCCCCACCCACAACACAGCAACGAGACGCCATGCAACAGTGCAATATCAGGAGGACACAAGCTAGGAACAGCGACACTAAGATTAGATGCTGTATGGAAGACACAGATCGATGCAGGTGTGTCAGTAAAAACTATAGCCTACATTAGTGCGAGGCCATTAGTGACGATGGTAATGCGGTGAATGGGAGAACACTGAGCTAATAAAGTGTAAAATGTGATGGATGAGAAGAACGCTTTGGCAATAAAAGTTTCCCTGAATTACTTCGGGCCAAGGTTAGACAAGAAATAACAATACGTATGTAAACTGCAGTAAGGATAGCTCTATATGAAGATTGTTTCCTTGTCATTCTAAAATAAAATAAAAAACGCTTGTACATTTTGGAGGGGAAATAAATCTTTTAGATTGCGTCCACAATCACCACGTCGAGATTGTGTCGGAGCTGGGACTATACCAAGAACTAAGACTAGACCAGGACCAAAGCTTGACAAGAATGCGACCAAACCAAATCTAAATTAAGATTCAAACTGGGCCCAGACCAGGACCAAACCAGGACAAGTGTGCACCCGTAAATGTGCACAATAATGAATCGTGTGATAGCGCCTCGCCTTATAACCAGAAACTTTCCTGATTGATCCCAGCTGCAGCCAGTGTAGTATACCTTTGTTGTGTCCTTGGGCAAGATCTGCCACCTGTATGAATTTATGTGGTGTGAATGAGGTTTGTTTGGGGTGTAATAAGGTTGTTGAAACCCAATGCATTTCAGGGCTTTTGTCTTTTAGTCGTATAGTCGATTAATCAGTTGATGGTGTTTTAATTGACAAAGTGGACTAATAATTTATATGGATTTATGTGTAAAGGTGTAGAGTGAGCCAACTGAAGATTTGGGAGTGAGGTTTAAAGGCACTGTTTTTTTACTTTCTTAAAATGGGAAAAACAGAACTAGTTCATTTGCAACTCTTTGCAGCAGTCCACATGTATCGCTCACTTAACTAGTGCGGTCTGAGCATCCTAAATATTCACAGCAATCGGTAACGCTAACAAACATTAGCATGCTAAAAGCGTACTTCCTGCCTCGTGGAGAATAAAACGCTCTGTGACTAGATGAAGAAAAAGCTCTGTGGTCTCATTTTGACCCAAATAGATGCTTTTACAGTATATTTGTACCGGGGCAAAACTGATTTTAATTTATTACATGAAAAAAATTGGGTACAGGCTCTTTAATCTGCCTTTTTTAAATTGACTGTTTCTGTACTCTCTGTATGAATAGTTTTTTCCTGAACCCCCGTGCGCCTGTGCAGTGCCGTTTTGGTCCAATACATGGCTGGAAATCAATATACTGAAAAGATTTGAGAGCTTTTGTCAGTTTTGCACCACCGTCCCCTTTAGTAGACTAATCGATTGGCAGTAATTCTGTCATAATAACATATTTTGAAGATCACTATATTGTCATGATAAACGATAATATTACTTTCTGCCTCTGACACAATGACTCTAAATGTAAAATATTGTTAAAAAAAATAAACTGCATTAAATAACTAGCAGAATTAAACACTTTAGTACAGTACTAATTTAGTATGTATAATTAGTCCGAGAAGTGACTTATTCGACCCTCTACAGTCCAAATAATATAGCATGACAAAAAATAACAAAAAATCCCCACTTGCGCAATTATTGTAATCTATTTTCTATATATTGATGCCTGTCAAGTTTTGTTCCGGGTATTATGTATTTGATTGATAGGTTGATATAGTAATTATTGTTACATGTCTTCAGTTGACCAAAAGTCTTTAGTGGACTACATCCCTAAAGCGTTTTGTTTATTAGTTGTTTTAATAAAAGATGTTGTAATCAGTAGTTGTCAAGTTGTTGTAGTTGTAAACAGTAGCAGAGGCAGTAATAGTTCTTTTAGTACATCGATTTGTTTTTGACTGAACTAAGACGTTTTCTCTGAATTTGAGTACCGGTTCCGAGTCCTCCATTTCCGACTACATTGCATTGCTGTATAAGTTTCTGCCGTTTTTCATCTGCTTGTTGACATGTGAAGGGCTTTACTATTGATTGTGAAGGCATTCCACACAATTAGCTCCATAAACAATAGCCGCGACTTTATTGTTGTTGACAGTCACGTCTTGTGCGCTGAGTATAATTATGTTAGAGGTTGCGGCGCGCTTCCATTCCATTTTCAAACCTCAAACAGAATATAACTGAAGATGGGAGCCTCGCATTGCTCTGCTGTTTGCCCGCCTCAGCCATGCTCCTCTGCATGCGGCCCTCTTTGTGGTTGTCTCCTGGGGATGGTGAAACAAGCAATTACTGTAACACCCCACTAGGGACTGCTGTGTGCAACTCATCTCCCACCTCATTCACACAGATCACAGGAGCCATGACAAGCTTTCTTCTACAAGACAACGCACTAGACTTTGTAATTCAACTTTGATCTGGGTCTCATAAAGTAGTTGCTTTTAGGCTTTCAACATAAACTTTCATTAGTGTGGTTTAAGAATGGAAAATGCACTTTTTGTTGAGTTCCTATTGTTTTGTTCTTTGTATTTTATTGTTTTGTACATTTGTAAACAGTATTCTGTTATGAAAATATGTTGTATAGAAATCTTATGTAAATACTCATAACTTTAATAACAAATTGTAGAAAAAGATTGTTGTAGTCATCTGGAAAAAATAAAAATAATAATTTAATTTAATAATACATTCAAATGTTTTCGAAAAAACAATAATAATTTAATTTAATAATAAATGTAATAAGGAATTACTCTGATTTTACAGGATTGGAAGAAAACAATGAAACAGACTCTAAAACAGCTTTTATAACAAAGACAGCAACATTATTAAATCAAATTGTGAATGAAGAATGAATGATTTCTGATTCAATGATACACTTTATTTGGAAACATTCTCTAGCTACAAGCCTTCAGTCACCATATTTCAAACTTGTACTTCAATATGCAATAAGAAATAATAGCTTGACTAGTCGCCTAATCAAAAAAATAAAATCCCTAACTAGTCGACTACTAAAATAATCAGCGACAACCCTAAAACGTATCCATCTTGCGTTTGTGCATATTTTTGGCTCAAAAATGCCTCTCCACCGATCTGACCTGTAACTTGGCCTAGTGGCATCACCTCCATGAAGACTACCAGCCCTCCACCAGAAAAGTTACATGGTGTACCTTTAACTTGTTGGAACATTAAGGCAAAGAGTATTAGTCAAGTATGTATCGACAGTAAGTTAAACTATAGCCATTTAATAATCAGGGTGGCCTTCCAGCTATTTGTTCATCACAGCTAAGATTTTGATGTGGCTGAAGATTTGGGGCAACATGTCAGAAAAACAAAACATCTATTTTGATTTGAATCCTGCTCTAAAGACAACAGATTCTTTAGCCCGGCTGCGATGTGAACTGGGGTTACGCTTTCTATCAGACACATTGTTAGATAAATCCAAACATCACAGAACACAACTGCGGTTTCTTGGTTTTAGGCGTGAGGACCACCTGCCTCCTTTGGGCTGGTTGTCACGGCGATGCTCTGATGCCGGCTGACAGAGCCGGTTTGCAGCGTGACTGTGACACCTGCCGATCTGCCTCGTAACGGCCGCGCAGCCTGTAATCTGCACAGGCGTGCTTCACACCACATCAGTCACTGCTAGAGCTTCTCCTCATTGTATTGTAACTTCTGTCTGTTTGACAAGGGTTTCTAACTAACTTTATCTTTATGTCGCCCTTGTCTTTCTTGGTTTTTAGGGCTTATGCACTAGACACATTTTTGGTTGACTAAAGGCATGCTCTGTGCTTCGAGATTAGTCAACGATCAGGGGCTATTAAACTAAAGCTCTTAAAACTATTAAGTAGCTCTATGATTTGACTGTGTATCAACACCCAAAGTTCACTGACCATACAACAAGATTACAGGAGAACACGTAGCTGCCAATATTTATACAGAAAGTTACTGGTAAACAGTACAAAGGCATTCAAACTCATAATTAGGGTTGACAAAAGTATAGAAAATCAGATATTAATTGATACTAAAACTAACATCGAAACTAGATACTTGAGCATAAGATAAGATAAGATCACCTTTATTTGTCCCACAATGGGGAAATTGCAGTGTTGCAACAAAGGGTACAGAAGCAGGCACAGTATAATAATAAAAACAGATAACTTAGAAAAAAAAAAAAAGCAGAGAAAGCAAGTATCAATTCTAAAAAAAAAGTGACTTTTCCAGAATATTTTTTAGAATGATCTTTACATAATCAGAAGCAGAATAAGACCACATGGTAACATAAAGAAAGTACTATCATTTTGTGTTGAAACTGTTGGTCTTGCATTGTAACATATGGAAGATGAAAAAAAAAAAGTTTATCAGACTTTGGACTAGATGGGACCTTTTTTTTTTAGTTTAGTGTGTTGTGATTTGGTTTTCTGTGATTGTTCTGTTCTACTTGTGTTTCTTTTTGTATTGTTTACTGTTCTCTAGTCATGTTCTATGTTTTGTGTTCTTCATATGTTTCTAAAATAAATTAAAAAAACCAAATAAATAAATGGAAGGCTATTTTTTTGTTATCAAAATTGGTTCTGAGCATCGAGTATATTCGTTAGTAGGGCTGTATCGAAAAAATATCCTCATCGCTATATTGGTGCGCGCAATATGTGTATCGCGTGTATCGCAAGTTGCGGCCTTAACGCGCACCGCATACGCGCCGTCACATACACACAGCACAAGAGGAAACACACGTGTTGAAGCGCAAGGCAAAGAGTTCGAGAGACAATTTGGGACTAACATCACGACTCAAAAGCATTGCACATCTGAAATATGGGACTAACACTACGGCTTTAGAAGAGAAAAGGAAAACATTGTAAAAGACGCTCTGTGAAGTGAAGAATTGCTAATGTAGCCCGCTGCTAACTCAGATCTAATGCCACATAAGCAAACTGGCCAGAGAGTGCACTCACTACAACGTCAATGCAGGAAAAGTCAGACTGACAAGAATAATCACAAGGACAAAAGCTTTAGATGCGCTTTTCTCTTCTACAGTGTTGACGGCAATGCTTTGAAATTAGCTATGTCAAGTTGAAAATTATGAAAGTACACATCATGTCATTTCAGCACTTCTGCACATCCTCAGTCGTCCTAGTGATGTGAAGTATGTAAAGAGCACAGAAACACAGTGATGAATCCTACAATATGAACATAGCTCAAAATGGACAGACTTTCCTAATATTATATCACATGTTAAGCTTAAACTATGCACAGTCCACAGTAAAAATAATTAATGGTAATACTAATTATAATAGGAGTGGCCTACCTTTTACCAAAATGCTAATAAATTAAATACATAGCAAACATAAGACCCAAAAAAAAAAATGAATCTGATTTTTTGTAATGAAATATATCGGGATGAAATCGATATCGCAGTACTTTACCCCCATATCGTATATATCGCACTTTTTTCCAAAATAGTGCAGCCCTATTCGTTAGTATCAAATCGAGTTTGAAATTTGAGTGTCGTGACAACACTACTCATAAATCGAAGCTAAATCGATAACTCATGTGTTCTGCTTTCTTCTGTTATGAATAGACTAAATCCTTGAACATCATATGTCGACCGATTAACCGACTAAATGACTAAATGTTGACAGCAATTGGTTTTATCCATGTGTTTCATCTTGGAAAGTCTTAATACTGGTGACTACACATCCTTACTAGTGGTGGTATGCAGTGCTGTTTTGGATTACAGCTCACCAAGATTTACCCTTCATAAAAGCTTGTAAAGGATCCTGTGTATGGCATTGCAGTTCCTAATGGCGAGCTACAAGAAGACAAGTCATTATTTATCAGAAATATCAGTCATAAGATTAATTTTGTTTTGTTAAATGTTTGGCGATACAAAGCAAGTCAACCAAAGTGCTCTATACTATATCCTTGAAACACAAAATAATGTGTGGTTTTTTTTTTTGGCAAAGAACGCATATTGGCTACGTTTCCGAGGGGTGACAGTATCTCAGTGGGATCGTAGTTGTAGAACGCGCTTGTCCACAAACCCAAAACTTCCTAGCTTCAACCGGGCTTTCTGTTTTTGTGTTCTTTGCAAAGACACTGCACACAACCCGCCTTTGTATGACTGTTGTGAGTGATCGGTGGCGGCTGCGTAGATTGGCAGCCGTGTGTCTCACTAAATCAGTAATTCAAAGTAAAGCCTTTTGAATATCTATATAAATCCCAGGCATTATTATTAAGGATTAGATGGGCTCGGCATGACACGAACTTTCTGAATCAGTTGATCTGTTGCCAAGCGACCGATGTGCATTGACAGCTAACAACGGGCCTGTTTTGATTGATTGCTTTTATTTCTTGTTCATCTCCGGAGCGGTATTTCTTTTCCTAGTGCGTCTATAATTAAAGAAAATGCCTTGCAGTTACATTCCAATTAAACTGTCAAGGAAATTTCAATGGAAAAGCAAAATGTCTCACGTTATTCTAATCATTTGAAGAAAATCAGCACTCACGAGCCCATGTCTGCTCTCCAGAATTACTGTTATCATTTGAGCACAGCCTCTTCTCTGCGTGCCTGAAATGAATGCTGAGAAGGACATCACTTTAGGTTCAAATGAGAAAATTCTTGCTTCTGGCAGTTTTAGACTGTCTTAAGCCTCAACCCCATTTGTGCTCATCAGTCAAACCTCAGTGACCTTTTGCTACTTGGTAATCAGTTTTGAAGTGGCCTTTCCTTACTCACTGTCACTGTTTGTATTTAGTTTATATTCTGCATTAAAGGTGAACTATGTAACGTTTCTGGTGGAGACTCTGACACCTGCTTGTCTCCATGGAGATTTTTCATTTAGAGTTAATTTATTGTTTGACTTTCAGGTCAATTGGACAGCTTACAACCAGAACAATCAAATCAATCAATACATCAAAATTAGTCCAAGATCAAGTGTGAGCAGATGCTGAAGCTTGTTATTCTTACCCTTATCTTCAAAACCAAAAGAGATGTTATTGCTTTTGCTGGAACATTCCACAGTATGGCATTAAATGTGTCTGATCCCATAGAGACAAGCAGGTGATGCCACCAGCAATTAGGGCTGCAACGAGTACTCAAGTTAAGTAAAGTAAAGTAAAGTAAAGTAATTCAATTACAAAAAAGCTTTGATTATTATTTTATTGCCTCGATGATTCGTTTAATGTACATATTTAATTATAAACACGTGAATCAATGACGCGCAGAGCGCACTGAACGACTTGTGGCACTTTCGTTTCACACCGAGCTTGTTTTGCGCAGACCTGCAGCAATTAGAGCACAACAGAGGAGAGAGCGCCGTGCTTTAAACTCACGAGTGTGATGGTGAAGAGTTTTGTTGTGTGAAAGAGCACAGTGTTTTGAGCTGTAACTCTGCAGTAATTTTGCAGCATTAGCTCCGTGTGCTGTTCACTTTAACCTCCGTGTCTTTGCCCTTTCATCGCAGACTTTCTGTTTCATACTCGCGGTCCTCTGTGCTCTTTCACACAACTAAACTCTGCTTCCCAGTCCCATATGGCACTCTCTCCTCTGTTGTGCTTTGAAACAGCCAATACATCCATGGAAACAGCATGGAGGACCGGGATGAAGTGAACGGCACACGGAGCTAATGCTGCAAAATTACTGCAGAGTTACAGCTCAAAACACCGTGCTCTTTCACATGCTCCGAAATGACAAAATGCAGTTACAGCTCAAAACACAAGGGAAGTTTTACAAACAATTGTATTATTTTAAGTTATGTGACATAAACGCAAATGAATTTATAGCTGTAACTGTCACAGACTGTTACAAATTCGTCCTTTATATATATTCTTATACGAACAGAGCAGTTTGGACTGGCGAAGTGAAATGTTGCTGTTTTGAGGACATATGCGAAATTAAGAATAAAATGTGTTGTTTTAAGCAGAAACTCCATATTTGTTTTTTTTTTTACTTCTATGAGCTATAACGTAAAAAAATATATTTAATATGCTTTTAAATGGATAAATGAACGTACACAAAAATGAACTGATTACTTGATTAATTGAAGAAAAATAATGTATAGATTACTCAATTACTGAAATAATCGATAGCTACAGCCCTACTAGCAATAATATCTCTGTGGAGACAAGCGCCAAAAGTTACATAGTGCACGTTTAACTCTACAGAACTGAACTGATATATTAATTTAGCCCATTTCAGAGTTATACTGTGTGCCCCAAAATATCTCCATAGTTAACTGGGAGTAGGGTTGTGCAATTAGTTTGAATAATCGATTAATCGCAATTTTACATTCCACAATTAAAAAAAAACAAAAAAAAACCTTATACTGTGTTCTATGCAGACAGACGTGTGTTTGTGAAAAAGTTGCAGCTGATTGGACCTTTTTAGAATACGTCCATAACAGTTAAGTTCAAGATATGTCTCTTACTTTAATTGAATTAATTCTCCCAATTTTTTTAATATGCTAATGCACTGCCATCTCTCTGCGTTACTAATCTTTTGAATATTCATCATTTCAATTATGATTAAAATGATCAGATTAATATTTTTCCAAATATCAAGTAGCCTTCAGCAATACAGGGAAAAATCCACTTTGAACGGAATACTAATGTTCCTGTAGTATTGATGACTATAATTACACATTGCTTAGGCTTGCTGTTATTATTGATATATAAAATGTGAACAATATTTATTTTTTATATAATAATAACAATATTTATTTTTTATATATTAATTCATGCTGACTTTTGGATGATTTGTAAATATTTTTTTACAATTACAAAGGTCAAACGCTTCCTGTAGTTCAGGTTTGCACACACTGCAGCAGGGATTTTGGCCCACTCCTCCACACAGATCTTGGCTAGATCTGTCAGGTTTCAGAGCTGTTGCTGAGCAACACAGAGTTTCAGCTCCCGCCAAAGATTTTCTATTGGATTTAGGTCTGGGGACTCGCTAGGCCACTCCAGAGCCTTGATATGGTTCTTACGGAGCAACTCCTTGGTTATCCTGGCTGTGTGCTTTGGGTCATTGTTGGAAGACCCAGCCAGGGCCCATCTTCAATGCTTTGACTGAGGGAAGGAGGTGATTGCCCAAAATCTCACAATACATTGCCCAATTCATTCTCCTTAATACATTGCAGTTGTCCTGTCCCCTTTGCAGAAAAGCACCCCAAAGCATGATGTTTCCACCCCCATGCTTCACAGTAGAGATGGTACTCATCCTTCTTCCTCCAAACACAGCGAGTGGAGTTTATACCAAAAAGTTCTATTTTTGTCTCATCTGACCACATGACTTTCTCCCATGACTCCTCAGGATCATCCAGATGGTCATCGGCAAACTTCAGATGGGCCTGGACATGCTGACTTAAGCAGGGGAACCTTCCGTGCAATGCATGATTTTAAACCATGACAGCGTAGTGCATGGCTATTCAACTTAATTTTCCTGAGGGCCAGATTACTCGGGGGGGCCGTGGCTTCTGGACCGAATAGGCTACAAACCAGGTCAGAACCAAGACTAACCCAGAATCAAACCAGGTCTAAACCAGGTCCAAACCAGGTCTAAAGCAGAATTAAATAAGGACTAAGCCAGAAAAACCAGCAAATCAGGTTTAAACTTGTACAAATCCAGAATTAAACCGGAAAACAAGAAAAAAAATCAATAATAATAATATTTGGAAGATGGGTCGGGCTGGATCAGATCGTTTGGCGGGCCTGATCTTGCCCCAGGGGCTTAAGTTGAATAGCCCTGGCATAGTGTATTACCCACAGCCATCGAAATTGTGGTCCCAGCTCTCTTCATGTCATTGACCAGCTCCTCCCGTGTAGTTCTAGGCTGATTCCTCACCTTTCTTATCATCATTGATGCTCCACGAAGTGAGATCTTGCATGGAGCCCCAGTCTGAGGGAGACTGACATGTCATTGTCATCTTTAACCTCTTCCATTTTCTAACAATTGCTCTACAATTTTGTCTCTGATGTCTTTTGACAGCTCTTTGGCCTTGCCCATGTAGTAGTTGCTGGAATGGAGGGGTGGCCAGGTGTCTTTATGCAGCTAAAAAGCACAAACAGGTGCTACTAATTTAGATGAATAAGTGGAGTTGAGGTGACCTTTTTAAAGGCTGAAAAATAGGTCTTGGAGAGCGAGAATTCTTGCTCACTGGCAGGTGTTCAAATACTTATTTTCAGCAGTAACACACAAATAAATTATTTTAAAATCATACACTGTGATTTCCGGATTTATTTTTAAGATTATGTCTCTCCTAGTGGAAATGCACCTTCTATGAACATTTCAGAACCATCCATAATTTTTAAGTGGGAGAGCTTGCAAAATAGCAGTGTTCAAATACTTATTTTCCTCACTGTATATCGTTTATCAGGCAGAAGTGATGGATGTCTTAGAGCACACATTGCCATTCACCACTTTGATTGATAAGCCGAGTAGAAGCTTTGTTGATGTGACAACAGATGTGTGATCCTCGGGGAGAGTGCTAGTTAGACCAGCCTGTTGTCTGTGGAATGACAATGGCTGTGTGCTAAAGCGCTAATGCTACTACGGCTTTTGACAGTGTCCACAGGGAGCAGCAGACTTACATGTCACGGCCAGTACAGAAATCTTCAACTAAAGCTAGTCACCTTAAAGAAGTGCCAGCTGCTCTTCTTTACTTAACCTGCTGACAAGATTTTATGCAAATTACACCCACTGATACGGTATTAGAGCCTTAGCACTTCAAAATAGCTATAAGATTTCCGTGCTGTGTAATGGTATCACTGCAATAAAAATCTAATGTTTTTAATTGTTTGCAAGAAAATTAACCTTGCAACCATGTGATGCAGGAAAAATGTGTCAAATAATCCCAATGACTTTGTTTGTGGAGGATAGTTACTGCAGTTATGTACTAGTTTATTATCATTTATATTATCAATTAGTGTTAAAAAGATATATACCCATATAGCAATTGATAGTATGAATACTCAAATAAATAGGACACACATTTTCTTTCCTGAATAGTTTTAAAATGGTCTTCTTCCATATATCAGAATTATTGCCACAATAAGAAACAACTAATATCTATTTGTAATCAAAAGAGAGTTGCTAATTATAATTGTGGTATCAAAATTGGTCTGGAGGATCAGGAATTTTCCTTGCAAGTTAATTTGTGTTTGAAATGTTTATATGCAGTGAATAGTTCTAGTCTGGAACTAAAGTAAGAACTTTTTCTGGTTTTGACTGTTTTATCAACAGTCTGGGCATTTCTAAAAGCTACGGTGCAATCAACCTTATGCAGTCAGTCTGTTTGTGTCTGGAGAAACAGCAAGATTATTTGAACCCAGAGCAGAACTTAACAAACCAAATAACAACAAAACACAACAGGACACATACTGTTTTGATTGATAAATGTGAATCTATGCTCATTGAATTTTGTTCTAAATTATTTGAGACTATTTGAGAAGTGTGCTTAGAAATAAGTGGCTGTGATTGGATTGTCCCAAAATTGGATGTTTGTCTGATGCGCTATCTAGTTTGGTCCCAGACCCTCCTGCTTTTGAACAGAAAGAAATGGACTGGCTTGTCTATAATAGGTAACGAATATGTGTGCTCTTGTCCTAAGTCTCGATAATAAAGGTGAATATTAGGGCTGCAACGATTACTCGAGTAAATCGAATAATTCGATTACAAAAAAGCTTCGATTATTATTTTATTGCTTCGATGATTCGTTTAATTTACATATTTTATCAAAACCAGTGAATCTGCGGTGCACGGAACAACTTGTGGCGCTTTTGTTTAACACGGGCTTGTTCCGCACTGACGAAGGCGCGACAGGAAGAGAGCGGCGCGTTTTAACTCAAGTGCGACTCATTGATGTATTAGAGTTTTGATGAGTGAAAGAGCCATTGCTCTATTATAATAATCCCGAGCTGCAACTCTAAACACCGCATCTAGCTCTGCCCACCCCAGCCCCGTGCCTTCTACACGCCACCGTGGACCCCCGCGCTCCCCACTCAACAACTCTGCTTCCCAGTCACAGTCGTACTTTTAAACAGCCAATGCACATGGAAACAGCGCGGAGGACCGCGGTTATGTTAGATAATCTGTTGTGAAACAGAAAGTCCGAGACGCGGAGGCCAAAGTGACAAAACGGCAAAACGCAAAATGCAGAGCTCAAAACACCAGGACCACTGGTCCACCGAACATAACGTTACAAATGTCTTATTTGTAAGTGCTGTTACTGATGTGACAGAGCTACTGTAACTGTTTACAGTCTATTACAAGTTAATTAAGTCCTTTATATATATTCTTTATATACAAACAGAACGGTTTGGACTGAAGTGAAATGTTGTCATTTTGGGGACACATTTATTTGAAATTAAGAATGTGTTATTTTAAGCAGAAATTCCTTATTTTGTATTTGTTTATTACTATGAACTATAACGTATATCTAAAAAATTATTTAATATGCGTTTAAATGGTTTACTGAATGTACAAAAAAATTAGCCGATTACTCGATTAATCGAAGGAAAGAATCGATAGATTACTCGATTACTAAAATAATCGATAGCTGCAGCCCTAGTGAATATCATGAAGAGGAGAAAGGGGTTGTGTTATGGTGACATGGTAAAGAAATGGAAAAAAAACTGTGTGGGAGTTGAAATCAGATAATAAAAAATACCAGAGTGCAAGATGACAGAGAGGTACCGTGCTGGGTGCCATTATAATAAATTAGTGGGAGTGCATTTGAAAATATTAAGGCTCAGTCTCAAGTGAAGTAACATCGCTCACATAATATCTATTCTTCTAATAAAACCTGTTCAATTTCATATTTCTGCTGTTTATGATATGGTGCATTTCTGGCTAAAGTGAACTAAGTTTAAGCAGAAATGCTCTTGCATATATTGACTGTATAGCCTCCTCCGCTACTGTTGTGCTCTGGCTGTGCCCTCTCCTCCATAATAACCCTGCTCAGCTCATGAATATGCAAACTCCCAGTGAATCAGCTCTGATTGAGGAGCCTTTTTAAATCTTTAGTTTATGCACTTTCCGCCACATTGCATTCATCTGCTTTATAAACATTTTGTACATTTATTCCTCTTCTTTTCTATGTGGTATACATGTCAGTTAACAAAAGATACATGGGAGGGGTAATAACCTGCACAGTCCATGATAAACATCCAGTGGCTTTCTCTGTCGACGGCAACTTCCACCTGAGTACTCCTCTGGCTGCATCTAGTAAAAAATACTTACGTCTCCCCCAGTCTGTCAAGCTGTGCTGTAACTGCTGCCTTTAATAATGCATTTGACCTTTACTTTCACAGGTATGTGTTTACTACGGTGCAAATTATTCATTTTGTTCTACTAAAGTTTTAAAGTGGGACTAAACATTTAAGTTCTGCTCACAACAGTCCAAACGAGCTGTTAAACTTGGCAGCGCCTGGAGGACTAAATGGGGGAGTGAGAGGGGTGTCATGGCAGTGTCTGGACCTTCGTGTAACAGCTTGACTTGTAGCTGATGTCACAGGCCTCTTAAGATGCAGTGGCAGCCATAGTTGGCAGCACACACTGGGTTTTATGGCTGTTTTAGATCGCAAAGCTACAAATTAACCTTGTCTGCACTAAAATGGCAGAAAGAATTGACTAGAAACAATAGATAATGCTACTTAAAAGTCATGTACACATTTAGTTGCAAAAAAAGCCAAATAATTGCCATGGCGAATCTAGAATTTGATACTAAACTGCTATTTAAATTTTTCTCACATATCTTTTATTCATGTTCTAGTTTTGTTATAAGACTTACATTTGAGGGAATCATTTATTTTATTATCTTTGGTCCACTGGAGATATTCCCAAAGGCATATTTAGTCTTTTTATTTGCTTATACCTTTCATCATCCTTGCTCTGGCTCAGCGGTGCAGCGTATGGAGCCGCACTGCTGAATCCACTGCCATTAGTCTAAAAGCACCAGGCACACACAGCTCCAACAGCTTCCCAAGATTAATTAAATACACAATGCATTTGTTGTTGCTTTCATGTCAGACAGTCCCAAACAACTTGTAAATGTATTATTTAACTCTTACCAATATTTGTTTAAGTAATACTAATTGTCTTATTTGAAATTTGGAGCAATAAATAACATACCGCGTTACCAAGAGTGTGATTTTAAAAGACATGGCTCTTGGAGAGCACAGTGTCCAACAATGAGATGTCACTATGAAGGAAAAAGTGTTGCGTTGACAAAAAAATTATTATTGCAATGACTTTGTGGTCTAAAAATATTGCCTGACAAACCAGTCCTCTTTCTTTTTGTTCGAATGCAGGAGTTTCATGAACCAGACCAAAGAAGTTCCTCAGACATCTGTCAAATTTTAGGACGTTTCAATCACAGACACTAATTTGTGGCTTTGTAGTCTCTCAAATGCGGAAGAATAATGTTTCACTCGTTGATTCTGCAGAAAGCTGCACTCTCACTTCACAGAAATGCTGGAGAAAGGTTACGGTTCCAGAGTATTGTAAACGTGTACGGTCTTGGCTGGCCAGGCAAGAAAACATCATCAAACAATGATCTTAACGTTTCCAAATTATCTTTCTATAGCGTTATTGTCTCATCATCTTATTACCTCAATGCTCAATGCAGGAAATAACATTGTAGAAATGAATCGGTTTTTCAATACTGGAATCCATCATAAATGTCTCTACTAAGTTTTATCTTGGATTGTGATATACAGTATTTTTGGGCCCTTAATCACTTGTAATTGTGCCAAGTTTATCACTGGCATTGTGTCGACAGCTGCAGATGCTGTATAGCGATGACTCAGGGCTTCAGTCTTATATCTTTGCCATAGACCAGTTAAGTTTACAGCCACACCATGACTAAGGACAACACCATTTTGCCAGACCAGATGGTTTTGCAATTATTATAGGACACATTTTGCTCTCATAATCTTTGCAGTATTTATTTCATTGGGTTGATAAAATGTATGAGTGTCGTTAAATTGCTTGATTTATGTATGGCAATAGGCTTCAACAATTCATTGGAATGATTGTTGTCTGGACTTTACTAGACAATACTTCAAAACACATGCAAAAAAACGATGGTGGTATTATTATTAGATCAAAACGGCAAAATAAACTGAACCATTTCACATTTTTCTCAATAGTACACTTTAATCATAAATATTATAAGCCTTTATTTCAACCTTAATTTGCTTAAAAATATATTTAAAAAATCTCAATGTACAAAGAAATAATTGTTTGACTAGTCGATTTATCAAAAAAATGATATATGAAATAATCATATAATGTAAATAATCAATCATTAATTTGTAAAGTCATCCATGATTTTACAAATTAAATCAGTTTGTGTGTCAGTTAAGCAAATTTGAATGAAGTATTATAATTTGGACAGCGCAGTATTACAGTAGTTATGATATGCAGTTCTTCTTTAAGGCCTGTTTTTCGGCCGTGCACATTTTCACATTTGCACCTGTGAAGCCCACTGTGACTGCTCCCTGTAGAGATCAGAGGTCCAGGCGCCGCTGTCAGCACTTTGAAGTCCTTCTCTGCAGCTAAGCAAAGTCTCACCTTCTCTGCCTCTCCGTACATCCTGTGTATGCCACGACCTCTGGACTGTTTCCACTCTGCGTTAGCCACCTCAGAGAGCTTTAACACAGATGCAATGGGCTGTGGCACCAGTACCCACTTAACACCGAGTCCGTGCCAAATTTGTTTTTTTAATTAAAAGGCCTCATCGCGACTCAGCTGCTGTTCCTTCACGGCGAGAGGTTCACAAAGATTAGAGGGGGAAAGCGGGTGTTCAGTGTGTAGGTCGCACAGTATGTAAAAGTACACATTTGTACACATTGGCTGCCTCCACGTTACGAACTGATTAGAAGAGCAATCAACTCAAACAAAAACTAATCCAAACTAACTACACTGTCCGAATAGAAGAATGAGACATGTGGACTGTACTTAAAGAGCGCCATAAAATATCACTGCATAGCCTTTTTAACAATGTAACTGTAGTTAGAATTTAAAAATAAAATGATCGTAGCATGTGTATTAAGTGTATTTTTAAGCAGTTTTCTGTAAAGAACAAGTGAAAGTTGGCTTGTAGCAGTGGCCCTCAAACTGTGGGTAAAGTCCAAAAAAGGTGTTCAGTTTATTTGATTTAATTGAATCAGAATTAATCAGATGAAATGAAGACCGTTTAGTTAGTTGTTGTGATAAACGTACCACAGTAACAGCACAATACGAATACATACGAAGATGGTCATGATTTGATGTTGACGGGCCATGGTCTCGGTTTTGGGACCCCGTGGCCTTGACTAATTGTTGATCTCGATTGACGTGGTTTTGACTATAACATCAAATGGAGCCTAAGCCATTTCCAGGGACAACTTAAGACACTGAAAATGAACTTGTTCAGCCAGAGTTTACTTTGTAATGTCATCTGTAGAGAAACTGAAGATAAAACGTTTAATATTTTGCTAACTTACAATAAATGACAACATGTGATCATTTATGTCTTTAATGCGTCGGTGGAGATTAATTTTCTCTGTGTACTTATTATCCCTGCCTGCCTTTTCCCTTGTACACACATGTTGACTTGTTGCCTCACATAGAGCCCTAGAGGTACAGAATTGTTGTTTGCAATAATTGTTTAGATTATTAAGCTCCTCCGTGTATTAACAGGTGTTTTCTGGATCCATGGCTCTGCTGCAAATATGGCTGCAATTGTCCATCTTTTACTAAGGAAAACAAAGTCACGGTGAAAAAAAGAAGAAAAGATTGCCAGCCAAAAGTACAAGCTGTAGATTGAAGATATCAGTATTACTTAAAGGTGCCCTATGTAACATCTTATGGAAGCAAATCCAACACTAGAAAAGTAATGCACTTTTAAAGCATTCTGCAGCCCCGTCGTTACGTCCAGCGCATCGACATGTAGCCTGACCCTTCTCCCAGTGGTGGGTTCTTGCTCAGATTACCTTAATGGAGGAAAAGTGAAGTGCGTCACCCGCTGGGTTATACATGCTTTTCCACCAGGAGGCTCGTCTTTTTAAGTTCACAGAGAGAAAAGCCGAGATTGCTGCAAGAGTAATATGAAAGCCAGGAAACCAAAGAACACGCTCTTATGCACCTGCACTCTGTGTTGTGGTATGTTTCAAAGTCTGTCTCTACATTTGTAGTTTTATTTATCTTTGGTAGGGGCTCAGTGGGGCATTTGTTACAACCAGAACTTCAGGTTTGTGGATATGAACTGTTTGGTGTGATTTCTTGTCAAGTTTCAGCTCCCACT
Source organism: Chaenogobius annularis (assembly GCA_015082035.1). Classification (NCBI taxonomy): domain Eukaryota; kingdom Metazoa; phylum Chordata; class Actinopteri; order Gobiiformes; family Gobiidae; genus Chaenogobius; species Chaenogobius annularis. The sequence goes on along the minus strand of BJKM01000455.1, from coordinate 188,148 downwards.
GTTGAAAGACATAGGGTTAGGGTTATTGAATGAATAATTGACTATGTGGGCTTCCTCATCTTACTAAGAGTCCATATCTCTTATTTTTCATATGTACATTTCCAGAAGCCAAAATACTAAAAGCCAGAAGTGAAATGGAACATAATGTAATTTAAATGGAGAGAACTGCGATTAACCTCATTACGAATTACACGAAATATGAACCAAGGGGGTTTTGGCAAATGGAAACGAATCAGATACATGCGATTGATATCAGAGCTTGGATTAAACTCCTTTAATTTTGTAATTTACATTTATTTTTATTTATTATTATCTTTTTTTTTTTTTAAGGTAAAATCATGATTTTAGGTTTTACTGGACAAATGCTTACATAAATGTCATTCTATCTACAGATTTATTACCAAAAATTATACTTTTTTATGAAACTCAAATACAATTTTGAGGCTAGAAAGTTTAAAAGTTTTTTTCCCAACCTTTGTAAACCAACTTTGTTTAGTTGTTTACTTAATTTAGTTTGTTTAATCATTGAAAATGTGTTAAAGTCAACTTAATTTTGTCTCCATTACAGACTTTTGAACATTCTGATCCATTGGATTGTTAAGTGATGACGTAACACTGGGTTCAAAGTGCATCCATCAACTGATTGTAGAGCTTTTTTTTCATGCCTTAAAGTAAAATCTGTTTCCTTCTAGTACATATATTTATAGTGTTGTTAAAGGCCGGAAGCTGCTAAAAGTGCTTAAAAACTCATCTCGGTGAATAATTAGGATGTTTGTATTTAAGTAGGTAAGTGAACAATAAAAAACAGTCTGTAATGAACTAGCTCTGTTTTTTTTTTCATGCTTTGAAGACAGTGGCTAAACATTGGGTACAGCTCATTCAAGGACAGCTTGTCTGCAACACTTTTCTATCCAGGCCTTTGTTTCAAGAGTATAAAAGGTTTTTATGGTAACTTTGCCAACGACAAAACAACAGTTAGCCTAACGTCAGCTCACCTTATAAATTCAAGCCAATTCTTTCTTTACACTTATCCCTCTGAAATCGATGGAAGGAAAGCTTCTATTGATTGCTGATCTATTTGGATAAGCACTGTGGCATCATGTCAAAAGCAAAACAAAATCTCTTTGTTTTTGTGTGCCGCTTGAACCCTTTTATTTAGTGTCATAGCATGAGAAAGATCAAACATTTTATAATGACAAAGCTTGTTGAATTAAACTATACGTGTTCAAGTTGTGACTAGGAGGATTTCAACAACTCAAGTGACACCTTTAATCAGTATTCTCTGTAATAAATAATATAATTTCTCGCTTGAGGCTGTAAGTGCTGCCTCTGGGCTGCGTGAAATCCTCTTGTTGTTGCCCAGAACGACATGCTGAATTTACAGTGTGTTGTTTTCACCTGATTCTACCTCTTTCCTTTCTCCCCGCTTTTTAATATTCAGCCACGCTGCACTGTCACAGCCCATAGGCCAGAGCAGCCTCACCACACTTGCAATAAATTAGGCTGTGAACCAGAGGGAAGAGGCTGCCTCCCTCCCGAAACCATCAACGTGACAGCAGGAATTCGCTGTCAAATTTTATTGAGTGGCTTTTTATCGTCCAAAACTAGATGCACTTGGCATGAGAAATTCCTTCAATATGTTGCATTCAGATTGTAGATTTGTCCTCAAACTTGGACTATTCTTTATTGTTCTATTCTACAACAGAGAAGGTGAACAACATCAGTGAGGTTGCAGCTCATGGTATATTTTCAAACTGTCTTGAATAATAGGCTTGAATATATTTGTCGCAGTCAGATTGTCCTCTTTTTGGTCGCCCGCACACAAGGCTTGTGTGTGCGCCTCGACACAGCTGGGCATAGCGCTGTTCTGGTGTGGTCACAGTGTGTTCACAGTGTTCGCGCGCAAAACCTCTTTCTGCGCTGCGCTTCGACAATCACTGTTCATATTGTAGGTCCCTATGTATGTAAAGAAATGTCAATGCAAATGAGGTTTAACTCTGAATTTTTGTCTATTTTAATGTCATGTCTTCTTCTATTTGGAAACCTGTACTTAGTCTAATAGCTGTTGTTGCCGTTCTGTCTGGTGCTGCTCAAGACTTTTTGCCTAAGCAGATATTTATGTGACTCACGAGGATGAGACGAGGTGCTTTTGTTCTCACAGATTTCATGTTTGCAATGACAGTTTCACATTTAATCTTCTAAATGATTTATTCCACTCCTCTGACTAATATCCTGGCTTCTAATCCTGGACATATACACATATAGTATAGTCTTTCTCTGTGGAGTTTTGCCTTTTTCTCAATCAATCTCTATTTCAAACTTAAGGAAGTCTGTTTAGAAGATTATTTTGCACAAACATCATACTGGACACTCAATATAATGCAAAGTGCATCTTTCTTCTTGCAGCTTCATGACTAGTTGTGGTAGAAGAACTCAATTTTGTTACTTAAAATAACAAATAAAACTACAGATACAGAAGCAAAAAATATACTCACGTAAAAGAATCACATATAAGAATCTACTTCATGCCTTTATTTAATATACACTTACACAGGGGCAATCTGTCAGGAGCAGTGGGGGGCACAGTGCAGCCCAGAGGACCCATATCATCTTGTGCTGGGCTTGGTCAGGACTAACGTAGCTGGAGGACGTTAGTCTTGGTGCACGTTTTAGGTTGATGTTTTAGGGGGTAAACGAAGTGCCCAGAGGAGTACGAGTACACGTTTAAAATATTTTCAGATTTTTTGAAAACTATTAAAGACTGAAACGTGGCGTCCTGATTCTTTACTCAATCAATTTCTCAATTTTGACTTTTATAGTATATATATTTTTGTTAAATGAAAGCCAAGACTTAAACTCCAAATATTTAGTCAGTGTATCACCATAATTTTGTATAACCATACAGAAAGTATTTTCCAAAATGTAGTGGAATAGAAAGTACAGATTCCTGCTCTCAAATGTAGTGAAGTAAAAAGTGTGCACAGTGAAAATATTTTTTTATTTGTCATCATCTTATTTGTAAAATTTTGGTAGATGTATTTTAAAACACACACAAATACCAGTGCTTTGAAAATATTTTACATTTAGCAAGGTTGGAAAGTGGCTGGTGGCTTACTGCTCATGTGTCCTTGGGCAGAACACTTCACCAACAGGTTTAGTGAAGTGAAATAAAACTCCGATGATTCAGCGCCAGTCTACATGATTCCCCATTTTATTCCCACCCACTCTTTTTCAGAACCAGCTTATGTCACTCCTGAAGTTGTTTGAAACTGATTTTTCACCGCACACCCACAGACCACCTCTTCAACTCTCACCCTTCCTATTTTTATCTCTCATTCATAATACCAAGAGCATATTCTCCTGTAGAGTGTCTATTACAGTCCTGTGGGAAGCTGCGAATAAAAGAAAAAAGACATTTTGTGTTAATTTGCATTTACACTGGGATCTATTTTTGAGCAGGTTGCCAAAGTACCCGAATGTTGGTTACGGGTTGCTGCCTATTTTTTATTGTATGAAAATTAAATATACTAAATTGCTCACAAAATATATAAATAACGAAAACTTAATATTGTATTGTGTTGTTCCTGTTGCGATCCTTTTGGGATTGGCCTGCTTAATTAGTTGTTTTAATTATTTATGTGCCTGATTCCCAAGTTATTCGAACTCGTTTTTCTTGTCTTGGTTTATCTCTGGCCACCCTGTTGTCCAGTGCTCCATTGTCGTCCTATCTATGCAGTGCAGCTCAAGCCTCAAAGATCTTTTCTCTGATTGTTCCAGCCTCCTGTGGCCGTCACACTATTTAGCAGACCACCTCTTTGTCCTCCTTATTACCTAAACCTGTTGATAAATGTTTTTCAAATAAAGCTTTAATTAAAAAAAAAATTAAAATGTCTCTAGACTTGTTGTTAATCATGTTAAATCACGTAGGTGTTCATGTTGTTTTCCAGCTTTTAATGTATGCAATGTTAAGTTTGCTTGTAAATAACAATGGTTCTTCTTTGAATAGAAATAGCAATACTATTCAATTATGCAGTGATAATTTAGGGTTTGGTTGTTTAAACAGTTTTTCTATTTAACCTTTTTAATTTGCATTTTCCTGAGTAGCCGAAACCAATCTTCTCTTTTTGCATGGAGGAATTTATATGATGAATTAGACGTAAATTTGATGTTGCTTGCCGTTTGTGTTGCAGTGGTGTATTTGATGCAACGTCTTGGAGGTATTTACACATCATGGTAGATTCCAGTTTTGAGTCCTAGACAGGGTGGGGCTTTTCTATTTTGTTCCTGTTTGTCTTTCTGAATCTTATTTGGGGCCCTCCATATTAAACAAAATGTGAAATAAGAGAAAAGTAAATTAAATGAGACAAGGACAAAAATATAAATGGCATGAAATGACTCGCAGTGTATTGACAGAGAGAGTTGTGAGCCCGCACCTTGAAATAAATACCACCCAGGTGATGAAATGGATCATTAAATGTATCTGTCTTGTATTTATTCAAGCAGTGTTGAGCACTTGTTTCACCACAGATCCGACCAGTTTCTTGGCCTGGGTATAGATACGTTTAATGTCCTGCTGTGGGATATTCCAGGCAAAGCAATAGCATCTTCATGGAGACAAGCAGACGGTGGACCCCACACCAGAAAGTAGCATAGTATTTAACCTTTGTTAAATACTGATTAAAGGCAAAGTGGAAATGAGGGCGCAGATGCTACAGGACTCACAGGCCACATTAAAACCTGGTCCATGGCGGCCCTAAACGCTGACATTTTATAGATTTGCTCCTTTCAGGGCTTATAAACCCGCACAGTCTCTAAGCATGTCATTGATAACTTGTTTTTGATGCAGTGGACTTTGCAGCTTTATTCTTGTCAGGAGGCAGGCTTTTGTTGTGGCTGCTAAATCTCAATAATAAGCCACTGCACATACAGTAGGCCCATCTTTTCCATCATTTGTAATGGGGCTCTTGAGTCAGGCGCCTGTTAGCTAATTTACAATAAGCTGCGGTTTAATGAAGTGTAAAGTGGACATGTGAGAAGTCTGTGATGGGGCCAGAGAAGGGCTAACACTTGGAGCTCAATGCTAATGCTGTTAGCATAGAGGTCAGTTCATTCCACGTCAACCTGGTTTAGTTTCAGCACTTCATAACATGCAAGATGTTTGGTTGAAAGAGCAGATCATTTCAAAATAGAACTGTCATACTATCATACTACGGACAAGCTCTAAATACCTGGCTATTGTAGATTTAAACAAGTAAGTGCCGGCAAATATAAACAACGCAATTATTATGCAATTATTTATGCAATTATGAACAACTAACAAAACCTAAACTAGACAGAACTAGTCTGAACCATGACCAAAGAGTTGTCAAACTAGGGCTGAATTAGGAGAAGCAGTAAATGTAAAAGTCCTAGATAAATCTTAAATATAAAAGACCTAGATCAATCTTAAATACAAAAGTCCTAGACCAATCTTAAATCAATCAAATTCAAACAACAATTACAAAGTTCAAAAACCCATAACTCTTACCTGCACAGTTTGAAAAACATTGCATTATAACTTTGTGAGCTGTTTTATGTTTTGAAGGGCGTCTTATTAAGAGTGATCGTGTTATTCTAGCTATATTTTTTCAGTTCATTCTCAGTCCATCTCGCGCCCTTGCCCTGAGGTCTCTCTGAGCCGCTCTGTCTCAGCCGCTCCTAATGGAGCTGATGAGCCTTTAATGTACAGATGGCACTACTTCCTCCAAACACTCAGCACTTTTTCTACTTTAATAGTCGGGCCAGTGGATTGTTGTTTTTTTCCTCTGAAGTAAATGCTGATGTACAATTCAGGCCTCATTACACTCCTCGCTGCCTTGTGTCGCTGCTCTGTTTGTTGTTGAGGGTCTGGGCTTTGGATCCAGTGGTTTGTCCTTCAGTCTGTTGTGACTAAGAAGTAAAATATTTCTGAAAATGTGTACACTTTCTACAAACAACAATTTTGTTTGGTTTTCACATTCTTGGTATTTCTGACCCTTGCCACTTGCTGTATGTCACCTGCTGAATACGTGTTGATGCATAGTAATGCATTCACTAATTGTTATTCAGGGAAAGAGCTGGTGCTCAGACACAGCTCTTTCCTGATTGCCATAACATGTGTTTGTCTGCACTTGGTGCACAAACATTCATATTAACACCTGACATTTTCTCTTCTAGCCAACAACGCCGGGGCCTGTTTCCCTAAACAAGGTAACTGACCGGCGGGCCAATGAGTCCCTCTTCATTTTTCAATGTTTTTTCTCATACTTTTTGGGTTGTTTCCATGCCGTCACTTTGACTGTCCTGTATGTCTTCCACCTCAGGTTGTGTTTTCTGTCAGTTTCGGAGATGATTAAAGGGCAACTCTCAGAAACCACATGTCAAAGTCAGAATATGTCAAGAGTGTGACAATGGTGTCTTGTGTTGGAGAGGAAAGGCTCTGAGTGAGAGCAGCAGAGCATTATTAGAAAGCTGGGCTTCTTTAGACAGACATCTTACTGAAAAATGTCTGAATTTTCTTCATACTTTCCACTATTTCAAAAGCAAGACTCGAACCCACTTAAGATGACATGAAGCATAGCACAAAAGGATATGTCTAGCAAGTCTTGTTGCTTTGATCTATTGCAAACTCATTGTAGTTATTTCCTGTTCCCTTCAGAACAATAAAACAATACTTCTCCCAAATATCAGTATCCCAGTGGCAAGCAGTCTAATATCTCATCCCTCTCTGTCCCCCTCTGCCCTCCCTCCCCCTTCCCCACCCCCTCCCTCACCCACACACTGCATTCGTCTGCACCTGTGTGTGACTGTCTGTATGTAATTCTCTGCATGCTTGTGTGGATGCTGATTCACTTCCTTTTGCATCTTCTCCACCCTTCTCCTCTTTTCCCCGGCTCCCTCTTTTCCTCCTTCAGATCCCGAGCGAGGTGGCACTCACATGATCTCCACTGATGACTTGGAGTACCCTCGAGAGTACCGGACGCTGGGGAATGCGCGAAGGTTCTCAAATGTGGGGCTTGTGCACACGTCGGAGCACCGGCACACGGTCACGGCCGCCCAGAGCCTGGAGGCGCTCACCAACCTGCACAAGGCCGACATGGAGCGCAAACGGGACGCCTTCATGGACCACCTCAAGAGCAAGTACCAGCAGCAACAACAGCAGCTGCAGCACCACAGCCCCCACCACACCCCGCCCTCGCCCTCCCCGTCCCACGGTAGCATGAGCCGGTCATCAGAGCGCGCTGCACGGGAAGCACGAGAAGCACGAGAACAGGTATAACACATCTGTTATATTGAGCTGAATCTGCATTCTAGTTACTTTTTCTTCACTAAACAATCTTGACTTGCAGCTCATATTTAAAATTGCTAATACAGCTTTTCATATACTGTTTTCACAAGATCTATAGCAATTTTTAGCATAGCATTCTACCACTTTACAATCAGTATTAACCTGTTTCTTTTTACATCTGGCAATAACCATATCGAACGATTGAGTTGTCCTTATTTAGCATCACAACATATTTCACCAATAGCTAATCATCTAAATCACAATTTATCTGGGGCACACTTCCTTGCCCTTCTTATTTTGAAATCCAATGTGTTAAACTAAATCGCTTGCATATTAACATAAAACATACACCCACATATAGGCCTGCCACAATAATCACAATAGAAATGTATTGCTCAATAAATTAACAATGGAGCAATAATAATAATAATAATAATAATAATAATAATAATAATAATAATAATAATAATAATAATAATAATAATAATAATTTGTTTATATTTCTTTAATTATTGCAGTTCATGTTTGAACAATATTGTACATTTAGAAAATGGTTTTTTTTGGGCTTTTCCTGCTTCAGAGCTATTGTGTCAATATCATAATTTTTTCTGTAAGAAATTATTGCACTTCAGAATGTTGTAGCTTCTCTTTTTGTTCAAATGTGATTCTTCAAACAACACATTTTTAGAGAAAATATGAGACACTAATTGTTACAATTATAAATTCATGGAGTCGGCTGAAAAGTGCAGTGCTGTAACATCATAAATTCAGATGCTTTCAAACAGGTGCACTTCACAAAGCAACTGACTGAGTAATTAACTTTCAATTATGTGCTGGCTGTTTAGACAAATTAGCACTGTACATCTGCAGCATTTTTCATTTTAATGTTCACTCAACTGCAGTCAGTAAAAACACCTTTGGGCTTTTGTCGTAGAGACTTGCTCTTTTCATGTACACTTTAGTATGAAAACAATGTTGTTACTAATGTGTACATGAAAAGAGCAATTATTTGTATTTTACAATTGAACCCAGTGGGACAATCTTGTATGCAACTTTTACCGTGACCTTCGCCCTCACAACGCTCACTCATTAAGATAAAACTTCTTTTAACCTATTAAGATATAACCAGGCTTCCACCTTCATTGAGATAAAACACACAAAGAAAGTGGGCTAATTACTAACTATTAAAACAAATACATTTATTATTATATATAAATAACATAAAACATTTAAGAGGGGAAACAGAATAATAGTTAATAGTTGTTAATAACAATAACAATAATAGTTGTTAGAAAACATTTTCACCAACAACAATTCACTATAACACAAATAGCATACAACAAACACTTTTTTTCTGGTCTGCTGCTTACTTGTGAAATTTAAATGTTTATTGTTTTGCCTAGAATATTATACAGCATTAAACAAATCTATTGTGGTTGTCAAAAGTATAAAAAATTAGCTACTAATCAAAACTAAAACTGGTATTGAAACTAGATATTAATTTGAGCAAGTATCGATATTAAAGAAAATCACGTAAAGAGGACAAATTGGAGCCTTTCCTGAACAGTTTTGGAATTATCTTGAACTTTATCAGAACTTGTATAAGACCACAATGTGTAATAAAGAAATAACTTTTATTTTGTGTTGAAAATGTCATTCTTTTGGCTAAAAATAGCACTTTTTAATTAGTGTGGTTTCGAAATTGGGATCAAGAATCAAGCCTATTCCTTGGTTAGTTTGAAATGTTAGTATCATGACAACATTAGCATCTATTATGAATTTATTTGATTACATTGAAGAACATGCAATCTTAATATGAACGCCTCGCCACAGAACTGACCTGTAACTTGACCTGGTGATGTCATTTGTTTTGTCTGCATGGAGAGAGGTTTGCTTAATGCCATACTGCAATGCACACTTTTGAACCTCTTTAGACCCGGGCCTGTCTAAATACAAGCGCAACTTTCAAATATCACTCTTAAAAGCTTGGTTTGTGGCACACCAATGTAAGTGACTTTGAAAAATGGGAGCTTGAAGCCGCGACAGACTGAGCTCATATGAAACATGATAAAAGTGACATTTTGCGACATCAGTCAGAAACTATTTAAGGGGAATGTTGACACTTGGGAAACTGAGTCCGTCTCTGGAGTGAGATCCCCACTTCAGCGATAAGGTCAGTGACTCCATATTATCAGAAAAGAGTAGTATGAAAGCGGCTTAGTGTGAGCCAAGGTACTTATTCAGATAATAGGCAAATACATAAGAGCTGACACTTAGGCCGCTTCTGGGGCCGTGTTATTAGAATTCCTCAGGGTCCCAGTCATGTGTGTCTTGTTATTGTGCAATACTATTTATGTGCTACGTATAAAACGAGGACATTATGTCAGTTGATACGCAGCGAAAATGTGTCCTATCACAATTATGCAGACGACACTCAGATCTATGTTTCACTGACGGCATGTGAATATGAACCAGTGGATTCACTCTGTCACTGCATCCAACAGATCAGTGTGTGGATGCGAAGCAACTTCCTCCAGCTGAACTCAGACAAGACTGAAATCATCGTCTTTGGCCCACAGAAACAAAGGGAAAGTGTTAGCAGTCACCTCCAGTCTCGCTCTAAAACCAAATCAAGTTAGGAATCTGGGGGTAATAATGGACTCAGACTTGGATTTTAACAACCACATCAAATCAATAACATCAGCAGCCTTTTACCATCTAAAAAACATTGTCGAAATAAAAGGAAAGTGTCTAAACCAGACTTGGAGAGACTTATCCATGCATTTGTCTCTAGTAGATTAGACTACTGTAACGGCCTGCTCACTGGCCTCTCTAAACGAGCTGTAAAACATCAACAGTACATCCAGAACGCTGCTGTTCGAGTCCTGACTAGAACCAGGAAGTACGATCACATTAGTCCTGTGCTCAGGTCTCTGCACTGGCTCCCTGTGGCTCAGAGAAGAGACTTCAAAGCAGCTCTGCTTGTATACAAGTCTCCATGGCCTAGCACCAAAGTACATCTCGGACATGTTAGTGCCATATGAACCATTCGGATTCTGAGGACCTCAGGGATTGGCCTCCTGCTGGTGCCCAGAGTCAGCTAAAATCTGGAACAGTCTTCCTGAGGATGTGAGACAAACCTCCACTCTGGCATTGTTCAAATCTAAGCTAAAAACTGTTTTGTTTGGCTGTGCATATGACCAAAATGATTTTTCTTTGCACAAATGTACGAATTGTGCTCTACAAATAATTTTGCCTTACTTTCTCTTTTATGTCTTAAACTATTTGATGGATAGCCTGAAAATGGCACATTTAAATTTCTTTAGATTAAGGTTTTGTGAGTTCTGTCTTGTCTCGTATTTTTGTTGTTGTTGTTGTGTGAAGCACTTTTAATTGTCTTTGTGTACGAATTGTGCTCAACAAATAAACTTGGTTTAGGTTTATTTTTAAGAGAGAACATTGAGAATCTTGTCTCTGAATGCTCATCTCGCATAATTAGGATAAGAATTACTTTGGACGTTGTTTTTGCATGCGTTACATGCATTGGTGACAAAAAGAAGAAATCTAGTTATCTATATAAATTATAATATAATATGAAAATAATATTTTAAATTATTAAGAAAAAAGATATTCTAAAATCTAAGTTGGACTTTACTGGTTAAATAAATGTCGATAAATGTATCTCTAGAGTTGAAGTGAAGAAAAATTTAAATATATTTTGAAGGTTGGTCAAAATCTTACAAATGCCATCCGTTTAGATTTCGTATGCTACATCCGAAGAGTTTCCCTAATTTGGGGTTTTAAATTTCCCTGTATATAACTGTGATAGGAGAGTAAGAGTATGAATGGGGGGAGGAGGGGCCAGTGACCGACAGGTGGAGTCCTTAGTTTCCACAGCAACCTCTCCCTTATATGGTCATGGAGAATATCGCATTGCAAAGGTCAGGTTGTGCATATAGAAGAGGCTTTTTAAATGGGTAAAGAACATATGGCAGAGAAGACAAAAGGCGGTGTGTACCTTTCCGAAAGTGACTGAGGCATTAAGAGCACCGTGAGGGATTGTAAACGCAGCAGTGGGATCTCTAGTCATACATGTTGTAAGTGTAGATGCTCAAGGGAGGGGCGGAAGAGGGAGACGTAGAGAGAGAAGGGGAGGAGGAGCTGGAGAAGCACACAGAGCATTCAAAACGTCCCAGCGCTCAATTAGCCCAAGCCTGCAGGAACCAGCCGCCCATCTGTGAAGGAGTTAATCGGGCTGGTGTTGTAATGAATTAAATAAAAGAGTTTCCACTGCATGTGCTTGTGGCTGAGAAGAGAGAGGGAGCCAGGCAAAGGGGAGGAGGGTTGCTTTACCGATACAGAAGAGAGCAAAAAGACATGGGCTCATTGAGGATACGACGCACCTGATGGACAATTTGGACATGCCTAACTGGAGCGGCGGATAGTCACAGGTGCTTTGCAGGTGAGACAGAACCTAAGCTTTTGGATTTTGTGAACTGTTACAGCCAGATGTTGTAAAAGTAGGGATTAGATTTCACGTGCTTGTTGTGGTTGTTGTGGTGACGGTGCGCTCAGAAAACCACCGGCTGCCTAGCGGCTGAGTGGACAATATAGTAACACATGGAACCAATTTGGACCGAAGCATCAATTTGTTATGCTATTTGCGGTTTGACGCCGGGCTGTACCTGTTGTAGATTGATGGTAAAAGATAAGAATGACTGAAGGCAGGGGTGCGGAGGGGATGACGGCATGAGAAAGGGGGGAGGTGAGCGGCGGTGTCGGTGCGAGCGGGGTACTTTAGATGCAGGTCAGGTAACGCGGCTCTCCTCTCGCTGTTCGCCTCGCTCCTTCTGTTAGAAAAGGATATTTCCACTCGCTACATTCACCATACATGTGTACACAGCCTTTTGTGCTTGCAGTTCTTACTATGCGTGCCGGTAAATAGGCAGATTCCAGACTCAAGCCCCAAGTCAATACAGGCATCATAAACAGATAACTGTCGCCCAGGGGCTTAGTAGAGGTTTAATTCCTGCTTTAACAAACCAGCTGTAATTTGAAAACAGATTTTCTAGTATATTTCCTACAGATGATGCGTCAAATAAGCAATCAAGATATTACAATAATAGCAATAATAACGATAATGTCTTTTAATCAACAAGGATTACATTTGATTGTTGTCCGTTTGCTATTTAGTTATCACCCAATTTCTTTTGTATTTGTATATTATACTTATTGCAAATAAAATTATGAATATTCTATATATTTTGTAACTACATTTCTGTGCCTGACTCTTGAGATTTGACAAAACTGTGAATTAAATCGCTGATGGTTTCAAATATATTCAATAATTTATACTATGTATATATTCGTTTCATAAGTTCTTCACAAATTGTGCATCCAATCTTGTCATGTCATGTCAGAAGAAAAATTATTTTAGATACATTTTGCACGCAAAAAAAATAGCTGTTACGATGGAAATCCGCTATTTTTGTTTCAGATGTACTAAACGTTAACAGTCTGAAAAAGTAAAGGAGCAGTGGAACAACCTGATGCTGGGTTACTACTGGTTAAAAACTTCAATCACTCTATAGTGTCAGAATATGTTTTTAATGAATGCTGAGTTTAGTAAGTAGAATCTCCAATGGTTTAACATAAGGCTAAGTGAAAATTCTATGATGTGTGACGTCACAATCCCAAGCTCTATTGATGGGTTAGTGGTCAATGTATCTTATTTTATTCTGTGTAATACCTAAGGCTTTCTGTATTCATGTCTGAGCTGGGATCTTCAAACAGCTTTCAGGTATATATTTTTTGGTATAGATTAGTTAAAAATACACGATACAACTTTTTCGGTAGGGGGTCACTACCTTCTTCACCCATTAAGAAGTTATTGCGTTGCCAGGGATGTCCCACATAATCTTTTTCGGATTTATTCAAATACACATTATATTTTTGATTTTTTTTTTAACATAAGTCTCTTAATAACAGATGACCCTCTAACTTACCTGTAACTTGTTTCCAAGGAGATGAATACGTTTAAAGTCATACTGTGGAACATTCTAAGCAAAATAACATATCCATGGGGACAAGAAGATAACCAACCCTAAACCATAAAAGTGACAGTGCAGCTTTTAATAAGTACAGAACTTATTAAAATGTTTCACTAGGTGTTAAATTATTGTGTATGTTAGAAGACTTTTATGGTCTACTCTATCAAAGAAGATAAACAGACAATCTGAAGTGTCATTTCACAACTTAATCCAAGTTCTTCCTGACCTGTAGCTGAACAGAGGCAGGAGGAAGGTATTGCCTGATAACAGTGGTTACGGCTTATTAGTGAGGACCAGACATGAAAAACAGAGCCAGTTGAGCCGAATCACCCTCCACAAATCACCAGAGGACCATTACAGCCAGCCCTCACAGTCACTTATCTTTGTGGGAAATAACACAATTAATAATTGTTATTTATAAGGCTGGATCCAGAGCTGCTGTTTGGGCTGGGGTGAGGCCAGTCACTGTCAAATGCCAGTCCAACAATTAGGTTAAATCTGAGTCATGATCCGTGACAACAGACCCCAGGGTGATATTTGAGTCTTCCTAATACCACTAACTAGATCATAATTTTGCAATACTTCAGAAATGTGCTCAAATATGCTTGTAGATGTCCTAGTTGAGGTTAAAGTATTGCTCAAAAGTAAATTTGCTGTAAAATTAAACACAAAAGAGCAGAAATATTACCTTGAATCTTTGTCGATGGCACTAGGCGTTTCTAGTTTTTTTATTTTTATTTATTGTTGTTTGGTCAAAAAAAAAAAAAAAAAAAGTGCTCTACATCCAAGCACATAACAAATATGTTATTTGACCAGGTGTAGGCAGAAGCCAAGGCTTATTATGCCCACCCTTCTCTCCAACTCTCACATTGGTGGACATTTGTCATATTGTGGTACACCACCGGACAATTCATCAACAAAAACTACAAAATACTGGACAGGACGCTCCCAAGTATCATCTACAAGCACTCACATTTTTCCAAAAACAAAATGCATTTTTTATTCTGCTAAATATTTTTCTAGGATTATTTTCTTAAAGATACTTTTTAAACATGAAATAAGGAAGTGGCTTTTTTTAATTCATCGCAACAACTGTTCCATAATATAACTCCTTTACTTGATAAACAATGTTCCCTCAGTGTTGTTCTCACATAAGGTCTGTCAAACATACAGGTGATATTGTGATTTTGCATACTTTCAAAGCAACATTTTTGATATTGTCTTGTATTTTACACACTTCTAACTAGGACAGTTACTGTGTTGTTATAGCACACTTTTAATTTGTATTGGTTTTGTAGTTAATTTTTATATATATTTATATATGGTTTTGTAAGATGACAAGAAAACTATCCATTACAAGATTTTTTTTCCCCTTGCATCCAAGAGTCACAATTCAAATACATGCATACAAGCATGTGGTTTCATATTACTTTCTAGAAAAAAGAAAGAAATTCAAATTCAATTCAAGTACTGTAATACGTAGTCACACTTGCTTTTTCCTTGATGCTCATCCTCATTTCAAGTCATTTGTAGAGCCTAAAGTATTGAAATGAAGGCTGATTTTGAAAAGCACTTTTTAATAAATCATAACTTGCGTGTCGCATCTGTTAAAGTAATGGACGTACTGATGAAATGAAACTGAATAGACTGAAATTGCCTGAAGATAAGAATAAACCTAGAGTTCAAATTATTCATGAACTCTTTCGAAACCACTTTTTACATTTTTCCCTACATCTTGATTGCATTTTTGTAGGGGTCAACTGAAGCTTGACATGGTTTAAAAAGTCTGTTAATCCCATTCAAAAACATCTTATGTACTCTGTAAATCAGTCTGACACCTGGGCTAAATAAGCAGATGAGGTAGCAGGCTTTATTTCAGAACATGGCAGGTGAAAAATGACTGAGGCTCTGGCCTGAGGGGTGTGTGAGACAGGCCAGCGATACTTGATTCCGTTACACCCTTTTCACTAACCGTTCTTCACCCGGTACAGCCGATAGCATAATGTTGTTTAGAGGTGCATCATTAAAAACAACTGATCCAAAGTTTCACATCGGACAAATCAGACATAGTGACCACAGTTTTGATAATTATTTAACATTAAGATTGAAATGATGTTGAGATTAGTGAAAGATAGATAGATATGCCGTATGCTTTCATTTCTAAAAGCATAAAGTAGATTGCAAACTAAACATTTGTATAAACTTGTCCATTTATCATAAATTAGATTATCCTTTACTGTCCCTATAGAGAAAATGTGTCCCTTTTGTCCTCAAATCCTTAACAATTCGTTAATTCTGCGACATCCATTTCTTTGTGATAGCTGGAGTTTTATATTCCAGATACTTAGATTTTAAGTCAAGATGGTTGTTGAAAATAAGTCTCAGCACTTTTTAATGCTGTCCAATTTTCCTAAGCAGTCTAACAATCCCAATACACACATGATATTGATGATCTTCCTGTTAACCACCATTCCCTGAAACAACTAGTATTTCCCTGTGAATAAAGTGCACTTTGACATAGTTATAAAATACCGTGATACATTTTTCCAATACAGTTCTTTCCAAACGTGAGATTTTGTGATTGTTATATTAACTTTTGTGGTACTATTATGAAATTTATGCCAGATCACTGCTAAATAACAGTCTGTTTGGCTATTTATAATTTAAGTAACACTAAATTTGTTTTTCCTTTCTGTTCTTCTGCACTTTCTCTTTCTATCTTGATGAAAATCTACAGCAACAGCCCAACTACTGGAGCTTTAAGGTAAGGACCGTATCAGTTGTTTGTGTGAACTTGTCCGTCCAAGCTCTGCCCTATACTTAAAGTATTCTTTTCAAAGCATCCCTTCTCGCTCAGCAGAGCCTGTGGTATTTTCAGTCCAATAGTTCCCTGTAAATGCGGACGTAATGGTTCTGCCAGTGGTTCTTGCTCCATCTTAAAGTTATGCAGTTCTCCATTTAATCTGTGGAAGGCAAATCTCAATGGATTTATGATAGTTCCGTCTGCAAGTGTAATAGCCGTGGGCCATGTGACCCAGCTGAAGTATTACACCAGCGGATGAGACATTAAGAAGACATTTCAGAAGTGGCACTGAGGCATTGCAGAAATAATGCTTTGACATTAGAGTGCGGCCTTGAGTCATGCCCTGTGCGTTTTATCCACAGGCTGTGTAAAAATATGGTGCATCTTTGGTTAGGATAGAGATATATTGGCCATATATAAGAAAGCATAAAGCCCATATTTCATCCATTGAATGATTATACTATCACTCTCTCTCTTTCTCTCTTTCTCTCTTTCTCTCTTTCTCTCTCTCCTTCTCTCTCTCCTTTTCTCTCTCTCTCTCCTTTCTTTCCTTTTTTTTTTTAACCGTACAGCGTAAAACACATACTTTGAAGACGTACACCTACAGTAGGTGGCGGTAAATGCACCTTTTCAGTTGGCTGCCAACCGCCACTAACAACAACACAACAACAACAATAATATAGACTGAATTGATTGTTGAGGCAAGTCATTTTGTTTACTTGGGCTTATGAAAATCCCTTTCTTTTAAGTAGTGAATATATACGTATTTTAATGTGTGTGCCAAAAGTTTCAATATCAATTTGTATATAATGTAGTAAGTCTAAGTAACGAGATCATGTTTATTGAACTAAAAATAAAATAATAACAATTATTTGAACTAGAGAAATAGGATATTTCCCAGATTTATAAGAAAAGGCTTTAAATTGGTGATATTGGTGCTTAAGGTTTTGGGTACTGAATAAATATTCACCTCTTTAATTATATATAAAATGTAGTGTAATGTATCAATCATAGAAATCTGTGAAATGAAATCATTTCTATTTAAATTGGTGATATTTGTGCTAATGTTTCTCGCTGCTAAATTAGTGTTCACAGCTTCAATTATGAATGGTGTAAATGGAGCATAAGGCTGAATATCAATAGCCTTATGCTCTGACCCATGACAGAGCCAATTGATACCTCATTTCCACCAGCCAAACCAGCTACACAAAACTGAATTAAGGATGATATCTTTCTGATTTTGTCAGTTTTCTCTTTGCCTAACACTGGTGAATTGCAACAATCAAGTTTATTGTTTGTATTGAGACTGTAGAGCAGAAGTAATAAAACAGGAACAGCCATATTCTCTGAAGTGACAGTGGATCTAAAGCTATTTGTCGACAGTGTTTATGTTGACACGATTTCCCCTCTCAATTTTCCGTATTTATTTACAAAGCCGCTGAAAGAGCTTTTCAAATGCTTCACGCCACCACCTTTAATTGACACACAGCATTTCCCACCATCCCCTGCCTGCAGAAAGTAAACACAACCGTTTGTCCTCAGTTTACCCTAGCACCTATCACAAAACAAGATGGGAGGATCAGAGTGGTTATTAAATAGGAAATGCATCCAGCTTACTTTGCAACATTCCTTTTCACATACTTAAATCTGTCTTCTAGGGTGACTGTGGTTGAAGAACAATTTTAATGTTTATTTTTTTGGTTAAGCTCCCATTTAGTCTTTAAATATTTAATACAGCTTGTGTTTATAACACTGACTGCTTTTCTCAAACTTTCCACTCCAAAACACCATAAAATATATAATCCTCTTCAAATACTAGGACATGTTTACATCAGAGGTGACCCTATGATATTACCCATGATATTATAGCTTTGTCAAGTGTGCCCAAACCATGACTAAGAAAAGAAAAATCTTAAAAATGTTCTGAACCAACAAAAAAATACTGACACATAATGATTTCTACCTTTTAGGATTTTAAATTAGTGTTTCAGGATCAAACTCTAAACATGTTTCCTCCAGTTTCAAACTTCCATTCCGTTTCTTGTATGTTTCAAAAAGGCAAATCATTGGCTGCACTCACAGCAATCATCTCCCACCATTTTGTCTTTTCTTTTGCTTCTAGGAAGACTGATTGCATCTATGCACAATTCAAAGCAATTTGGCCAAGCAATTTCTTCCACGCATTGATAAACCCCTTATAAAGACCGTCTCAGGCCTGGAGATTGTGTGTCCAAGCAGCAGTTGGATTGACTAAAATAATGATAGTGGTTGTGAAATGCGCTTACAAAAAATATCAGTTTAATTTAAATATTTGCAGCTTTATCTTTATTCTGAAAAGAAAAAAAAAAAGATGGCGTTTTGTGTTGGACCTGTTTGAATATAGCTATTTAGTGCATATTATGTCTAGACTTTGTATTCATTTGGTTAAAGAAAATACAGCTCAGGGAACCACTTGGATAAGAACTGTCTTGCTATGATCAAGGTCAAACTTAATGTAGTAAAGTAAAGGAGTTTGCTTTCAGGTCTGACAAATGGAAACCCCTGCATGTCTTGTCTATTCAGGCTTGGACATTAATGTTTCTGGATTTAGTCCAACGAGAACGCCGACAACATTGTAATAGGCCATTGTTTTGTTGAGGCTATTATCCTGAATAGGGGGTGGGTTTTAAAGGAGCTGTACCCAATTATTTTCCTGCATACTAAAGTCTATATATATTTTTTGCCTGCTATAGATATATTGTAAAAGCATCTCTTATGGTCAAAAGGAGACTGCTGTGTGCTGTCTGCATCTAATTATAAATTGTTTTTATCCTCTGTGAACCAGCAAGTAGCCTGCTAGTTGTTGTTAGCATTAGGCCTCAACTGATGTGGCTTTCCACCACCAGGAGTGAAGCGTGAATTAATACTGACTACAGTGCAATCGTGACATAACAATAACTGAAATACTGTGATATTGTATCGCCCAAAGTCTCTCAATAATAAATATCACAGTATATCGAATAATAAGCTTTATTACTTAAATATGATTTTTGTTGTTGTCGCTAAAACACAACTACACAAGCCATGATCCTTTGATCCATTTCAGTGCAAACAAGAACTTTCTGTTATTAACCACTTTTATATCTAAGTGTTTGGAATTGATTCACACCGAAGACTTGTCAAAGTATTTTGAAAAGAAAACGTGACATTCATCTAATCTTCTATCCATGAATAGCAGCAGTAATAGTATATGTTTTTTTCAGGTTCTTCTGCATATTACCCTATCATTCTGTTTGTAGGTCAAATGGGTCAATGTCAAAAATTTATCTATAGAAAAATGCAGCTTGTCACAGCCCCATGCCACCTGATATATGGTAATTTCAGACATGCATCAGAGCTATGTAGAATCCTGCTTTGGAAGTGGCACAGGAAGAAATGAAGTGAAAGGCGATCAGGGTAATCCAAAGAAAGAGAGATATCAAAAATAGCACCAATGACAGGCTCAATCTCATGAGGAAGGTTAAGGTATTGTTGCGAGGACAAAAGCTTTGAAAATGATGGGAAGGTGGAATAGGTGTGACAATTGTGAATTTTGCCATTTAACACCTGTCTCTCAGATTTTACCCTGGAGCCAGACAGATAGTTGATTCATTTGCACGTACAATAGCTTTTGACCTGCCGGCTGCTGACATAATTTCATATCAAGAGAAGAAATATAAGGAAAAGAGGACATGTACGGAAGCAAGATTTTAGGATTGGACTCCCCTTTACTGAGAAATCAAAGTTATCGCCCTAAAGCTTATTTGAAGTCTACTTACCCAGCTGTACCCTAATAAAAGTCTAACTGGTCCAAAAATAGGTCAAACATGAGTAACTGGTGTGAACAATGGTCTAATATAGGTGCGTTTACACAAACATTAAAATTGGGACTTAACCCAGAACAAAAAATGCTATTCCAAACACAAAATCTGCTCTCTACTCTACTCTACAACACTAAATTCCACCTATACAACAATATTTGGCCTCCCAAGTAGCACCAGACCTAAACCAGGTCTAAAACAAGATTCAATTAGAGCTTACCCAAGTATATAATAGAACTACACTATTGCTATCTACTTCTAAATAGGGACTATCCTGAAAGAACACCAAAATGTAGATTCAATTGACTCTAAATTCATCAAATATCTGAACTGCTGAAGAATCCACATATACAACCAGACGGAGCTTGTACCACAATTTAGAAACACTACACTAAACCCAGAATCCTGACCTTTATACTCTGGGTTTGTGAGCTTCATATTGTGTCAAGACAAGGACACAAAAACAGGAGGTCTCGTCAAGTTTAATGCAGTTTGTAGCCTTAGGCTTTTTGTCAGGCTGCCGTGCCCTGCTTTCCACTCCTCTCACTTGCATGCGCTGTAAGATCATCCTGTTCCCACCTTGTCCCTTTCTTTTGACGTGGCCTTAAAACAGTTCTCAACGGTAATTGCATCTCCAAGCCATTAAACAAGCAAACTACAACACTGGTAACCCGTTTAGTATGACAGTCTTGGCTGTGAAAATCCTTGGTTGCTCCTGGTTTAGACCTAGTTTAATCCTAGATCCTTTTGGGATTTTAGACCTGCTTTAGTCAGATATGAAGTAGCAAAATTGCAAATAAAATTTTGGTACAACGTGATACATTTTCTTTTTACAAGGTTTGTATTTATTTATTTATTTTCCCCTATCAGATAAGTACTTTCAAATTAAAAAATTCTACATCAGGACTTAACCAAGATCAAATCAGAACCAGACCTATGCAAGAGTGAACGCTGCCTTGATCCTGGTTTAGTTCCTAGAATAAAGCTCACTTGGAAACTTTCCTATTTTACTAATGCATTATTTATTTTACTCTTATTATGGTCGTTTGAATGCCCAATGTTTTCTGTTTGTGAACCATCAGGTCAGGGAAAGAATCAGGGTTTTCTGTCAGTTTTTCCACAAAGGAGGCTTAACGCTGGCATGTTTATTTATACCAGATGCACGACCAGATGGAGTGTCAAGTACATTTATTTACAATGCAAAAATTATGCTACAAAGAGGTTATTTTCAGTGTTTGTGTAACATAATCTAAAAATATGGTTTTCACTGTTTGAGCCATGTTGCCACAAGGCGGGCTGACTAAGAGGCTGCGTAATGAGATTGTGTTTGCGAGCACATTGACAGCGAGTTAATGGTATTAAGATCAAGTGGCTATGTGATTTGTAGGTGTGTATTTTTGTTAACTTGATCATAAAGGTCTGTATAACATGACAAAAAACAATTGAACACTAATGACATTTGTTGGAAAAGCGTTGTCATGTTACTTTTGTTGACCCCAGTAGCAAAATAACATCTAAAGTCGTGTCACGGCTCGATTACCAATTTTGATACCACAATTACATGTAAAAAATATATATTGCTGTTTCTTAGTACCACCACAAGATCGTATTAGTGTTTATTAGCGGTAGATCAAGCGCATTCTAGGTCAAATTTTGCCTCGTAAATGTAATTGATACCTGTTCAAATTATACAGTAGTTACACACATTATTCCCTGTAATAAGATGTGAGGGCAATGTTGCTATTGTTATACCTTGCTATAACTAGCGCATTGAGATATTGTCCGTGCCTTGGCAGAGGTCTTTTCAAGTATAAAGTATTATTATTATTTTATTCAGTCACAAATGTTGTTCATCTGAATATCTTGCTGTGTCACTGTTGTTACTCTGCATTATATCTGACATACATTCTCTAAGCCTCTCTCAAACCTCCAGTTAACTGCTATTGCTGCTGCTGCTGCTGCTGCTGCTGTTGTAGTGGTCACAGTTCAGATAAATGACCCTATTAGGAACGGTGCGGGGGTTATCTGTCAGTATCAGCTCCTGTGCATGCCCAGACACGGGCTGCCATGATCACCGGACACCCCAGCTATTATTCTGTGTTTGTGTGAAGCTGAATTATGCATGATAGTGGCGTAAGGGATGTGGTTTGAAATTCTTCTACTGTAAACATATAAACTTGAGTGACAAAGATAAAACAGGGCACTGGTCGTTGATGTTTTTTCATATCAGGCATAAATATAACAAATAAATCATGATAATAATTGTTGTGGAATTCCAAGATCTAAATTTCAATCTGTGTCAAACACCACCTACTCCACTATCTCCTTTCTGCTGGAATGGTCACTCACCGCCAATGATGTGCTGAACCTACATTTGTTCTACAGAGGGGAAATTACGTTTTTGCAATGCATAGTTCAAGAACAGCAGGTGAATAGAAACATGCAATAAAAAATCAAGATGAATAAAAATCTAACACAGACTGTGCAGCAAAAATATGTACAATAAGTGGCTATGACTATGGTTGTATACAGTGCAGCATATGGGCAGATTAAATAGCAGGTAAAGTGACACGTGCATTATAATGTTATGTATTATGTATGGCTCTGACCTAACAGGGCATTTAAAATAATTTCAGACTTCTGGCTGGGTCCACCACTGTACAGTGCAGTCCAGATGTAATGCACTGAACATTTTAAAATAAATATCCATCAAGCATTACTTTCAGATTATAAAAAAAAAAACCTGCATGGGCAGCCTTAATTCCTTCTTAATTCCTGATTTTTCGTCCATCTGATGCCCATGATTTTTTAGAAGGCATACAGACTTTACTTGACTGAAGGGCTACACTTGTAAACATTGACAAAACCGTTTTTGAGGCCTGATTTTGGTGTATTTGTATTTTTTTTGATGTTCTCATATAACTATTATTACATGATATAAGTCTATGACAGCGTCAAGCTTGAATAAATGAAAAGAAAGTAATACTTCAGTGCGTTTTGTATTGTACAGTGTATTCTCTGTGTTAAAAAAGAGTGTGTCTGGAGACTTGTCTGTGTAGTTTTGTGATCATGCATTATTCATATTAACAATTACATTTTAATCTACTGCATCAGTTAATCTAATTTATTGTCCCAAGATTATTGTAAATTCCACAGAAAATTAATTATTATGCATTAAAAACAGGCACATTTTATTAGCGAGATGCCCCGAGCTTACAGCACTGACCCTCTGCGCCATCTCTGTCAATGTCTCACTAATTAAATACATTCACAAAAATGCCACAGATCCAGGAAACAGGAAATGATTGTCTGGAGACGAGAGAGGCAGGCAGAGCTACTGTACTGTGTCAACCCGCACCAACAACAGTCAACACAAAGCATTCTGGGTATTCTGGGAGCTCATTACAGAAGTCTGTGAGCCAGAGGAAGCAGCGCTGGGGATCAGACTGTTCAGTGAGCTGCACCCCAGTCACACTCACAGGCTTTTAGGGAGAGACACACGGGTATAGGCCATTGGGATGAAGAAACAGCCCTAGAACAGCATTCTTTTCCTAATTTCTTGCTGGTTTCGAAGAAGGTTAAATGAGAGAAATTTAA
Source organism: Chaenogobius annularis (assembly GCA_015082035.1). NCBI lineage: Eukaryota > Metazoa > Chordata > Actinopteri > Gobiiformes > Gobiidae > Chaenogobius > Chaenogobius annularis. Next base: position 164,553 of record BJKM01000455.1, on the reverse strand, counting down.
CCATGGCACTATTCATAATTCTTAGTTTTGTGTGTGTTTTTATCCAATTTAGGGTTCTCATAGTGTTGAAACTGATATTCAATTGAACACACATTGATATTGAAATAAATCACATTAAAAGGACAACATTGGCCCTTTCACAGTTTAAGAATGGTCTTGAAGTATAATAAAAATCACATGGTAAAATGAGAGAATCTACTATTATTTTGTTTTTAAATGTATTATCATGGGATCAAGTAAGTTCTGTAGCATCGAAATAGAGACATTTTAATATAACGATTCATGACACTAATCTACTCGTAATTAAAAAGCACCATTATAAATCTTGTCTAGGTTAAGTATTAGCACTACTACATAAAGAAATCACATATTTTGGAAAGAAATCCTTGTCAAAACTAAAATTGTAACCAAAATTAATCTCTCAAAGCACTAGAACTGCAAACAACTCCTGAGTTGCACTTGTGACACTGCTACCACAGTTTGAAAACCATAGAATATTCTTTAATAAGTGGAAAGCAATGACTGCCTGCAGAACCATTGTCAAGGTCTTGTTAATCGCATTATGTTCCCTTTGTAGTGTCTTATTGTCTGTTTTCCTTTTGGATTTACAAAATAATCCCTGTGAAAATCCATTTTGTCTGCCTAAATCTCTGCTCTCAGTATCAAAATGCATGTCCTTGTTTCTTTGCCTCCCTGCAGAGTCGCAGTCCAAGGCACTCCCAGTCCACCCAGTCTGGGCTCGCCGACCAGGCCGCCAAGCTCTCCTTCGCCTCGGCTGAGTCCCTGGAGACCATGTCAGAGGCAGACATGCCCATCAGTTTCAACCGCATGAACCGTTTCCGCCAGAGTCTGCCGCTGTCCCGCTCCGCCAGCCAGAATAAGCTCCGATCTCCAGGTGAATGGCAACAAGCAACAGCAGAGCCTCAGTCACCACTAGGGCTGCTCAGTATTTGACAATCCCGGGCTAAAAAGACAAAATTGTATACAGTACATCATTTTGTTAGGATTTAAGACCCCCTCTCTTGTGGCATTGATGTTTACTGGTAATTTAGCGATAATTCAATTATAAACTTACTACTGTGCAACCCTAGTCACTATATTTATATATAAGTATAAAGCAAAAGGCTGCTGTTAAGGTTAACATATATGTATAATAGTAAAACTGCAAGTGGTCTCTTATTTTGCCTAAAGATGTCTTAAGTATTTCTATTTTATTTTTTAAATCAAGAAACATTCAAAGTGCACATATATAACTTTTGTGATAGAGGGTCTGCCACCTACTTGCCTCTATGGAGATGTTATTACTTTGCCTTACTTTGCCATGGAGACAAGCAAATGCGCCACCAGGCCAAGTTATGGGTCAGATCAGTGGAGAGTTGACTTCGCTCACAATGACAATGCACATTTTTAAAGGTGTTTTTGAGCATGAAAAACACTTATAATTGAATAACCCTAACCCAGATAATGCCATCTATGAAAAGTATTATCATCTCCCTGAATCAAGCAGGCGGCGTCCCCTTCTACAGAAAACTTACGTAGTTTAAATGTTGTCATAATTTATTTTAATTTTCATGTTGAACTACAATGAAACCCTTCCAGTGCAGAATACTGTTCCATTTCTGACTAATGACTGAAATCTATCCATAAATGTACAATAGATTAGTAATCAATGTTTGCTTCTCTCTTGATCTGAGTATTGAGTACGAAAATGCTTAAATTTGCTTTGATGTTTTAGTGAATATAAGGAATCCTTAATGGAAAGCGGTCTTGGGTTTTACAATGCATTCACTTCTCTCTCGGTAAGAGTGAGGAAAGCCATAAATATCCTAGTGCGCTCCTACATCAAGTGCAGTGGGAGTAAAGGGAGGTTGTAAACATTAGTGACAGTGACTTATGGGGCGATTTTAAAGGAAGAACATGCTGATCTGTCTGATGTACTACTATATTCTGCTTTTATTTTCCTCTTGTTCTGTAACACCTTTCTGATCTGTAATTACTGGTCTTTCTTTGCTGTGTTTGTTGTTTTTGTTTGTCCTTCGATGTATGAAGATGAATTTTCAGGTCAGTCAGGCATCAGACCTTTTTTAAATTGCACAACGAAAGCATGGATCTTTTTTTATTGTTTTTCCATATTCCTGGCTCCTTGTACTTTTGTTTAACTTTACACATATTTAGACAGATATGCCTCTGTCTGATTATACACATGTTGGGTGGAATCAAAGGTGCAGTGCTGTGCAATGATTTTAAGCAGGTTTGTACTCATTTTCTTCAATATTGTGTTCAATTTGTAATAAACTATGACATAACTCATACATAAATATATAAAGGAGAGATATATCTAGATCCAAGGTCCAAGTGAATGACTTTAATATATCCCAATCACAGAGGCCAAAAGCAGACCTTATCCAAATACAATACCCAAAGAGTCTGTTTATGTCTGAGAAGGTCCATTACAAGCAGTACAATACAATATAATCACCATAATTAGTCATTTGAAATTATTTATTTGTCAACAAAATGCATAAATATATTTAACTTGACATTATGTTGACTAAAGCTAGATGACAGTGAAACTAAAACTAATAGTTTCATTCAATCAGACTGAAAGTAACAATGATAATGTGGTTGAAGTGTCTTGCCAAAACAACAGTATACACAAGAGCCAATTTAAATCAAAATTCATCACAATTGTGAGATAGGCACTGGTCCTATCCATACTACATTTTTTAAACCTTTTGTGGTTCATTTATAAACTCATGTCTAAGACCTTTGCACAGTACTGTTGCTCAATTGCTCAAACTGTATCTAACCTTACTTTCTTCCGATTACGTTTCAGGAGTGCTATTCCTACAGTATGGAGACGAGACGAGGCGCGTCCACATCACCCACGAGCTGACGAGCATGGACACCCTCCATGCCCTCATAGTGCACATGTTCCCCCAGAAGCTAACGGCGGGCATGCTAAAGTCACCCAACACGGCCATTCTAATCAAAGACGAGGCGCGCAATGTTTTCTACGAGCTTGAGGACGTAAGAGACATCCAGGACCGTAGCATCATCAAGATTTACCGCAAAGAGCCCATCTACGCCTCGTACCCCGCCGCGGCTCACCTGGCTAATGGAGACCTAAGGGTGAGTCGAAGGAAGGGATCAGACAGGAGCTTATTTTGGGCTCGTAATGCCGTTCAGTCATGTTTGTTTAATAGGGCTGGACAAAATCAGAATCAGAATCTTCAAGCGACAATATGCTATTTGGTCATCACATTTTATTCTGTACTTCTCTGCTTCATGCTGAAGCAAACATTCTTCCCAGCCCACTTCTGCTATTGGTTAGGCTCTGAGTGAGTGACAGGTAAATGTAACCAATCACAGTCAAGTTTAGACTTTCAGAAGCCGCACATTAACACTGGAAGTAAACCCAGAACAAAAAAACACTGTACGAGACTAAAGTTATTTATGTTATGACTAAACTGTGTGCAGCACTTTGGGAAAAGTGCACAGTAAACTGTGCTCTATAAAGAAAGTGGATGGTGGATGGATGGATAAACCTGGACCAAACCAGGACAACTGTGAAATTACAATTATTATTTTGCATATCACCTGCCCCTAATGTGCAATGAGTGCAGATGTAATTATCCTCTACAGCCACAAATCAGGCTTCTCAGGAAGGTTTAACTGCTGGAGTGTATATGGGTTAGTAATTTTACAGGTATTCCTCCTGGAAATGTGTTTTCTTATCTTCAAGTAGGCCATCTGTTGCTTTGCAGACACCGGAGAACACTGTTCCTTTGTGAAAAAGCAAGTATTTTAACATTCAAACCTATTTCTGCTCTAGTGGAGTTCAAATAAGCCTTAGGGAGACCTTTTATATAATGATTTTGTACAAAACTTGATTTAACCATCTGGATTATGGCACTCATTTTGAGAATTCATCTACTGTTAACAATGCACAGAAATATGAACCATTTCTGTGTATGCACATAATGTGTCCTTGTATCATGCAACAATGTAATTCCTCTATTAATACAATGGAAATCAGGACAAATGCAAATGACCAGCAAAAATCAACCCTCATCTGCTTTTTTTTTACTGCCCTAAATGTGTAATACAAAACTTTTTCTCGATTAAATAGTGTGAATATTTGTTGCAGCAGGAGTTTTAACACTATTTCTAAGGCCAACAATAGGAGTAGATTTGGTTTTCTAATCATTAACCAAAATGAACCTTCCTCTTTTGTTCTCACTCATTCTCCCTCCAACGCTAGACCATATTACACTCTAAATAGTGTATAAATAGTGCCCATTGTACAAAAAAAAAAATTTTTACAGGTTCGATACCTCAACATGAGGTATTGTGTCTTTTTCATATTCATTGTATTTCTGCACATAGTAACCTCTATCTCATTCATTTCATTTCAGCGAGATATGGTGTACTCCTCGCGGGACTCGTCTCCAACGCGTCGCCTCAACACTCTGCCCTCCTCAGGATCCGCGTCAGGCTCTCCCTCGCGCTCTCGCCTCTCCTACAGCGGGGGCCGCCCTCCTTCCATCGCCGGCTCGCAGCATGACCAGCCCAGGCACCCCCATCACGGCTCTCCCGCACACGGCCCCAACACGGGTCTCACCCCTTCCCCGAGCGCCATCCTGGAGCGCCGCGACGTCAAACCGGATGAAGAGGTTTCGGCAAAGAACATGGCCCTTATGAAAAATGAAAGTCTATACGCAGATCCCTATAGTTTGATGCACGAAGGTCGTCTTAGCATTGCTTCTACTCAATCGCTAGCTGCTATTGGAGACCCTTTTAGCTTTCCGGTTACGAGCGGCTTGTATCGGCGTGGTTCTGTGCGCTCTTTAAGCACGTACTCAGCCGCCGCTCTTCAAGGGGAGCTTGACGACCCTCTATACAAACCCGGAAGTTCCATCTACGACACTTATTCTTCAGCTACGTTGGGAATGGGATTTCGTATGCCGCCCTCGTCCCCTCAAAAGATCCCTGACATGCGGGACAGGGACTACTCCAGCACGCCGCGGGCTTCACCTGTCAGACAGACCTTCCGCAAAGACTCCTCCTCCTCCGTGTTTGTGGATAGTCCCAAATCCAGACCGAGCTCCGGTTCAGAGCCTTTGTGTTTGACAGCGGGACCAGGGGAGAGCGGCCGTGCCACTCCAGGATTCGGATCATTGTCTGGGCAGGACTCAGACACCAGCAGGTCAGTTTGGGCCAGCGAACAAGGCTACGGATTATTGCAATATCAGTAAATGCAAATCCCTTATAGATGCAAAAATATGTTTTTAAAAAATGGTCAATTGAAAATTTCCCTGTCAAAAAGCTTTGTCTTTGGTTTGGTCATTTAATATAAAAGATTCTTTTGAACGTTTTGTTTTTCTAAAACAGAGTCCAGATGACTACAACTGAATCTTTTTCTATAGTGGAACACTCCTGGACGAATGAGGGATTACACCAATATTATTAGGACTTTTGCCCCTTCAAAGATACAATATGCCATTTTAAATTGTTAAATGCTATAGTGTATAGTGTATAGTGGTGCTAGAATTTCACCCATGGATACATATTTGTTTATTGCCAATTCAACCTTGCACTTTTACATGTATATTGTCACAGGATAAGGGGATTTTTTTAAACTCAATTGTGTATTTTATTTTTGCAGAGACCATCGTTTGGAGAGAATGGAGGCCATGGAGAAGCAGATTGCCAGTTTGACCGGTCTGGTACAGAGTGTGCTGACCCGAGCGCCCGACAGCGACAGCACGTAAGACACTTCATTTTGTGTCAAGGGCCTCTAAAACCTGTTAATACACTCAGCGCACATATTATTGACAGACACCGCAGCAGGCTATTGTCAGGACCATAATCGTCTCTATTGCAGTGAAGAGGCATGTTACAAGTACAAGTCACCAAAGATTAGCCAGGTGATATCGATGCATTGCCAAAGGTTTTCTCCTACTTACGTATACTTATATTATCACACTTGACACTAACAGACACAAGTGAGAGTACAGCCTATGAGCTTATACGTCGATCGTACTGTTAGCGTTAGCACTGTAATTGCCTTGCCCTGTGCCCGCTGATCCTCAGGTGCGGCCTGCTGCGTCTCTGCATGATGGCGGGCTGCCCTCCGGACCAAGGGACGGACTTCTCACGGACATTACCTTTTTCTTCCAGCGAGAAGACAGAAACCAACAGCGACGGCTCGGCTACAGGAAGTGAGTACAAGGGGTCAGTTCTATGTTCCCACGGCCCTATGTTCTGAAAGGTCTATGTTCCCACCTTAAGGGACATTTTTGTTTGTTTTGTTAGGGTTAGCACTCTGTTGTTTTTAGTTTGTTTTAGAGTTTATTTGCTTTTTATAGTTTGAAAACATTTGTGATTTTTGCTAAGGTTAGGTCATGAATTTACTTTAAAATAAAAAATTTACTTTATTTTAATTTACTTGGAAATAAAAAATAAATAAATATTTTGTGTGTGTGTATATATATATATATATATATATATATATATATATATATATATATATATATATATATATATATTTTTTTTTTTAAATGTGAGAACATAAGATGGTGGGAACGTAAAGCCCTTTTTTAAAAATCTAAGAAATGTGGGAACATAGAGCCGTGGGAACATGAGATTGTGTATTGCTCGAGTACTGTGGCAAAACACAATCGGTGTCAATCTGCTAATGCGAGGTTTAATGCAGTGACACCCGTTAAACTCTGCGCTGTTTACAGTTAAGACATTCGCTTTACTGATCATGATCCTTGTAATTACGTCGAGGGTAATGGACTCAGAAAATCAAGTTGCTTTTGTGATTTAGTTTGTCATGATGCACAAGGTCACAAGTCTACAGACTTTGTTTGAAATATCTGCTGATAATTTCTATTTCTATGGCTGCAACGAACAATTATTTTGCATATTGATAAATCTAGTGATTAGTCTTTTTGATTAATTGGTCAGTTGTTTGGTTGTTTGGATTATGTGTGTGTTTTTTTTTATTTCACCCAGATGATGCCACTTGAAGCCATTCTTATCGAGTATATTTACAGACGAACTTGTTTTTCAACATAAACACTAAATGTTTCCTGTGTCATTTTGATTTAATTCTTCCATTGATTGAGTCATAAAACGTCTTCTCTCAGCATATGGCATGCTTTGGATTCAGTTTATAGTCCAAGGTAACAATTATTCGAGTACTAAATTAGTTGGTAATTATCTCAATAATCATTTAGTCTTGATTAATCCAGCTCTTTTGGAGTCGTATCCTGTTTTTATGTTTTTAAATGTGAAGCAAATAACTGTGAATGGTACATTAGTTTAATCATTTTGTGGAATTTTTTAATGTAAATTATTTTTGGGATTGCAACATGAGCATGAGCCCGAAATGGAGTTCACCAATTTCAGCTTGAAAACAATGTAATAAATTGCTGTTTTACTACAACTTCGCACTACCTCTTAAACCCATTAATTAACACAAACTCTTGTTGCTTCAGCTCTTTTAAATCCATAGTTTGGGTTTTATTGAAGTTGCTCTCGAGACTTTTTCTCTGTCGGGAGCAGGTTACTAGGCAACCAGCCAACACTTCTCTTTCCATAGTTATTTTCTGCCATTTGATAATTACTCTGACAACCGCAGGCACTGTCACCATATTTTCAGCTTTTTTTCTTGACTCAGTGGAGATTAGTTGCTCAATATAACTATGGCATCAAGCTGCTTCAGTATTTGTTGGATTAAATACATCACCTAATTAGTTCAATCAGTTACAAAAAAAGGCTTTCCCATTTAATCGATTCACTAATTTACTTTCAGATAGCCTTTAAAAGAAAACCAATGCTTAAAAAACTGAAAAAAAAAAGCCAAAGTATTTCCTTAGGATGGGACAAGATCTTGTGCCACAAGATCTTTCGAGATAAAATGGCCACACGTGCACATCTTTTACAGATTGTGCATGATCTTGTTAAAAATATGTCCCATCTATTTACATTTGCCTTCGACAAAAAATGGTTGCACCACTGGAAAAGCTCTAGTGCTATAATGACGGCAAATATTTGAAATAAAATAAATTCCAACATTGTAAACTGAACCGCACAAATAATTAATTATGTCAAAATCTTGTCTGGTCTTGTTCTCTCAGACTCAATCTTGTGTTTTGTGTCATCTCGTAGTAATTGTGTTCCCCTGTCATAATTTTTCTGCCCTGGTCCTCCATGTGCTTGTCTCCTTAGTGTCTGTGCATATTTTTCAAGGTATATTTGATCAATGTTTAAACACCTGTAATTAGATAAAAGCAAGATAGATGCCATACTGTGGATCATCCCAAATATGCAATAACCCTGGAGACAAGCGGGTGGTGATGCAGAAAAAAAGTGACATGTAGCATAATTAAATATATCTATTTGATTATGACCTTGTAGCATTCAAAGTCTGGTTTTGTTATCCTGGACTTTTTTGTTGTTGTTTTTTTCTTGCAAGTATTGTATGAAGTTAAAACTTTACTTTTAGTTATAACATTCATGGTAACTGGCTAAATCTTCTTTTATATTCCAGCTGGACGACATAAGCGGAAAGGTAGTTGTCACCTTCATGTCCTTTCACCCGTTTAATTTTCTCCCTCAGGTCTCTCCCATGGCTCCTGCCCTTTACTCTGGGTGTGTGGTTTGGCTGGCATCTGGTCTTGTCTTTCCTCCTGTCCTTTACTTGCAGAGCAAACCCTCCCTTGTTTTATCTATTTCTCGCTTACTCTATTCAATTCGGTGGCACAGTAATTTTGGGAATTTCCGAGGGTGGTTTTGTTGCTAATTGATCCCATCCGAATTTGTGTTTTTATGTAAATGTTTATGTAGAAGGTAAGTGTGTCTTTAACTTACTGGCAGTCATTGGCCATACTCACAAAGCCCTTTACAAAGATAACAGCATGGACTTTTCCCTTGTGTGTCTTTACTAAATAGCGTAATTGTAATTTATTATAGTTTACTAATAGCATGAGATTCCCCCAGAGGGCTGTAAGAGTTTCGTGAGTATGGTTGTATCTTGCTTATACACACTGTTTAAGCTTATTGGGCAATGTTATGTGCACATCACTATTTATTTGCCAATTTGACCAAACCACACAGCATAAAATAGCCAATGCAGTTCCATATTACTCCTCGAACAGCCTTTAAATTGATTGTTCTGTGATTGACAGCCCACACACCCTCGGCTCCTCTGGCTCTGATGCCACCTCCACCGACAAACACGCTTCATATAAACAGTGTCGGCCGATTGCAGATGAAGCTCCACCTTCACGGGCTGCAGCAGAACGCTACCGACCTGCGCAAACAGCTATCCCAGCTACGCAAAATGCAGGTATAAAACAATAGGTGTTTTCTGAAGTGATGGAGGAGCAGAGATGAATATAAATGTGTGTCAAGAGTTCACACAAATACAAACAAGAGACTTCAAATTAGTTCTCTGTATCCTTCAACCAGCGTCTCAGGGCATTGTCTCAGGACAGGTATGTCAGGCAGTGCAGCGTCTGAGGATCCATCACTTGAGCCAGGATCTTAGTCAGTATTCCTTAGCTGCAGGGTTGGGCAATGTGAAATTATGTATTATGTGTTACTGACTTCATTGAAATTGCAGCATCTTATGGCTTTGATTCAAACTGTGTTATTTCCAAACTGTGATAGATTGGTTGAAGATGTCTCGATGTGGTGGTTCAATGGAGAGATTAGATGCCCTTATCGCAGAAGGCAGCTGCTGAGAGTTGTTGACCAAATAAACCAAATCAAACAATGTTCATCCTGATGTATTAGTATCTACAATGCCTTTCCCAATCTGAGCTTTGATGTTTATAGTATTTGATCCCCAACACTAAATCCAGTGTGATTATCGCCTGAAGGGTTGTACTGAACTGTTGGCCTGAAACATTGAAGGCAGATTCTTTTGAGGATTTTTAATGAACTGAAACAAGATGATCACCTCATATCACTCCAGTAAAGATATGATGAATAGTCGGCATACACATCAGTGATACCACAGTTCTTTCTCACAAGTTAAAACGTGTATTTGTTTAAATGTGATGTGACAGGAACCATCTTTACTTACTCACAACAAACTGAGTTGAAGCGAAAAACAGTTGTATTCAAGCTGCAGAAAGAGACATGGTGATGCTTATCTGCTGTTTGCCCAAGGGTGACCTCGGCGCCTGAACCCATCGTGTTGCCGCTGGCAATGGCCACTGGCTTAAATATTACATGTGCCTCATGAATTATACAGAGCTGTGTCTTGCACAGTGGCCAAACTGGTGGAAAATTAGAAATGTGAATTATTTAAAGAGTAAATATCCATTTTGATAGGCTATCATAAACTTTACTGGTTATATATTATGTGTTTTAATTGCCTTGCTGCATCCACACACAAGTTAAAACTTTGATAGTCAGACTTTTGTTGCATTGTTGACATGTTTGTTTTTCCTGGAACAATTACGTATTTAAATGTGTATACATTATATTATTATCACAGAGTTTCATCACACACATATTATAATGAGGGTGTAGAAAGGTTGCTCTTTCAGCTTAATCCGTTAACACCTGCTGCACACTGAGTATCAGCTATTAGAAATGAAGAAATGCTCTATTGAAACATGGCCAGTTGATGATAAAAGGCTCTTTTATAATTACTGTAAAGTAGAAGGACGCTCAGCTGAATGCATCAATCTGCTCTTGTAACTGTGGTTATTAAGAGAACAATGTATCTACAATTCAGTATTTAGCTGCAGTAAAGGACTACTCCCCTGAGGGTCGGCAAAGTTAAAAAGATATACTTTATTACCAAATGCCAACAAAGAAAAAAGTGATATTTTAATGAAAGGATTGTACTTTGTGTGCAGCTTGAGAACCAGGACTCGATCCGGACTCTGCTGAAGCGGACAGAGACGGAGCTGAATGTCCGTGTGGCTGATGCCCTTAGGAAACAGGAGGACCCCCTGCAGAGACAGCGCCTCCTGGTGGAAGAGGAGAGACTCAAGTATTTGAATGAAGAGGAGCTCATCATCCAGCAGCTTCAGTCAGTATCAGAAAGTATATGTTATGTATATGTATATATCTTATATGAGAGTATGTATTTGTATGTGTTTATTATTTATTCATTTCATTATTGTTTATTTGGTAGGGACAGGTACAACAAACATTGAAGCTGGTATCATTATGTTTGTAGCCATATAAAACCAGTCCCAGGAGATCATAGAACAGATTACAACAAAAGGCAATGTTAAATGAGGTTAACAACGATAAAAATAAAAAAAATACTGTGGATATGTCACACACTTAAAAAAACATGTGTCCTTACTGTAAGCGGGCTTGCATCTTCACAGACCTGACTCGTACTTGACCTGGAGGAGTTCTATCCTACTTGTTTCCATAGAAATGCTGTTTCTTTGTTATATATTACAGTACACAGTATGACATAAAACTTATCCATGAAACATTATAAAGTGAGATTTAACTTTCTATTTCCATGGAATCAAGCAGGTGATATGCCCCCTTCCAGAAAATCAGCGGTGTTGCTTTAAATATAATGGTATAGCTGTGTGGTGGAAGCAGGGCAGTAGTAGATGAAATGAAGAACAGAGCAAATTTGGTACAGAACATTACAACTGTAGATTGAGACACAAGCAGCAGCATTTTTATATCATACATTACGTAATTACTCTTGACATATTACATGTCTAAAAAGGTGACTTTATGAGACTGAAATGGTAACTATAATTATACCCAAGATCGTGTGAGATGCTCATTAAGATTTGCAACAGCAGACAGCTCCGCCGCTAATTGAAGTGACTGCAGATCGGCAACGTACCTAGAGATTTAATATTCAGATAAGTTGTGTCTGCTTCATGTGAATCAGCTGTAGCGGTCCTGAGCTCCTCTGCAGCTCCGGTCTCTGTATCTAACTTTGAGTGGCATCTTGATTGCGCTAATTGACTGAACAACTCACTGATCTCGGATAATCAATGTCAGTAATCCAGCCTGGCTAATGGACAATTTATTCTGGTTAATTATACATGGAAGTTGGATTTGTCACATAACTTCAGGCTGATTTATTTGACAGCATATAGCTTTTCAACACACAAGCTGAACAGTTTTTTTAGTTTGTCACAACTCACAAGCCAGTAGTCAAATCTAAAACAGATACTGAAACTTAAATAAAAAGTAATATTAATAAAATGAATAATATTAATAAAAAATTTTTATAGTAATTAAATTGACAAAGAACACGTTTGTACATCTCATACATATTTTAAAACATATTGTACTATTTGAGGTGTTCAATATTGTGCTCAGTTTGAAGCTATTTTCTAGTGAATCCAAAACAGATACTAAAACTAGTTTCTCAGACAAAGTGCATATTAAGACATTTCAAAACATTTTCTGACCATTATTTTTGTTTGTCACATCACTTCACTGTTGAGTTTGAAGCCAGTACTCATGCCAAACAGAAACCCAAATAATTACACTTAAATGGTCTCTAAAATGTTGTTGTTTTTGTGCCTCATTAGTGATCTGGAGAAGTCTGTGGATGAGATCCAGAAGGACTCATCTGTCAACCACAAGCTGGTGACAGTGCAGGAGTTGGAGGAGAAGGCCGCTGTTTTGAGAAAGCTGGGAGAAACACTCTCAGATCTGAAGAGTGAGTCACGTCTCTGCAGCTTTAATTATTGAGTGGCGAAAACACAGACTTTCGCTGGCTGTCATGTTTAAACACAAGTTACTCATCACCAATGTCATCAACCCCAAACTGCTCATATTAGCCTCTAAATGAACTGATCCCATTTCAAATTGTTGGATTTGTTTGAATAGTTTGGCCAAATTGAATTATTTCCCGGCCACAAATGTTTGCAAACGAATGTACTTTTTAAATTCTTGTCCCATTTCTGGACATAGAGAGCATTGGTCCAGATCCTTTTTCGGCTCACGATCTACTTTTAGATTGAGCTTAGCGTGGATTTATAGTTCAAATTTCATTATTATTACAAGTTCGTTTAAAGTGGGTTTTTAGGCTACAGAAACCTTTACTAGCCTAATGATCAACATTTTATTAAAATGTATAAACCTGCAATATAAAACTGGGAAAGGAAATAACACTTATTTTGAGTAAAAAGGCTAATAGAAGTTTAAGCTTTTATTATATAAATTATTGGTGATAACTATGGTAACACTGAGGGAAGGGTCTTCAGACCTTGAGAAAGTCAGTTTTCCTTTTTGCTCATGTCAACAACAACATCTTTGAGAAGGACAAAAACAGCATGAACAGGTAGGATTACACTATGGCACTATGGCTTGCTCTCCGGGCTCGTGCTGAGCGGCCGCTATTTGAGCTCCTGCTGCCGCGTCTAAACTCTGAAGGAAACTGTCAATCTGTACTCATACAGATTGTAGCTCGCGGTTTTCTCGTGCTAGTATTGACCTCCGTGTGTAACAAACTGGTCATTCAGCGTGTTTATCCACAGTCACTTGTACACCAGACAATAAACTTCATATAAACAAAATGGGCTTCAGGGTCGACCACACTGCTTCAGAAATCGACCAGTCGATCGGAACCACTGATATATTGTCTTATAATATTGTATAATGGTCTGAATTGCACACTTGTATAACAGTAGCAGAACTGCTAACGGCTCCATGTTATTTTTAGTATAGATTTTCTTACATGTGCACTCTGTAACTTGTGGCTTGTCTCCATGGAGATGTTATCGCTTTGCGGGTGTTGCACTTACTGTTCTTGCATTTATTAAATGACAGATGTGGATCTGGTGGTAAACCCTTCATCTAAAAATGTACATGTGCACATGTACATGTTTAAAGGGGCGTATAACCTGTTTCATTTTTCTTTTTTCACGGACAAAAACATTTACAACAAAATAATGTTGTTGTGCACTTAATACAGACAACATTAAAAATAATTTGATTAGATAAAGAAATTCAAGAGCGTCTGTAAATGCCTGTTAGTAAAAAAGCGATGTTTCCTTTGCCTGGTCATCTGCTGTACGTCTTTGCCAAAAAAACAATTCCATATTAAAATATTTTTATGTACAATAATGGCAGATTTTGTTTTCTTGTGCTGACCCTAGCATAAAAATATATATTTTTAAATTCTATTTATGTATTCTATCTCCTCGTTCAGATCAGTTCCCGGGTCTTCAAAGTAAAATGCGAGTTGTCCTCAGGGTGGAAGTGGAGGCTGTCAAGTTTCTCAAAGAGGAGCCGCATCGACTTGACGCCTTGTTAAAACGCTGCAAGACAATTACCGACACCCTCAACACCATGCGCAAGTATGCCAATGTCTGACTTAAACATGTCCAAATCAGTCAGTGTTGTGTTCTATTCTCCCTTACATGAACTGGCCAATAACTGCTTAGTATTTTAATGTTTTGAGCAAAGAAATTTGATGGTTGTTGATTTCAAAATGGGACAATTTCACCACGACATATTATTGCCGTTTTTAGATTGGATATTTGAGGTCTTGAGATAAGTTGTAACTATTTCCTATACTTGCCTGCTTACTTGATGTCAAGATAATATACATGTTTATATTTAGATCAAATGTTAAAAGAGCCAAATAAAAAATGCTACTGGGAGGATGATAAAGACATAAAGGCCTATTTTTCTGCTTCTAATTCAATTTCACCTTTCAGTTTGATTAATATTTTGCCAGTTTTGTGTATTGTATAATTGCCACTCCATAGAGATGTCCAACAACCCACAACAACCTACTATTGCGTTACAGTGTGGCAGACTCCATTTGTATCTGTCCCACCAAAGTTAGAATGGCTTTACTCCACTTTGCCCTTATTTTTGCGTGTCAGCAAAACTGTATGGATTTTTCAACAAATGTGCTGAATAAGCCTTGAAAGTTCACTATTGCAGTAAAGTCTTAGGTATTTCCGAGCATTAAATATTTGCTGAGTTCTAGCCTTGAAATAAGCCGACGAGATGTGCAAAAGCTGAAGAATTTAGTAGACATTATTATTGTTTAGTGGTTAAAAGAGCACTTGACTTAAAGCTGGTCTTTTTGCTGTCTATAAAGTTTTGTGTGTGTGTGTGTGTGTGTGTGTGTAACATAAATTTTGAAACGTATTTATATAGCCTTAGACCAACTTTTGCTTCACAAAGAATATTACTTTGACATAGTAGTTCAAATAACACGAAACAAATGACGAATACTGTATGATTATATTAATAAAGATTTATGAGTGAAATATGTTTATATAGCAATTCAATTTATTTTTGTGGAACCCAAAATCCCAATAGCGGTTTCCTAGCAAGGCTTCTCCAAATTGTTGATTTAACCAACAGAAGGTTAGAAAATCAAACAACAAAAAACAAAAAAGTAATTGGTTAATAAAAGACAAACATTAACCAACATTCACAAGATGTAAGCAAATGGATAACTGTCCCAGAGCAGAGAGTCGCAAGACGAATTCTAAAATATAAATTAAAAAATATAGTTGTTTTCCTTCACAGACAATCGAAAGACGGGGTGTGGAAGAAGCCAGAAGACTTCTCTAATCCAAAGCACAATGAGGATTTGCGTAAATTTTCGGACTTCGACATCCCCAACAGCCCCCCTCTCACCATCACCGACCTGAGCGGAGGAAACAGCCTGTCCAACTGGAGCCCCGCCTCGAGCCTGAGCCGCTCCTCTCACAAAGACAATCACCCGCCCATCAGCCACAAGGGGAAGGCCCTGGAGGAGTTGGAGCGCCGGTCGGCTGCAGACAAGGCGCTGTCCGTGGAAGTCCGACTGGTACGGACCAATATTCATGTTTATCTGATCAAGTACATTCTACAACAGATCTGTCATAACAATTTGATACCTCCTATAGCATTTATCAATATAGAGACAGTGGTGGTCTACATGCCCAGAATATGGCCTGACTCTCCTTGTGACACTGGCTATGTTTACATTAGGGCTTAATTGAACAGAGATTTAAATTCTGTCATGTCTAATCGTCAATGATATGCTGGGGCATTTTGTGTTAAATGGCAATGATATATAAAGTATTTATTGTTTATATTCGTTGAATCAATACTGTTTTTTTAAAAAAAAACATATTTGTCATGGCCGATATACCGATATATTAGAATCCAATGCTGATAAGTTCTGCCAATATTTTGTGGCCGAGAAATGGGGCCAATGTTGTTTGGAGAATGTATTATTTAAAAAGACTACCAACTTATTACGGTCTTTACTTTTCACTGCTCTGCATAATAAAAATAGTCAATAGAAGTACAGTTTAGACATCCACAACCCTTGTTTTTCTACCAACTCCTAAGGGAGAAGTGTAGACATGTTCTGTGCAATGCCATCGTCATATTCAAGTGTTAAAATAAAGCTTTATGTCTTTCCTTAAAACAATTGGTCAGCCCAAACAAATTATTGGCCTTTGCTTGATTCCAATAGCCAATGCACTAAAAAGTACCAATCCATTGATTGACTCATGTCACATACTTATGATTATCAGATTTCTAATGGGTTATCTGATTATTATAGTCACCTCATTTTTATTGATCATGTAAATGTACCCAGATTTAGGTATTTTCATCTAGGATAAATCTAGTAGTAGATTTATGGCAAGGCAAGGCAAGCTTATTTGTAGAGCACAATTTGTACACAAGGCAATTCAAAGTGCCTCACACAACAGGAAAAAAAATGCATTAATCACAAAGACAAGACAGAAATCACAAAACCTTAATTTAAAGAAATGAAAAGGTGCCATTTTCAGGCTATCCGTCAAATTGTTTAAGACATAAAAGAGAAGAGTGCAAAGAAAATCATTCCAGTCATATGCACAACCAAACAAAACAATTTTTAGCTTAGATTTGAACAATGCCAGTGTAGAGGCCTGTCTCACATCCTGAGGAAGACTGCTCCAGATGCATAAAACTGAAACACAGATTCCCCATGTTTAGTCCTGACTCTGGGCACCAGCAGGAGGCCGGTCCCTGAGGTCCTCATAGTCCGAGATGGTTCATATGGCACTAACATGTCCGAGATGTACTTTGGTGCTAGGTCATGGAGAGACTTGTATACAAGCAGAGCTTGTATACAGGACTAATGTGATCGTACTTCCTGGTTCTAGTCAGGACTCGAGCAGCAGCGTTCTGGATGTACTGCAGCTGTTTTACTGCTGGTTATCAAGGATTAGAGGAAATATCTTCTTTCTGTAATACACCACTCCATTGTTTTATTTCTAAAATTGTTGTGTTCCTCAGGCGGCAGAGCGTGACTGGGAGGAGAAGCGAGCCAGTCTGACCCAGTACAGTGCCCAGGACATCAACCGTCTGCTGGAGGAGACTCAGGCCGAGCTGATGAAGGCCATCCCAGACCTGGACTGCCTGGCCGCCAAACAAAGCAAATCCAACAGCCCCGCCCCCATTTCCCAGACCCCCCACAATTCCCAGAACCCCCTGTCAGGATCAGCCACACTAGAGCACCGCACAAGCAAACCCCAGCACAAGCTCACAGGCCGAGAGGGAGGATCCAGGCGTGGTTCAGGTGAGATGGTGGGAAGTGTTGGTCTGAATTGTATGCAGCTTTTATCCTCTCCTGCTGTGGAGTATTTGTCTTGAACAACACTTGAAGCTACTTACTGGATTCTAAAGGCTGAGATTAATCAAGAAAATTTCAAAGGCAGTAACAACATTATTATGTCCTCTGCAAACAACAAAGGATCCAGTTTTATTATTAAATAAATAATACCTGTTGATTCTGTAGTCTGCACCAGTGTTTTAAAACGATGACACCTATTTTGAATTAATAACAATGTATTTGAGGGGATGACCTTGACCTTGATCTGAAAAGTTTTGCATTGAAATTCATTTTACAGTGCGGATGGGCTGCTTGCATAGTTATTTTGAGGGTCTCAGCCTGAAAAGTTTGGAAATTGCTGGTTTAGATCTATAGTATGTCAACGTTTTTTAAAAGGATTATGATTCTTGTAGTAGTCTCACATTTGATATTTCCTTTCCATCTCATCCAAAATGTTAATACTCCTGAACCTAAAATGTGAACTCAATTCTGATTTTTAAACTAGATTGCAATTGCAATACTGGTTCCTGAAAATATGTTTTGGTCCAAAATTGTTATGCATAACTATTTATAAATTGTTGTAGTTTTATAGGTTATTGTTGTACAAATAATATTAAAATTCTTAAATTAAAAGTTGAATGTGCTTGGGTTCTGTTAAAAAGATGTTAACTAAATCCATCTTTTTCTTTTCCCTAGATGAGTTGACAGTGCCTCGGTATCGCACAGAGAAACCCTCCAAATCCCCCCCTCCTCCCCCACCGAGACGGAGCTTCCCCTCATCTCCATCTCCAGGTCTGACCAGTCGGAGTGGAGAGCCCCTTGTTCCCGGAAGACCAGTGAAGGTGAGAAAAACTAAACAAGGCTTGGTCCAATATGTTTTTTTTTTTGCAAATGGCTTTCGAGTTGGGGCGTTAACCAATATTTGCCAATACCAATATTTATTTTTAAAATACACAGGAAGGCCCACAAATCTATCAGTAAACATCAAAGATCACAAATTAACTTTTCCCTTGAGAAAAGATATTCACCAAAATGTACTTATCTGAAATATAAACTAATTTGTTGCATGATTGTGTAAGACATAGTTTAGCCTAATTGATCTTCTATTTCCATTTTTATTCATTAGTCTGTACCAAATATTGGCAGATTTTTTTACTGATTAACCGTTACTGGAACTGTTAATCCTGTTAATGACTAAACAAAACAGGATTCACAGTACTGTATTTAAAATGTGCAGGTTTTTTTTTTGCTAACATGCACTCTTAATTTCTTTGGATATCCGAAGCTTATGATGTTTTAAAGGACATAAAAATGTACTTTTTTGAGCTTTTACCCCTGTTCTAACATTGTTTCTTATCCAAAACATACCTGGAGGAGCATTTAGCTTCATTTACTCTAGTTTAGTAAATCCTGGTTAGAAAGTCCTCTCCCCTCCGAGCATCAAAAACAGTCCATTCTGAATCTGCATTCTGGGACCAGGAAGTGAGAGGCCAGCAGAGATCCAAATGTAATTTTGAATATTATAAACAATTTGGTTTTAGTTCTAAAACATGAAAATAATACATACTATTTGTCCTTAAATGATTTCTGATTTGGATTAGACCGCTCAGTTTTTACATAGGAAGTGGCTGGGAGGGAGGACATGCCGTATATTGTCAGAGACAGGAGTCAAACTCACGACACTTTGGCCGGCTGCACTTGGAGCCTGGCATACGTGTGCTGTGCCATAACCACTCGATCACCGGGCAGCACGGCTGGGAAACTATTTCTATAAGTATTTAGGTTGTATAAATGCTATTCATGGCTTATAAAAATGTAAAGTGAAGTTTAATTTTAGATGATGGAATAAAATTGGATAATGGGAGAATTCTTACTGTCACTGTCCTGGTAGAAGTCAGAGTCCGAGGAGAATGATGGACCAAAGCCTCATACAAAACTGAGGAGGACCATGTCAGAAAACCCCCGCCCCGCCTCAACTCCCCCCACCTTGGCCTCTGGAGACAGGGAGGACCGAGAGGAGGACAAAACTGCTGCTGAATTAGAGGTACAGTAAAAAGTCATGCAATAAAATCTCAATGGACCAGTGTGAAATGAGAGGGAAAATGATCTCTTTTATTATGTATGATACGTTCAAAACTATCTGCCGCTGGCTTCCACTCTCTCTTTCCTCACCACATGTTCGAGCAGCGGGTGCCATATGCCGCCCCCTTCCCTTGGCACTGGGAAACCCCAAAGATCAGACAGTGCTCAGTCACACACATCAGCACGCAGGGCTCACAGATCACAGTCAGGCAGATGGACGCAGACAGGAGCCGGGACCAGGGATTTCAACAACAATGGAGATTTGGTCATTTAGTGCATTTTGAAGCTTGTGTTCAATTATCACCCTTTGTCTTCAGCAGCTTTTTGAGAGCATTCCAGTGAGGCTAAACCCTCCCCGTTCAATGTCCTTTAGTTTAAACGGCAGCCGCCCAGAGCTGAGGCAGAATGTGAAGACGGAGGTAAAGTTTCTCTGCTTCTCTCAGTGCTGTGGGCTTTACTCCTTTATCAAAATGTTTTGTCCTGTTGACGTGGACAAAGCCATTTTACATAAAGAAATGGCAAATTGTATCAAATTAACTAATACCTGCCCAATTAAACTATTTTACCTTGCCTTACATCAAAGTTAACCCTCATGATCCTGACTTGGCTCTTAGTTAGGAGGTGGGCAATATTGACAAAAATGAATATCCCTATATTTTTTGGCAGTATCCTGATGATTATAGTCAAGACGATATGTCAATCCAAAAGAAAGGTGTTAAAACATGTCTTTAAACTTTCTGGTTGAGGGGTATATTGTAATCAGCTCTTTTTGTAGCATTATCTACATTATGATATATTGCCCACCTTTACTCACTATTTATTAATTATTTTTTTTTACAATTTGTGAAACTGATAATACTTTAGCATTTGCTTATTTCATACAACTTTTATAGCAGCTTGCTAATCAACCTTGTTTGAGTCGTGGCACCAATATTTTGGTTTGAAAATTCCACAGCACACCACCCACTAAAATATTACCAAATTACACTGTGTCGGGGGAAAAAACAGTTTTCCTTTCCCCGGTGCCTTTCAATTTGGCAATGATAATTGTTATGCATTCTCAGTTAGTTTAGAAGTTGCCCAGGACACTCAATGGTAAAATATTTAATTAAATGCTTGTATGAATTAACTTAACTGTAATTGGACTCTTCTCCAAAGCACACCTGGCATTACCTCAAGGCAAACTAGTGTTGTCGGCACTAAAAATCTAGTAGTGCATTGTATTCACGCACAGCATTATTATAGCATTTATTATACTGTTTAGGGTATAAAAACATTCACTCACTGCTTTTTGAAGTAAAAACTTTTTCTCCTGAGAGCCTAATTATCACTGAATATAGTTTTTGTCCACAAGTTTCACACACTGAGCAAAAATGAAGGGTTGTTGTGGTGATTGTTCTGCCTTCCACTCTCGCAGTGACTTTACTGTTATTTTAATGTTTACGAGACTCCATTTTGTTTGTGCATTAAGCTGTGAACAGTGTCATTAAACTTTATTTCCATTATGTTTAAACACGACTTCCTCATTGTAGGGAAGGCGCATGTCTGCTGTCCCCCAGATTGTGTTGACAGAGTGTTCACCCATCGCCATAATGGATCCGCTCTGCAATTTAGCGAGTCCCTCAAAAGCATCTGAGCATCAGAACTCTGCATTCAGGCTATCATCCAAAAATGCCGACTACGAAGGCTTTGTCGTACCTGAAAAGGAGGAAAGACAATTGGTTTTGTTGTTGACCGACTCTGAAATTCGAGTACTTACTTCTCTTGATATTGAGGAGCTTAAACGGACTAGAAGAGCTGGCATCCGCACTGTAACAATCTCTCCGAAAACAAGGGAATTGTCTTGTCAAGAGCTCCTGAGCGAGCACCCGAGTCTAGTGGTTTTCCAAAAAGAACAAACAGCAATAGACGCCTACAGACGACTACATAGCCTTTTGGTTTCAATGAGACCAGTACCAAAACCCAGAATGAAGTCATCAACCTGTTCGGGTCAGCTGGAGATTTTAGTGGACGGTCTAATGCGAGGAGTTGAAACCGGGGAGAGAGTAATACAACTTAAACTCAACCATGGGTCAACTGCAGCTATCGACCACGAGAGGAAACCAGCACAAGATGTCTGCCAGACGACCTACAGGCGGCTGGACAGTTTAGAGGAGACGATCCGTGAGCTGGAGAACACTTTGATCGAAATCGGGGGCCATTCTGCTGTAGATCAGCTTTACTTTGACTCCGCGGCTATTACCAGTCCGGGACAGACCTCCACCTGCTCCTCATCCGAGACCAAGAAGCCTCCCGTCCCACCCAAGCCGACGTCTTTGAACCGGGCATCAATCCAGGTCTATTTGCTCTTCAAGCCTGCTGTGTTTTTAGAGCTTTCTCTCCTCTGCTCTTCTTATCTATGGGTGACTTCTGGGACTAGCCATTCAGCTTTCTGGTGTCTGTCCCCTGATTAATTCGCCGTCAGATTTGATTGGAAATGAAAAATATGGCGGGGTACAGATAACAGACTTGCCTCACTTCGTCATTTTCGTCGTTAGTGTTGATGTTGTAATCCTGCTGCGCTCTGAGCTGTTAATTTGTTCCGTATTGATCTGTCAAGGAGTCTGGTCTCTGTCTGTTGAAACTACTTCGTTTCACCTTTTGTTACAGTCAGCGCACTCTCGATATTCCTCTGTGGGCGTAGGAGCTCTAATTTCTTCGGGCTATTTCTGTTTCTGCTCATAAATGTCTTGTCTCTCGTTGATGTGCACTGAATAGGATTAAATATCATAATTATATAGGCAATACATTTAACAGATCAAGCCACAAGCTAGTGTGTATTGTATTCATGGATTTCAGCTTCCTGTTATGATGCCATTTCGAGGACAGTTGACCATTCAAAAGATATGATATATTGATTTGAGTTGTTATTTGTTATTGTAACTTTTCATCATTCTGAAACCCATGAATATAAAGGGCACCTATGTAATATGCAAAACATTATTTATGCAATTTTGGAAAAAAATTCAGAAAAAGTACAAATATAAAAATAAAAATAACAGAATAATATAATATAAAATTAAATGTGCACCATGCTACTTTTGTGGTGGGGGTTTTGCCACCTGCGTTTTTCAATGGAGATGTTGCTGCTTTACCAAGATTGTTCCACAGTATAGAATTAAACTAACTAAATGCATTGATCAATTAATTACAGGTAAGCTAATTTTTCCTGGCAGCGTCACCTGTTTTTCCCATGGACTTAGAATTTTAAAGCCATTCTGTAGAATATTTTAGGCAAAGCAATAGCATCTCTACATACTGTAACACTCTCACTTACAGACATCGTTTTTTTTTTTTTTTTTTTAAATAAAGCAAAAGATATGCTATTGTTCTTTACTTAATAGTTTACCTTAACATATTATTCCTACACTTTAATTACATTTTAAAAGTAGAGAATAAAATATATATAGTGAAGTGTACATTTCGGGAGCTCAAACTTAACACAATGTACTTAATACAAAAACGGACTACTCTACTTTTCACTAAACCTTCAGCTCTCATAATGACCACAAACTGACCCACACTTCCAGACACATTATGCAGTCTCACCTCCAGTTGACTGCAATACACCATAGCTCAATCAAAACCTATACAGACTTTCCACTTAAGCGGGCCTCCTTTGACACAGAAGTGTTTGTAGCTTTGAATGTAGCCTCCCTCTCTGGGCAGTTACATTTGACAGTGCACCCTTCATGGTGAGTTCGGGCCCCTCTGATGTACAACCAGGCAGAATTCCTTTGGGCGCCGGCTGAGGATTACAAAGTGTTCACACATTATTTCATCACTCCAATTTCAGATCTTTTTTTTTCTTACATTTGATCAAGCCAAATTTACATTGACAAGGCAGGTTAATATTGGGACGATGTCATTTAAACTTTTCATTAAGAGTAGTCTGTATGCAAATTAGTGCTCTTGCCTTCGACTTTGAAGGCGTAAAATTATGTTTTTCAAAATAAGTTTGTAATACATGTGTTCCCACCCTGGATAATTGGAGAGTAAATCTTCAGTATTTACCAGCTAGCAAAATAACTGCATGAAAAACAGATGTTAGACTGAGGCAACCCTGGAGTACAAAGCCTTGATTAGATTCAACTTTATTTTCAGTAAAACAAGCACATTGCAACAAAATTATGAACAAAGAGGGGTTTTTTTCTTGAATTGATCAATGCGGCAATCGCATCGAATAAATGTCATGTAAAAAGACTTCAATAAAATCTGACTTTCAATATTATTTCATGAACATGAACAAGACAAACTTTTAATTAGTACCTTTTAACACAAAAAAATAAGATAATAAAAATAATCTTTCTTTCTTCATTGTTTGAACTCCAAACCTAGGACCCAAAGATGATTATTATATTATCTAGATTAGATTAGAATTTTGATTAATTGCACTGCCCTACTGCTACAAATACTATTTTTAAATATAGTAGTATAGTGTATAATGTATTGTTGACTATAGACAATAGTCTATTATATATCTGAAGATTCTTTACTTTCTAGTTTAGTGTTTACTAGAGAAGAGCCGTGCAGTGACTTGGCAGGACAAATCAACTAAAAGCAAGCTGCATAGCGCCCTCTTTAATTTTATTTCAGATCACAGATTTAAAACTATGATCTCAAGAGAACCGAGCCGGGTGTGTAGATGAAATCAGGGTGCACTGTCCGAGTCGTAATTCATTTTGTGTCATTTCTCTTCTCCTCAGGGAGCTAACGGCACCAACGCAAAAGTGACCCACTCCTCAGCCACATCCAAACTGAAACACCTGCAGCAGAACAGCACAGACAAGACTAAGAGCGGGAAACGAGAGGAGATCCAAAAAGTCCAGGGCCAGCAGCAGGTACGGTATTAGACTAAACAAAGGAAACAATCAGGTCATTTTTTTAATGTAGCCGTAGACACACGAAAAAGGTACGCAGCTTTTCTATATATTGAAGAAAATGCTTTAATTCAAGTTTCGTGAACGCTAGTGGCAAGATATTTTTGTTTTGCAGTTGAAGTCTTAAGAAGTATTTTGCTCTTGTCGTATGGAGCTACTATATTTTACTGAGGTGCTTAAAATCTGCAGTCAATATAAATACAATCAAGCCGCATTCAACAAAGCAATAACTTCTCAAACGTCCTTGGGTAATGTCAACATGTACTCAAAATGTACTACTACTTCAAAAATTATGCCTGATCCCTGACAAAGACATACAGTGAATATTAAAAATTAATTCATGACGAAGGCGCAGAGGTCACCCGTAGGGCATCTGTAGACCTTCAAAGCAAAGTTTGAAATCCAATGTAAACCTGCTCATATCCTCGTCAGGTTCAGCTTGGGCGAACTCCGAGTGCCCAGCGAAATGTACCGTGCCGCCTACTCTACATTTTACACACCACATCAAGCTTAAATTGGCCATGACAATCACTCACCGACTCTGCTTGGCTCTCTCCCCATGCCACACCGACTTCCTTCTCTGCTCCACTTTGGGGCTCCACACATGGGGCTCCACAATCTTTTGTTTTGAGATTACATTTTCGAAAGTATTGTCGCACTACTAAAATTTCAGACACAATTTTGCTACTGCGGACATTTGAAAAGGCTTGTTACAGCCGATTAGCAAGATTAGCAAGTATGCCCATAGACGACCATATTGTGTTGTTCGCAGAGGACATTATATTCTCCATCTGCATGATTTGACAACTGTGCCAATTGAAATTTTATTTTATGTTCTACTGCTATTAATTGCATAGCCCCACTCCACTTGGCATTAACACTTGCACAAAAAGTGATTAATTTGCCGAGATTAATTATGTTTCAAATAAATGGTGACCATTAGTCAAATCAAAATGCAAAACACACTGACGCAGCATCTCATTATCGCAGTTTTGTGGGACTACATCAAAGAATCCTCAGTAGGCAGAGTCCCGCTGAGAGACGCGTGTCAGACAGGTTAGGATTATCGCTCCAATTAACCACGCTGTTTTAATATGTCTGAATATAGGCATAATTATGATGACTAAACATATCCAAGATTATGAGACCTGAACATCCACCTAAAATACAAATGAGCATGTTTCTGTGAGTCATGGACACTAGGGACAGAAATGTGAACTATTGAACCTATTCAAGTAAAGTTGACTTTCTCGCTCACGGTTTATGTGTAGCGTCCATAAAATTGTGAAAAACGTAATTAGTTGCAGCAGTCCATTTTAAAGTTGTGACACATTGATTGTTATTTTTATTAATTCTACACATTTTTCTTCTCTTAATGACTCTTAATTTCAGTTTTTATTAAAACTATAACGACCCACTACTAAACATTATGCCAAAATATTTTTATAGCACATATTATAAAGATGTACAATGTCGTTTTCATAAAGGCATGCTTATATCAATTTATTTTTATATAAATGACTTAATAAAGGTCATTTCACTAGCAGGGACCACGCCACAACAAATGGAATATGAGAGAATGTTTATTGATTATAGTGATGATGGATCGATGACGGATCGATGAGTAGATGGGTAGAGAGACTGTGGATGTGGGCTCCGTCTCGGGTAATCAGCCCAGCCGATTCAGAACCCCCCCTCCTAAAATGGGGATGTGTTACGGTGAAGATAATAGAGACACGGGGTGGTAGGGTGGGGTCGAGAGAGCAAAGCCAACAAGAGATGCAGGGATAGGTCTGTATAGATAGGGCTTGGGTGGAGGCGTGGTTGCTGGAAGAAGCGTGGTCCCGCTCCCGAACCTCAGTCAATGATGACATCATCAACTACATTTATTTTTATATAAATGACTAAATAGAGGTAATTTACTAAATAGGATCTAATTCAATATAGTTTACTGAATAAATGGTACATTGTGTACTTCTTCATTATGATATATATCTGTATTATATCTACATTTCAAAAATAATTTCACTCTAAGTTTTTATTCTCTTCTAAATTGAAAGAACTGGAGCATTGGAGTGAACCTCCCTAATCTCTAATCCCAGCACACTACCTGAGAGTGCATTCAAACGGTGCAGATTGAAATGACTGGTTGAAAGCGAGGCAGATGCAGCTGGTGTAATGAAGCTTTAGGCTCCCCCGTGAAGATGGGGACAAAACCTCTGCAGTGCTATGTAATAATCTGCCACTCACACATTATTCAATATCATTCTTCCCTCACCATTTGGCTTCTATGTCTTTTCTTCCTATTTCTGCTTTCCGATATCGGCCCTTTTCTCCTTTTCTCTCCTTTATGCTCGACCCTTTCAATCCCTGCAATTTGAAAGCTGAGTGGATTCCGACACTTGTCAATTGCAAGAGGAATTATCTTCCTTTTTTCAGTCTGACATTCAAAGGTATATTCTTGACTGTATACCGGTACATAAATGTACAGGGAAAGCCATTTCATACTGTGGTCAAACTAATTGTTGACGTGGGAAGAATGCCACACCATTTTAGCCTGCACTACAACACAAGAGTGAGTAAAGTTTAAGGGCGGGCGTTATTGAAAAAAAATACATCAGAAATATAATAAAACATGCCTGTAAATGTCTTGGTTGAAGTCCAAGTGTCAAATTAAAAAGTGAATAGATTGTCAAATCAATCACATACCTTTAAAACATACATTTTGATGATTGTCTTCTAAAAAGATGATACAACTATAGGCAAGGCAAGTTTATTTGTAGAGCATAAGTTATACACACGGCAATTCAAAGTGCTTCACGCAAAAGGAAAAAATAAAATAAAAAATGCTTTCAAATCACAAAGACATGACAGAAATCACAAAACAGTTTAAAACATAAAAGAGAAGAGTGCAAAGAAAATCATTTCAGTCATGTGCACGGATAAACAAAACAGTTTGTAGCTTAGATTTGAACATTGCCAGAGTAGAGGCCTGTCTCACATCCTCAGCTGCAATATTAGACAACCGTCAAATTACACTAGTATTTCAATTTACATTTGCATTTGAACACAGCAAGTCTTGGTTATTCTGTTCAAAAGCCGTACGCAGTAGGATTTCAGTGCAAACTTGCAGAATAGTTTACTAACGTTATACATCAAAATTAGGACATTAATACTACAATACTACAAGCATATTCAATACTACAAGCATATTCTGTTAGGGCAGTATTACATTTTAAAATATGTATATATGTAACAGTTGTAACAGTTGTTAAAACATTTTTTTTGGGAAAATAAGAAAATTAACAAAACAAAAAAAGAGATTGTGGTAAACAGTTGCTCTTGGCAAACAACCCAAAATAAATATGAAGTTATTTGGAAAATAAACCCAGTGAATATTTTGATTACACTGAAACAGACAAATAGGTTTTGTTTATCTGCTGCTTATCTTTTGAAATGACAGGCGTGTGGCCAATTTGCACACAGCATTTAATAGCTAATTTTAAATAAAACATTTGCATGCATGTGTATTTAATTAAAATTGAGTCTATTGGTTTATGAGATACTATAAAGATCAACCTGTTCCACATTTAGAGAAGCAGATGGAATCAACAAAATGTTTATTTTACGAAAGTTATTTGTTTTTTTCAGACTTTTGAAAAATCTAACATTAACTACTGTAGTGCTAAAGATGCAGAATATAATAATAATAATGATGATGATGATGATGATAATGATAATGATAATGATAATGATAATAATAATAATAATAATAATAATAATAATAATAATAATAATAATAATAATAATAATAATAATAATAATAATAATACATGATAAAATTACATTTATGCAGAGAAATTACAAAAACAATTATAAATGAGATATAAATATTGTGTGTTTATCACATTATCAATTAGATTCTAATGTAATGTGCAACCTTTATAGTGCCAGTATTAATCTGTTCAGTTATAAACTACTGTCCCTGTAAGAGTACACAGCCCAATCTGTTGCAATGAATAGGTTATTTTGAAATGTGAGTAATTTTGGGCTCCATTTAAATAAAATTAGTGTACATATGTTTTATTCCGTTTTGCGGCTCAACGTACCATACGATTACAGTTCTTTCATTCTCCTTCATCTCTCCCTGCACCTTGCACCTGCCGCCTCTGCCTGTGTTGTTCTGACAATTAGACTTGTCCCCCTTGGGTGACCTCTCTGCTTGGCCAACAACTAAAGGTAAAAAATCTCTCTTCCTTCCCAAAACTTCCTCACTGTGACTCAACGTTTGCCTTCATGTCGCCCCCTGACGATGTTTTGTCCTCTTTTGTTTCCCTCTGGCCAAATTTAGATCGACATTTCTAGGACGTTTTAGTAACATGAAACCTTAATGTAAAGTTTCTTTTGCACTTTAATGCCAATTAGAAATCCCACCTGCGCAGAGGGAAGAGCAGCAAATGCACATAATAGGAAACATACAACGAGATGCCATGTAGAACTGACGGATGATTGCAGTGCAGTGCGGAGATGCTGTAGCTTTTTTGCCGAGAAATGAGGTTGTGGGTTCGGTCGTCAAACTGTTTCTTGCCAGTTTCTTCTACAACTTGGTTATTTGTACGTAGAATGGTGAATTAGTCATCCTCCTAAAAAATGATTCACCATCGGCAAATAGGGACGGCACAATATAAAATTATAGAGTTACGATGTGAAGTGAAGAGAAACGGAATTGTGATTTTACGATTATTCGCGATTATGACCAAGCAATCAGGATCAGAAAAGGTTTATTGCCATTGTCAATTAACAAAATTCACAAACATAGGAACTTGTCTCGGTAAACAACTGTGAAATCAACTGTGACATCCCTCATTTGCTTTTTTTCTCGTTGTCTAATAGATCACCATTTTCTAGTATTTGACCAGTTTTATTACATCAGTATTTCTAAATGATGAAGTAAAATAAGCAATGACATTAAGCCGGATAAAAAAGACACATTTAGGTTTATTTGAGTGGGATTGTTGGCATGAAATCAGTTAGATTTGCCTCTAAAAATGTCACAATTATTATTTTTTAGCTCTTGAACGATGTTGTGACCTAAATAATCATGATTAACCGATTAACCTTGACCTCCGCATGTGCAACCTCTAACAAAAAATGCCAAAAGAAACCAAATAATTGTCTTTGATCATTTTTTTTAAAAACCAGTCAGTGTATGAGACCATGTTGAAGCGTGGATCAATTTCAGCAAAGCATGTTAATTCTGAGTGCTCAAATAATTACATTTCATATTATTAACTTGGAAGGAATTTCTGCGGGGAGCTGCCGACCCTTTGGAGGCTTCAAATCACTTTACATGATAAGAGTTCAAAGCTGCTGCGTCTCTACATTTGCTTTGGCATAGATCAAGGAAGTCACAACATTTGACGAGCTTTCACACCACAAAACGATATTTCCATTTCCCATTTGACCACTTATTATAGTTGGCAGCAAAACAGGTACTGGCCCTAGAAAATGACCAGAGGAGAGGATTTCTTTCATTTGGCAAATAGCTCAGAGTATGTCCCACTCCGCCCTCACACACCAGATTAAAAGCACAGGCTGAGGAGTTTTCAGACGGCAGGAACGGCCTTCTCCCCGGGGAACGGTTGGCAGCACACAGTTCTGGATCAGCAACACAGCAAGTCTCCCATTAGAAAAGTCTAGACGCGCACACCTGCTCAACTTCAGCACAACTAATCACTGTAATTTTTAACAAACTCCGACAAATGAGCCAAAGTAAAAGTCCTCTCCTCTCTTGCCAGTTGGGAGTCTTTAGTAACTTTTTCTTAAGGAGAAAATTGATGACAAGCCTTAACATGTGCATACTGTGTGTTAATTTCTGTTAATATTTGCAAATCAGTATCTGTACCCACATTTTATTGATATATTGACACTTCAATACCGATACTCCCATCCTTATATTACATGTTTGTGCTATAGAAACAGTGCCATCTAATGCTTTTAATCAACATAACATCAAGTATCGTGCTGCTATTTCTGTTCCTACTTATTTTGAATTTTAATGAGCTTCATTAATTAGTGTCAAAATAAATGTGGCCTTCACCAGTCCGCTGTATTCCCTATGGAAAGTATGTTCATTATTGGTTGATGGTAGCCACTTGGCTTGCATCGCACATGTTGACATCAACCTAAATAATCTTCTCTGTTTTGTCTCACCTCTCCTTCACTCCCCCTCCCCTCCCACACCTTAACTCCCGCCATATCCCGCGTGGTCTCCCTGTGCCCTTGATCCTGACCTGTCGTCCCTGCAGTGAATGGGTGGGTCCAACCTCCCTGTCGCCCCCTTGTCCACCGAGAACGCCACCAACATCCACCTCCTTGTATTATTTTTATCACTCTTGGACCTCCGCCTCTGCAACATTTTGCTGCAAAATCTACAAACCCCCCGAAAGTGTTGTGAATGTGTGTTGTGCATGGGCATGTGCCGTTGTGACACAATGCAGATGCCCCCCGCTACATCTACAATGGTCTTGCTCCTGCTTTATCAGTACCTCGTTTGCCTTCATCCTGCCTTCTTACTGTATTTCGTCCCAAAAGGCTTTGGGGACCCACAACCACAGTGCCACGATTGACCTCTCTAGCATGAAATCGGGCATCTTCTCAGGCCGTTTAGCTGCCCCTCCGAGCCTAAGGAAGTACCCCGATGGTCCAGTGTTATCTCCAAGCCAAGCTAAAGCCCTCCTGACCAGTTTATCGTCTTCGGGCTTGACCGCAGAAGCTCTTCTCCTCTCCTCCACGCTACGCCAACACCGCCGTCTCCGGGAGCAGCGCGCCTCGTCTCTGGGTCTCTCCTCCTCCTCCTCTCCGCCCTCATCCTCCCCCTCCCCGACTTCAGCTTCTCCCTCTCTCTCCCCGTCCTCACCGACCTCACTGTCCCTCTCCGCCATGCACCACAAACCAAGTAGTCGCCTTGACAGATTTGACTTCAGTGGAAGAAGTGGCAGTGAAACCGTGACAAAGGACCTCAGCCCCAGCAAGAAATAAAGAAGATTTCAAATTATTCACCTTAAAAACACAAATTTATGAACTATATTTGGACATGACTGCTCACTAAAATATCAAAATGAATCACACTGGCCGGCCAAATTTCTTTTTTTTGGGACCTGCTGACAATATTTTTCCTAATTTCTAAACAAACATACATCTACCATACACTATAAAATGGATTCACGATCTTCTTTTTGGACAAATCCTTTCTTCTCTCCAGCTCTCCCACACAATCACCATACTGCCAGATACAGAGCGCACAATGAGGGCCCGTCCCACCTCCCGTCTCCGTCTGTTACAAGCCCATGGGCCCTGGACGGATTTACAGTTTTAAATACACCCTCGCTCGATGGGTTGGTCGTGTCGTAGTTAGAATATATAGACAGTGACTTAAACAATAGCGAATAGAGCTGCAATAATCATCAGTGAGTCCAGTTTTTGTGTGTCCAGGACAATATCAAACACTTTTTCCGAATGTGACAAAAGAAATTCGAAGGAAACGATTGTGGACCCTTTTTTTTATTTGTTTTTATTCACCACTTTTCAAACTCTTAACTGGTGCTATACTTTCTCAGCTGTTTGTACTCACTGTGTGACAAGTTTACATCGTCAACTTTATTTTTTACAAAGCACTTACTGTCTACATAAATGTTTTGCATCAATCAGGTATAACATTATGACCACTTGCACGCTATCGGAGCCCTATGCAACAAACCAGCATCCACTTTTGTAACTAACTGTTTGAGGGATAAAAACTATCTGTGAGCTGATACTGTGACACTCAAGTTTGTTAGTCAGCACAGTTTTATTCAGTGCAGCTCTACAATACTTTTATTCACCCACTCCACCTACTGGTCAACCTCGGTGCAGCGTGAACTTTCAGAAGACGCCAACAGCTTCAGTTACCTCTTAAAGGTTTTATTGTTCAAGAAAACACCTTTTAATATACAGTATATTGTAAAAGCTATGTGTGGGGAAAAAAAGGACTCTGAATGATATTTCCTATACGTTTTAAAAGGCATTTTGTTGGAAGAGCGGCTCATAAGACAGCTGGCAGGGACATTTTTATCCAGCCAGAACCATTGATGGATGAGAACCATGTGTCGCAGACAGTTGTTTCTCTGTCATGGTCCAACATCAGAGCGAGATACAGGACTAAGTGGACGAGGTTAACAGTGTATTTCTAAGCATGTCCTTGACTCCTTGGTTCAAATTTGGTACAAGTCCTTCAAACCAATATAAAGCTATTTCTCTTTATGGCAATTTACCTAAAAAGAAAATCATTAAATGTCCTTGCCTTTTGGATTAGACCCAACTGATCTCTTCCTTCTTTATTCAACCGACTAAAAAATGCCACAATAATAATTTCCTTGCCTGTGGTTGTAATGTTATGCCTGGTCGTTTTTGTGTGTGCCTCTGTTCCGAAGTAATGAATTAGAACATGACTGTCAGCATTACCATGACATGAACTTCATAAGCACAGTCGAGAGCACATAGTTATTCAAAAGACGCATCTATTTATTCAAAAGATCTTAAGAGACGTCGTAAAACATGCAAATGGTGAACTGTGCGCCTTGTATTTCTGTAGATGTTTGTTAACGAGTTCACTATGACAATCAAGATGTTCCTGCTGTAGCATCTCATTTTTTCGCACATAAATTCCAAACAAATTTCCTCTCTCTCTCCAAAAACCCGCCTACACCCACAGCAACAAACTCAAGCCAAGTTTTCACCAAATCGTGAGGCCGAGACTTCACTAAAGCACAGACAACACTGACAAAGCACGCAGCAAAACCTTTCAAATCGACCCCCAAAAAAAAGCAGCACATAGATGGTTGAAAAGTTGATAATATGGCACAATGGTCAAACCAGTCCCGCTACAATTAGGTGATGTAAACTTTGTTGCCCGGGAAAGTAAATTCTGTTACTCTGAACCTGGCCACAGTCACAACTAACAAAACACACTATACAATGTTGCTCTTGGAGATTTGAATCTACAGTTTTAAACAATACGGCTATTTAAAAA
This sequence comes from Chaenogobius annularis, assembly GCA_015082035.1. Classification (NCBI taxonomy): domain Eukaryota; kingdom Metazoa; phylum Chordata; class Actinopteri; order Gobiiformes; family Gobiidae; genus Chaenogobius; species Chaenogobius annularis. The sequence goes on along the minus strand of BJKM01000455.1, from coordinate 130,895 downwards.
CATTGAATTCCGTCACCTGATTGATCTGCTTTGCCGGTCTTAAGCACTTAGAGGTGTAAACAATGATTTAGTAACTACTGTATACTCAATATTTTGAAATTGCACATACACAACAGCACAACACTTACATTCCTTCTTGGCACATTTCTTATGAACTGACATGAAAGCACCAAGTATCTGTTGGAAAGTTCTACAGTACAGTACAGTACAGTACAGTTTTACAAATTCTGCTCCTTGACTTTCCTTTCTTGTGGGACAAAAAAGGTTTGTCATTGATTAGTTGATCGTGAAACCAGTGACCACCTCTTGCCCTTGGTTTTGCTGCCCACTGGGGACACAGACAGTCTCGCATGATCAACCATAATTTATTATTTCAGTGGTTCACCAGATTGATCAATTCTCTGTGAGATCAAGACAAGAGGAAAGTGGTTTGTGTTTGAGTAGGCAACACAGGAGCAGTTTATAGATGTCGTTTGGAGGCTAGTTTATAAAGGTGATCTTGTACCTGTCTCGTATCCATCGAGAGCACTAGAAAGAAAGACCCAAAGATGAGCCGATGGTTTCACCGATTTTAAGGGAGCTGCAAGTGTTTTTTCCAGCCCCTTTCACCTTGATTTGTCTTTGTCCATAAGTTGATACTTTCAGGTTTCAGAGGGACAACATTTAACAGTGTGCAATACATAGTTAGAATTATCAGAATATTTATCTTAAAGGCACTGTATCTGACTTTTACTGTCTTAAAGTAGTTAATTTTAAAGTGTTTGCAACAGCCCAAACTTATTCCTCACTTTCCTAACACATTCCTTGCCTCCAATTATTTACTGCAATGAGTTTTAGCCCATTTCACACAAGATTCTCAGGAGAGAGTGGAGTTTGGACTATTAATTCCTTGTTCAGAGTAAATAAAAACACTAGACGCAGGCAGCACACAGCGGCCTCATTTTGACTCTTAAGAGCTGCTTTTACATTATATATCTGTACTAGAGTAGAACAAAATTGTTTAATTGTAAAAATCAGTTACAGTCCCTTTAAATGTTTGAGTGACACCTGATGTATGAAGTTTGTTTGTTTTTTCAGCCTTTTTTGGCTTTTTGCTATTGAATGTCCAATGAATTGTGTATAACGTTTTATGAAATCAAATTCCATTTGTATCCAATCCTGGGATTGGAACAAATTAGCACAAATTAACTATAAATCACTATCAACAAACTTAGTTATTGTAATGTCACCAAGGCCATATAGCAATTGTTGCTATAAAAATGGATGAATGAAACAGATTGTGACAGCTGGCGTACCCTTAACCGGTAGTAAAAAAAAATCTACTGAAAATGTATTTGTAGAGCACAATTTGTTAAAAATAAACATTAGAAAATACATTAAAATCACAATACTGACCACATGAAAGAGCTAAAAGTAAAAAGAATATTTATTATACATTTATTATTGCCTTTAGTGGGGAGTTATTTTGAAGTGTTACCAGTATTTGTCTGTTTAAGTGGACCTGTGTTCATGTTTTACCTGATGTCTCGAAGATTTCTGCCTTAGACTTTGATGGAAGCTCTCTAATCATCATCAATGGCAGTTTTATCCAAAGAAGAGGTTGTAATATCCACATTCATCACGTTACCCCAGCCGCACTTGAGGTACAGAGGGTTTTTTAGCGCCTTCAGGCAAGTTCCAGCTCCGCTTTTCATATTGAATCATGTGAAATGGAAGAAATTCACTTACTCATGCTGTTATAGTCCTCAAATCCAAAACTTTCTCAAAGCTAAAGTTGCATTTGGTTTGCACTGGGGAGGAAATATACTCTTGCTTGGCTGCTCACCCCAATGCCCCAATGCCCTCCCTGCAGTGATTTCCATGACGAGCGTTATTGTGTTATAGCTGTGATTCCAACATGGCCGCTGGCTGAGACACCTTGTGCAATCAAAAAAAAAACTCAAAACTTGAACTCAAACAAGAAGAAGTCTACATTTATGAATATATCTAAGTAAGATGTTTGTGTATGATATTCTTATTGTGAAGAAAAGTGTGATATAAGTACATATATATAAATATAGGCCTATAGATGAATTAATTATACAATGTAAATGTCATCATCTCTTCAGTTTTATATATTAGTGATCATTTTGTACAGATGTTTCCTTTTTTTAATTCATTGAGAGATGTTTGGCATTTTAAAATTATTTATTCAAAAGCATAAACATTTTTATATTTGTTTAAGATGTACAAATAACAGCCTGTGTAATATATGAGTTGATTTTTATTTTGTTTAATTTATTTTAGTAATATTCTTGTTACTGGTTTGCTGGTTCATCTGACAGTGCCTGCATTTATGGGCAACAACTCGCTTAATCCTTTCAGTTTTTGGAAATGCGTTAACTGTACTTCATTATCTTTCTTTTATGGATGTCGAATTTGGTTAAGAACATTGTGGTTCCTACTGTGAAATGTAAAGGCTTCTCGTACGGGGGCTTCCTATTGTGACAGGAGTTACTTGGCTTTACCACTTGTGAGTCATGTTTGCACGTGCACAAGAGTAGACGAGGATGACGCGTTCAGAAAGGTTTTTTGCTCATACAATTATGTCAAGACAATGAAACTTCATAGATCAAATCCCTTCTTTTTATAACAAACATGATTTAGGTTGTAAATGAGGTTTTTACATGAACGGAGTGGATGTTTCAAACTCTTCAAAACTATAGTGAAACACAAATTGTAAATAGGCCAACCCAACTCTAAGCAGCAAATTGTTCAAAAAGATAATAATGTTTTGTTACTAAACTTGACAATGGGTACAGAGGTATATAACACAAAATAATGCATGTTTAGTATCAAGCAAACGCACGGTGCAGTCGATAAAAATGTTGTCTACATGTTTTTTCCAAAAGAGAGATTTTACGTTGGAAGTTTTACAACTGCAAAGGAGGTTATTTTGGTGTCTGTGACGGGCATGTTGAGTCTTACTGTGATGTTGTGATGACAAATGATGGTAAGAAGGATTCTAGCAGAGACGCTCCTAACCATAAAAGTGACACCTATTTGTAGAGTAGTGTGACATAAGAAATAATACAAGAAAATAGATCTATTATAATATGATATATGGATTTAAAAAGCCTACTACTGATAGTAATGGAGATACTAATTTATCAGTGTGGATGCCATGATATTCTGTGCGCTGTGTGTTCCCCTGTGAGAAAACGGTAGGCGGGCGACCCTGCCTCCTTTTGTACATAATTGCTGTGATTGTGTGTCCAATAAAGTGCAGCTCTCTTGTACACTGGCGCTGTCTGACCCTTATTTCATTAGCTGACTAAACGCAGTGCTTATTTTGAGGCTAGTGCATGCCACAACAATGCAACATGAACTCCTTCTGCTGATGTTTTTGTAATTCTATATAAATCGTCATTTTTGTGTCTGAACAGAAGATTCAAAGATTTTCAAAAATGTTCAAAAAGGACTTTAACTAATGTACAAATATTTTCAGAATACCATACAAAACATATTTTATTATATAATGATAACCTTATTTGTATTACATTCATAGCAAAGATAAACTGTAAATATTCAGGGAGTAAAGTACGTACTGTTGTTACAAATATCAAGTAATTCAAAAGTATTTACAAGCACAAATGCACACTTAATGTTAATACCCAATACACTGACATTTGGGTTAATTTATAGTTCATTGTTGTATTGTACATAGAGCTGAGATAAAACTGTGTGTCTTTCCATATTTGTGAGTCCAGTTACATTTGTCACAACAGCAGAGGCTTAGCTGTCCTGGCGTTGTGCTGGCCGTCGTCCATCTCCTCGTCTGAACGGAGAGTTTCTCAAATCTGATGAAAGGAAAAGCCATTTTAGCTTATATAAAACAAAATATTAAACTGTGTCCAGCTCCTGTAATGGTTTTCAAATGTTTTAAACTGAAAACTGCCCAGAAATCACTCGACTTTTCAATGTCTTCTCTTAAAATGAAAAATGAGCCTCAGATGAAGGTAAAGAAAGACACACTTTGTCTCCAGAGGGAAATGCGTCCTCAGCATTTGACCAAACACTCAGATGTTAAAGGTGTACTAACTATTCTGGAGGAAGGTTCACCGCCTGTTTTTCTCTGTGGAAATGTTGTTGCTTTTCCACATGGCATTAAACTCATCTATCTTCATAGAGACATGCAAGTGACGCCAACAAGCCAAGTTAAAGTTAAATACATATTGATGATTTAATGCCATAATATGAAACAGTTCAGGAAAAGAAATGGCATCTTCATAGAGACAGGCAGGTGGTAAAAAAGTTACGTACTGTACCTTTAAGCTATAGGTTTGGTCAGGAGCACCTGGACCTACTGTGCAGAGCTAAACCAGTGCTAAACCAGAGCTAAACCAGAGCTAAACCAGAGCTAAACCAGAGCTAAACCAGAGCTAAGCCTGGATCGAGCCCTAAATTGAACTCTATTTTAATTTAAATTGTAAAAGACTTCAGTCCATGTCGTATCAGACGCACCTGTGATGATGTCCTCCAGCGCTCCGTCCTTCCCTTCTCTGACCGGAGGCTTCTGTCTCTTCTTCAGCTCAGCAATCAAATCCATCTGAGGCATCTTTGGCATCACGGGACCCTGGGGCAGTTTAAAGTTATGTTACATCACAACAACCAAAGAGATTCAGACAAATGGAATATGCACAATAAAACCAAACAATATTTACCTTTTGACCTGGAGATTTAGCTGAAGACTGCTCCTTTTCTTCCTTCATCTCCTCCATTTTCTTTTTCTGCTCAATGTCTTTCTGCACCGCCTGAGTTTATAAATAAACCATGGTATGGATTTAAAGGTAAACTTTACAACACAGATGATTTACTTTGATAGACTCTCACCTTATAGGCTTTTATGAAGCGACCAAATATGGGGAAGAACATGGAAGGCTGTGTAGTTTTGGGATTTTCACCAAAGTACTCCACCGCAGAGCTGTAGGATTCCTGGAAAACAAGTTAATGTAGAAACATGTAGGTATGAAGTAGCTTAATAAAAACAATTAAATATTTTTTTAAGTTAGCCTAAAACATTTTGGGTACCCTATATACATTTGCAATTCCTCGTATGTGTATTGTATAGATAAAGAATAGGATTACTGTATATACTTATTTCTGGGATTCATTATTTCCAACAATTTTTCCTAACTGAAATGTAATGGAAATCATTATTACAATAGAGCTCAAGAACGAAAAAAAATAAACGTTATTGACAAATTCCGCTATGTTGTTGCAAAACGTGTTAAACATAGCGATTCTTTAGCCAAAACAAAAAGTAAAAACAAAGAGCCGTGAAACAAGCGGATAAGCTGCTGGGTCAATACTGGTAAACTGCAAATCACAATAATCTATTGACACTTTTGCACTTGAACCCAGGACTTTAAAATAAATCCCAGGAGCTGCAAAACAGTTCTTACAGTGTGAAAATGTGAATTATGTTACGTTGTACCTGTGCTGTTTTACTGTCTTTAATCACTGACTCCAGTATCGTGCTGTTGGTTTTGATAAACTCCTTCAAAACCGGGCTGTCGTCCTGCACCAGAAACTCCTTCTTGGTCATCTCCATCCCTCTCTCCAGCGCGCGGATGTCCGAAAGTATGCCATCCAGGGACACTGTCGAGAGAGGCACACGTTTCAATGCATTCTCAAATGTTCAACAACTAATTCTTCATCACGTTTCTAGTAAATACCCAGCGCTGCCTTGTCCACAAAATGTAAGTCGGAGTGGAAGTTGACCAAGTCGGGGTATTTTTCCTGAATGACATTAGCCAGGAAATGCAGCAGCGTCTGTGAGCGGTCGGTGGACTTGGTTTCCAGTAGCTAAAATTCAAAAATAACGACGACATATTATGAAATACTGAGTGTTGTAAACAAAAAATAAAAGCTGTTTAGTTGTTCGATTAACTGTTACTCACCATGTCTAAGCTCTGGAGCCTAAAACCGCAAGCTGCACCTCTTTTACTACTGTTCATGTAGTTACCAAAAGCCAAGACAATCTAAAAGAAAACAGAACTTATTTACATTTTATTTTTTTAATCTGAAATATTGCTTTTCCACTAAACTCACTTCTAGGATTTTCTTCAGCTTGTCCGAGGATTTGATTGACATGGACGCAGAAATCAGCGAGTCCAGTTGCTGTGGAATGAACACCCATATTAACATTTCAAAGTGTTTCTCTTGTTCTATTTGTGTTCAACTTTTAACACCGACCGGCTGAAGGCGTTTGACTGAGTCTGGAAAGTTCCCTATAAAAGTCAGAGTGTTGATGCGCTGGTTGAGACGAGGGATCTTTCCAAAACGCAAAATGAACTGGTCTTCAGTCGCCAGCTCCTCCAAAGGTCGACCGTCTTTCTCATAATTCTTCAACAGCTTCATCTCAAAGTCTGACGGGATGAAAGGCTCCAGAAGCTCCAAGAAGTCGATGGACAAAGAGCTCTGATCATACCTGTAGATAGAAAAATATAAATGCAAAAAGTGTTTTTAGCGTATTTAGTGAGTGAGTTCATCGCTTGAACTTTAAGGTGTGCAATGTAACTTTCTGGTGGGTGTCCGCAACCTGCTCATCTCCATGGAGATAGATACATTTAAGGATAGATAAGTTCAAAGTCATTCTGTGGAACATTTCAGGCACCTTCCACCAGAAAGTCACACAATGCACCTACAATCAGTGGTAGGTAATAAATCAAGAAAAAAAATTTTTTTTCAAGATATGCAACATTTTAATACTGTGCATATCGTTTATAGTTAAACAAAAGCTAAATTGAGAAAAGAAAATATTTCAAACAAGAGTATGAAGTGATATTTCTTCTCTTTTATGGGTATAATTTTACACTTTATTCACAATTGTCTGATATTTGAACTTCAGCTAATACATTTAAAGACACCTTTTTGCAATTTTCTATTGAATTGACATAATATTGTTATCGGAATACTCCAATAAAGTATTGAGATGTTAATTTTGTTAATATCACCCAGCACTACCTATTATTTCAAAAGAATATCAAATTAAAATAAAAAAAACGCAGTTCACCAATGAATTACTCAAGTATAGTGAACTAAGGACACATGATTGCACCCATTCAAACTGTGATTATATACATATTATAACTTTATGCGTACGCTTCGATGGCTGTGCAGATCTTGTCCGGGCTCATTCCCCCTTTGCGCAGTGTGATGGCCAGATTCTTGGACTTATTTGCGTCGATCAGTGAAGTTTTGGCCGGTGCTTTCTGAGCGGCCTTTTTCGGCTTGCTGCCCAGGTCTTTAGGATTCCCCTGTGCCTTGGTTTTAAACTGCTCTTCAAAAATATCCATGTTCAGCTCCTAAAGGACAAGAGGAAATGTTACAATCAAAATATGCTTTTGTTTTACTGCATCAAGCTTTCCATTTGATAGAGTGAGTGTTACCCCGAGGATTTGTTCGTCGTTCAGCTCATTGAACACTGTGCCTGTCACTTGATTTGGATTGAGGGCCTGCCAGTTCAGGAGGGGCATCCTAAACTTGGTCTGAATGGCTTTCCTGGTTTTAACCGCTGAGGAAACAGAAACATTACACAAGAAAGGTCAAGTTAACTAGATGTGCATGTTGAAAATTGTTAGTTTTATATGTATAAATTCAATGAACAAAAACAAAAAACAATAACGTTTACTATTCCTAAATGCCAAATGACTGTTTACCAAACTAAATGTTTCTAGTTACATTTGTTAGTTACATAGACATAGTTACCAGAGGTTTCCTAGCCCGACTCAAGTTCCAAGTCTCAGGTAAGAAGTCTGTCTCAAGGCCTCTGCTTTGAGCCCTTTCAAGTCACCAAATTACTGAATGCAACTAATATTTTTGCTAATTATTTTTGTGAATAGAAATTCTTTAAAAAGTCCTTGTCATAAATTAGTCACAGACCTGGGAAGTACGATTTTTCAGTTTGTTTCTATAAAATTAAGCACTGAAAGTGACATCTAACTCTTTTTCGAAACGCATGCATTTTTGGGGGAAAGTTATCTCAGGTCACATGGCTCCAGGTCAAGTCCCAAGTCAATGACATTCAAGTCCAAGTCGACTTCCAAGTCTCAGTCCATTTGATCACTTCAAGACTCAAGTCATCAAAAGAGTGACTCCAGTCTGACTTGAGTCCAATTCATGACTTGCAAGGCCGCACCTCTGGTTATACTAGCACTGTTACTACTACTGCTGCTACACAGTAACAAGAAGGTTGCAAACTTGGGACTAAGCCAGGACAAAACCAGTACCAAAGAAGAACTGAGAACCACGGTCTTACATTCATGTTGTTCTTACCAGACTCCATATTTGGAGCTCCCGGCGGTGGTGGTGGTCCCATTCCGGGTGGAGGAGGTGGTGCTCCTGGCCCAGGGGGAGGAGGTGGGGGAGGTGGTCCCATACCAGGAGGCGGAGGAGGTGGTGGTGGTGGTCCAGCTCCTGGAAGTGGAGGAGGTGGTGGTGGTCCAGCTCCTGGAAGTGGAGGAGGTGGTGGTGGTCCAGCACCAGTCATGGGAGGGGGCGGAGGTCCAGCACCAGGAAGGGGAGGGGCCGGAGGTGGAGCAGAGTCTGCCCCGGATGGAGGTGGAGGTGGAGGTGGTGGAGGTGGAGGTGGCGCTAGCATACCCTCAGAAGGTGCAGGTGTGGTCTGCCTCTGTCCAGGTGAGGCTGGCGCAGTCACCTGGACATATTCGATCTTAGTGACGGGCACCACTTGGATGTCCAGCTCCCCCGAGGCCCCCCTGGACACTGTGATGAGGCCCTTGTCCTGCAGTTCCTGGATCTTCTGCTCCAGCTGCGGGTTGGTCTGGAGGTGCGTCTGCAGGACAGTGGAGCCGCGGCGTTCCCGATCCCTCTCTCTCTCCAGATCTAACTCCCGCTCTCTCTCCCGCAGCTGAAGAGAGCTGACCTGGGAGCACGACTCACGCAGACTCTCCTGTGGTCACAAGGAGGATTACACAAAGAAAGTATAATTTGAACATCATCTTGTTTTCATTGTCAGGTTCAAATGGCTAATACAAATGCCTATATCTATAGATAAACCTGTCTCTCTCACATCTAACTTTAATAATATACTTTTTACAGTATTTTCAGACTACAAATACTTAATAAATATAATGCCGTCCTTTTCCATTTAATTATTTCATGGTTAACTTGGATATAAATAACAAGGATATGCTCAATTACCATAAAATATTAAAATGGAAAAAAGGTATCAAAACATGTACTGTTTCATGCTCAACATTTCTTTTATTTATTTATTTCTTTTTAAAGTGCTTTCCACATTTCAGTAGAAAAATTTATATGTATAAAATAGCACTTCAATATAACAGCTCTCAGCAATTTTTTTTTTTTAAAGCAAAAAAGGTCTTCAATTTGGATTTAAATGCAACGTTCTGGACTGCGGACCACTTGAAAACATGCAGCCATTATACATATTCAGACTTAATGGACATACATTAGTGCTCTTTATATTCCCAATAACGTGTCAAATTAGGCAGTTCAAGTTAAAAGCCCATAATAAAATGTAATGTTCTCATAATTGTGAGTCTAATCTGAATGAATGTTTGTCGGGACTCACTTTGAGCAGCTCAGTCTCTTTCGTGGCCTGCAGAAGTTTTGTCTCCAGTTCAGAAATCTTCTCAGTCGCCTGTTCCTCGATCTCCTGAAGCTGAGCGCTCAACTGCAAGACAACGCACAATCAGCTACATGTGGGCCACAATGACAAAACATTTATTAATCAGAAATGTGCCAGTAAATGTCTTGGTTGAGGTTCAGTTACTGCACTAGAAGTTAATTGAGTGTCAAATTATACACAAAAGTGCATATCTAATACCTTAAAAATTATCCTGTGCCTTTGTTTGGAGGTTTACGCTGCAAATTTCTCTTCTCATCTATTTCTTATTAATTTCTTATTTGAATTTTTACAGAAACTTGTATGCAAGCTAAATGTGATATAGCTTATGTATGTGTGTATGTATATAATAAAAACTAAAATAATGAAGAACATTTCTGTAAAACACTTATCATCACCTGTGGTAGGAGCACACAAGTTTACACTCCTTTCTGCTCCTTTTGAGCTCTAAAATAAGTAATTAATTGAAGTTCAATCTACTATCTACACATCTGCCATCAGCACATGTCTTGTAATCTCTGCTGTCTCTTCTTTGGTGTGCAGACCTGTGTGTTGTGGTCCTGCAGCTGGTCCACCTGCTCCAGGACGCCCCCGCGGCTCTCGGCGTCCTCCAGCAGAGCCCCCACGTCCAGCACATTGTCCAGGTACGCCTGGATCTGCACCTTCAGCTTCTCACTCTCTGTCAGCTTCAGGCTCTGACGCACAAGAGGAGATTCATAAACACTTTGCGCTCATAACGCTGCGTAGAAATAGATGTGTCGAAAATACGCTTAGTACATTGTAACACTCTGCTGGTGCAAGTGAATAAGGCAGAACTCGATGACAGGCTGTTATAAAGGTACACTGTGTGACTTTTCTCCATGGAGATGTAATTGCTTTGCCTCATATGCTCAACAGTATGGCACTAAACTTCTCATGGAACATTCCAGACAAAGACACATCACAGCAACATCAAGTGACGCTTCTGAAGATAAACAAACACGGGTCTGATGGATAAAAGTTTACTGTATGTGACTTTCATGCAATACTCTGACTGCAGTTCACCTTTGGCTCTGGCTCCTTTCAGTCAGATTTAGACATCCGTTCGTGGGTCGACTGTTCAGAGTTTAAATGTTCCGTGTGGGTGTTCCTGAGTCCCATCACAAAAAACATGTACAAATGGAGCCTTCTATGACTCCGCTCAAAATGTTATTCTGAACTTCAGTGGAACTTTTTGTTTAGAAAAAGGTTAAGAAATAGAGACCTGGCAGCCTTTAAACCCTAATCATCCACCCATGAAGTTAATTTGAGAGCATCAGAGCAAGTATTCGTTGATTAAGATCTCAGGACATTCTTATTTTTGAGTCACACAGAGTCAGCACGGAGCTAGGGGAAAAAGACTTTCATCAACTTCGCTCCCAGCCTATGGAACGAAATACAAAAACATTTTAAATTGAATAATTTTATGCATTAGTAGAGACTTTAGTAGAGTAGTAAAATAAGTACTACCACTTGTTTTACATGATTTTATCCCATTTTGTATTTGTTGAGTTGAGTTTTTAGGTATTTTTTATTGGAAGTTTTATTTGCATTTCGTCAGGATATCATGTGTTTCTCTCAGGTTCTCTCATTTGGATTTCCACTGTATAAATAAATGATTAAATAATTTAAAAAGATAATTATATATATTTACAGTATATATTACAGTATTTTTAAATGCATTAGTTTGTTGCCTTATGTGTAAATCATACCCATAACTTATCAGTGGAAAAACAAAAGGTTATGTTAGGACTTTTGAACATTGGTCAACACTCCTTGCGACTTACTTCCAGATACTTGTCCAGTCCGAGATGTGTAAACTCATACTGCAGATGGACTCGAAAGTTCATGTTTTCCACCGAATGAACCACGATGTTTATGAACTGCATACAGGCCACCTAGACACACGATAAACACACACACTGAAGCACTTTTCAAATCAAGTGCCCTTCACCAGATCAGACTAATTAAATAGTAATAAAGAAAAGCTCTCAGAAACTTACCATGAAGTCAATGTTGCTGTCATCGTTCATAAAGTACTCCATAAGCTTCTCAAAACGTGTCTTTTCTTTGCTCGCCTGTCAAAAAACATGTAGACATTATGACGTGCATTATATTAAATGTCCACATGGGGGCTTAGGAAACCTGTCCAGATGATTGGCCGCTAATGAAAAATTACTCTAAGCTTTTGTCTTATTTCCTCCACTTGTAGCCGGCCCGTCTGACACATTGCACACATTTTATTACAATTAAGAAAATTTAAAGTCGTGGTTGATTTGGCCTCTGTTAATTTGACAATGTTTTAATAAATGTAGGAAAGGATATGAGTAATGCAGGAAGGAGAAGTCTGGATGATGTCAAATCAGGGCAAAACGAGAGAACAGAACGATTTAAGACAGTAAGCTGTGTGAAATGAGGTTATCATCATATATTATATCATCGTTGCCAAAAATGTATTTCACAACCGACACAGAACCGGCACAGAACCTAGGTATGTTGCAAACAAACCCCCTAAGACTAGTATTTACTTTTTTAATAATGATTTGACTAATGTTGTATATACTATTTTGTGTAAAGAGTGTTTTAACCCTGAACTAAAAGAAGTCTGGCTCCAGATATTAGCATTAAACCTCTACAGTTGGAGAGTGTTTTGGAAAGAACTCAGGTTTCCAAATTATTTTTTTGTACTTTTCTTTTAGTTTTGAGTCCTTTCTTGAAAAACAAACACAAAAACTACCAACTACAACTACGACTAATGTTGTACCTCTCTTAAGTTGTCAAAAGCCGAGAGGATGATGTCGTGTCCGCCCCTGACGAGACACACTGCTGCTAACAGCTCCAGCACCAGGGCTCTGGTCCTGTTTATGACAATATTTTAGATTCAGACAGATTCATAACATATTATATCTCACAAACTGATCTGATTTACCTTGGATTCCTGCTGTTCAGACCTAGAGTGATCTCATTCACACATGATGGATGAGTCATGACCAGGTTAAAACCAGACTTTATAGAGACAAAACATGTAAGAATGTTTATTTTAGATTTTCTTGTACTTTATCAAGCGTTAATAACAAGATCTGTATTGATATATTGCGTGAGTTGGTGACAGACCTGGTAGTTCATGATGGCTCGCAGACACATGATACACACGTGGATGTCGTCTCTCTGACTGGACGCGTGCGACTTTTTATAAATCTTGTTCCCCAGCGTGTTTGTTATTCTGTCAAAGGAGCATGTTCTGAAATTGTTAATATGTTTACAACACCAAAGCATAACAAAATTCAGGGACAAATAAAATCTTCGTGAGGATGTAACTACTGTTGAAACAATGCAACACCAGATGCACAGTTCAACTTCCTAAAAAGAAGGGATAATCTGATGTATCACATTCTCTCAAAATAAATGTGTGAATGTGACTCTTAAAATGCATCTATTACAATACAATATGTACTTTTGGATTGTTTTTGTTAAACAACTATGATAATAAAACAAATATTTCCCTAAACAAAAACACATACAACATTGATCAATTGAATTACTGGTATTGCTATATTGATTACAGTCTTTGCTTGTAACATCAAACTCAGTAAATAAAAGTAGCTCTAATACTGTATGTGTCCAATTTCCCACTTTCCCCACTTTTTCTAATTCAGCTTCATAAAGGTCAGTTTGTGTTCATGCTAAAACACATCAGGATCAATCACATTTATCAGAGTTCCTCCACCATTGTGCCATTGCCTGTTCTCATTTTACAAATCATTCGATCAGTACTTATTTGAGCGCCATGGCGTGTCGCTGTTTACGTCTTCGTTCCTCCAGGAGTCCTCTTACCTGACAGTCAAAGCTCGCGCGGCCTTGGTGACTCCGTGGGACGGGGAGCTGTTGGGGTTTTTGGTCAGGTCCTCCACAGAACGCTCGGCCGGTTTGGTCCGCTCTGATAAGGTGCCGCCATTTTCAAACGTGTCCACGTCAAATCTACAAGGTTTGGGAAAATACCGCCAGATTAAGATTTGGAAAACACAAAGACACAGAGAGGGAAACAATAAAACCAGTGTAGCCAGAGCAGCTACACAGTCTGTCAAAATGACTCTTATAAGTAAAATAGATTGGCAATTAGATGATGCTAAACTTTTCTCACATCATTCAAATCAGCAGCCTTAGATTTACAGAATAATAGTGTTTTTCAAGAAATAGATTTGATAGGCTTTTCTGTTGTTTTGACAAATGCCCTCCCTGATCTAGTTCTCTCAATGCATCTGATGTGACAACAATGTCATTTAAAAAAGAAACACAACTTGATACTTACGGAGCATCACTTTGAGCGTGGGACAGATATTCGACCAAAATATCCAAACCTTTGTTCTGTTCATTCAGAAACTCTTGAGCCCAGCTAAACAGAGATATGGAAAAGTTGAGTGGTCGGTATATTATTTAGTTTTAATGAAAAATACAACCTAAAATGTTGCTCACCCAATATGGTTTGTCCTTAGTGATATCTCGAGGTTTTTTAGGACTTGTGTGGCTTCTTGGATTCTTTTCTTTACCTAAAACGATCAACAGTATAGTATTTAAATAATGAAATGTCAACAAAACAACAAGATTAGAGTTGAATAAATTGGGTTACACTGACCCTGCGTGGCACCCCTCCTTGGTCTTGGTATAAGCTCTTTATTTTGGTTAGATACGTGGAAGGCGGGCTTTTGACCTGGAAACGCTCCTGTGGAGAAATAGGTTGTAGTGCTTTAATTTCCACTTGCAAATAGAAATTCAAAGGGAACTGTAAGTGATGCTTCTCACTCAGGTCTCAGTGAAATGTGCAGAGAAATTAGTCCGACTGTATTCTGGATACAATACGACAAGTTTGACCAGTGAGACCAACAAAAAGAGAAAGAAAGTATTCCAAATATCGAAAAAGGACTGCTATTCTAAAGTGTTTTGTAACTTTTCTGGTAGACATCCGGCAATTATCTGAAATGTTCCACAGCATGGCATTAGACTTGTATATCTCCAAACAGATAACGCCACTAGACCAAGTTACAGGTCAGATGTTACAGTTTCAGTAAGAATGCATGTTCTTCAAGGTAATTTTTATAGCAATTGAAAAACACCTGTAATTGAAGATAGATAGATAGATTTATGTTATACTGTAGAAAAGGGAAAAAGTTAACTCAACTTCAACCTATACTTTTTATTATTTATTTAAAGCTGGCAAAACCAACTTTTTTTTTTTTATTCTCTTTTCATCCCAGAAAGTGTACTAAGGCAGAACTTTGTGGGGAAAAAACAACCTCTACGTGCTGTCTTATTCTAATTATTAAACATTTTATCTTTTCAAACTTTTCACTGTATGACTCTTTGGATACTCTGTCACTGCATCCAACAGATCAGTGTGTGGATGTAAAACAACTTTCTCCAGCTGAACTCAGACCAGACTGAAATCATCGTCTTTGGCCCACAGAAACAAAGAGAAAGTGTTAGCAGTCACCTCCAGTGAGTCTTGCTCTAAAACCTACAAATCAAGTTAGAAATCTGGGGGTAATTATAGACTCAGACTTTTAACAGCCACGTCAAATAAATAACATCAGCAGCCTTTTACTATCTAAAAAACATTGCTAAAATCAAAAGTATAGAGTCTAAACCAGACCTGGAGAGACTTATCCATGCGTTTGTCTCTAGTAGATTAGACTACTGTAACGGCCTGCTCACTGGCCTCTCCAAGCGAGCTGTAAAACAGCTGCAGTACATCCAGAACGCTGCTGCTCGGGTCCTGACCAGAACCAGGAAGTACGATCACATTAGTCCTGTGCTCAGGTCTCTGCACTGGCTCCCTGTGGCTCAGAGAATAGACTTCAAAGCAGCTCTGCTTGTATACAAGTCTCTCCATGGCCTAGCACCAAAGTACATCTCGGACATGTTAGTGCCATATGAACCATCTCAGACTCTGAGGACCTCAGGGACCTCCTGCTGGTGCCCAGAGTCAGGACTAAACATGGGGAATGTGCGTTTCAGTTTTATGCAGCTAAAATCTGGAACAGTCTTCCTGAGGATGTGAGACAGGCCGCTACTCTGGCAATGTTCAAATCTAAGATGAAAACTATTTTGTTTGGCTGTGCATATGACTGAAATGATTTTATTTGCAATCTTCTCTTTTATTTCTTAAACTATTTTGTCATGTCTTTGTGATTTTAATGCATTTTTTGCTGTTGTGTGAAGCACTTTTAATTGCCTTTGTGAACGAATTGTGCTGTAGAAATAAACTTGCCTTGCCTTGCCTTTGGGATGAAAGCTGAGGCTGTTTTGGGATATCACCCTGCTTCACGTTTGTGTCTGAAAAAGCTGTGCTAGGGGCGAAACAAATCGATGCTGGTCGATACTATTTATGGGCCAAAGGCTTTCTGAGAGCTCAGAATGGTTCAGAAAGGTTTGAAAATAACTACTTCCTTATTTCACTGTTTGAAAATGAGTTTACCCAGCTTTAAGAGAAAGACGCAAATACTGCTCTGTCTACTCTACTACCACCGCTACAACTTCTAATATAAATGTTACTACTTTGACAGCCTGACATGGTAAACCTGCTTTAGTGCTGCTACAATGACAAAAGACAAAACAGTTTAACTCTTTATTGAAAAATAAGAGTATTTATCCTACAGTGGTCAAATACATATTGTTGTCAAATTAAGATGAAGCCGCTTGAGTCAAATAGCTTTCCATGCTGCAGACGTGATAGCAATTCCACTAAAGTAAACGTTAGCTAAGGTTGCTTGTTTTGCTGTTATTATTTCAGACATCACACAGCTCTGTTTCTATGCCGACGCCTTTATTTGTTACCCCGAGAAACCACACAGCTTCACCACAGACACATTCTGGTCTCTATGCACTGAGCATCACCCCAGCAAATTACAGACGGCAAGGTTTCAGATGACATAACAATATTCAATCTCCTCGTGTTGAGCTCAGATGGCGACTTGTTATAGGAGCCTATTGTTAAAGGCGCACTATGTAACTTTTCAGGTGGAGGGTCCGTCACCTGCTTTGCCTGGAATGTTCAACAGAATGGCGTTAAACTTATTAATCTTGCGTTACTTTTTATTTATTTATTTTATTAACTGTGAGCAGGGTCGCCTCTCCACAGTTCTGACCTGTAAACTTTCCTTAATGTCTTGTTTCGAGGTGGCAGACCCTGCTCCAGAAATTTTACAAACTGCACCTTTAATTTGAAAATGTTCTCATATTGTGTTATCAACAGAGGGGGTTATTGAAACGAATACGCTAATAAAACAAAATAAAACTACTTTATACAATTATATACGTTATGCTACTATTATAAGAAATTCTTCACCTAAAGCCCTTTAGTCTTGATATAGTTCAGTTTTTTAAGAGTTATGTCCAAATTTAGATGTGGTAACTTTGCAAGTGTGAACGCACCCTAAGACTCCCATCGACCGAATACTGGTAATTGTCTAAAAAAACTAAAGGACCACAAGCACTAACTCTTTGCTGTTACTCAGTATATATATATATATATATATATATATATATATATATATATATATATATATATATATATATATATATATATATATATATATTTAAAACATTACATAAACTAAAACATGTATATATATTTAAATTAATTACCATAACAGTGAATACAAGTTGCTTTTCTCTCTTTATTGAGCAGTAAAACGTAAGTGTTGCCAGAATATTGTCAAATATAATATGCAATAAGAGCATCCGAACGTCAGTTACCTGGTCACAGACGAGCTCCCACTTCTTCTCGTTGTCGTACTCACTCAGGAGCTGCAGTTTGTCCGGAGGCAGGTTCATGTAGCCCTGGATAAAGAAAATCCCCACATTAAAGTATCATCTGTTTTTTCACTTTCAGTACAGACCAACCACAAGAGGCCTGTGAAATAATGGAGAGGGTTACATCAGGAGGGCATCCTGATCTCTTCCAATTACTGTCACTGTAAGTACTGTCAATTCAAATAAAATGGTTCTGTCAAACCCCAGCACAGTACCAGAGGAACTGTTGTAACTGCAGATCCAGGTGGAAAAGGTGTTGATAAAAGTGGTGTATTAATAGAAATAGTAGTAGATTATTATTTACTATTACTATGTAGTATCAGTCATGGAAGAAGTACAGATAAGGGGCAAAAAAAAATCTAATTTGAAATTTTACAAATATTTGCTCAGATTTTTTTATAAATGTGAGTGAAATGTGGTGATCTTGATAAACATTTGCCCTAATTTTCAGTCAATCGATTTCTCAATGTTTCCTTTTTATGTGTATATTTTTGTTTGCTCAAAGCCAGGTATTAGCCCACAGAAACAAAGAGAAAGTGTTAACAGTCACCTCCAGAGTCTCACTCTAAAACCTACAAATCAAGTTAAAAATCTTGGGGTAATATTGGACTCAGATTTGAATTTTAACAGCCACGTCAGATCAATCACATCAGCAGCTTTTTACCATCTAAAAAACATTGCCAAAATCAAAAGTATAGTGTCTAAACCAGACCTGGAGAGACTTGCGTTTGTCTCTAGTAGATTAGACTACTGTAACAGCCTGCTCACTGGCCTCTCCAAACGAGCTGTAAAACAGCTGCAGTACATCCAGAACGCTGCTGCTCGGGTCCTGACTAGAACCAGGAAGTACGATCACATTAGTCCTGTGCTCAGGTCTCTGCACTGGCTCCCTGTGGCTCAGAGAATAGACTTTAAAGCAGCTCTGCTTGTATACAAGTCTCTCCATGGCCTAGCGCCAAAGCACATCTCGGACATGTTAGTGGCATATGAACCATCTCGGACTCTGAGGACCTCAGGGACCGGCCTCCTGCTGGTGCCCAGAGTCAGGACTAAACATGGGGAATCTGCGTTTCAGTTTTATGCAGCTAAAATCTGGAACAGTCTTCCTGAGGATGTGAGACAGGCCGCTACTCTGGCAATGTTCAAATCTAAACTAAAAACGGTTTTGTTTGGCTGTGCATATGACTGAAATGCTTTTCTTTGCACTTTTCTCTTTTATGTCTTGAACTATTTGACTGATAGCCTGAAAATTGCACTTTTAAATTAAGATTTTGTGATTTCTGCCATGTCTTTGTGATTTTAATGCATTTTTTTCCTGTTGTGTGAAGCACTTTGAATTGCCTTGTGTACAAATTGTGCTCTACAAATAAACTTGGCTTGCCTTGCCTATTAACTCAAAACCTTAAGGCAGGATGTCATCATAAACATGCTAAAAAAAATACCCCTCAAACCATACAGAATGCACTTTTTACTTTTCAGTGGACTGGAAAGTACATTGTCTTGGTATCAGATGTAGAGAAGTAAATGTAAAATCTTTTTTACTTAGATAAAGTACAGACCTAAAAACTTGACAGTACACTTTTGCACCTTCCACCAGTAGTAGTGCTACAAAAGCTTATTTTGAATTAGTTCATAAAGGTTTTTGTCATTGCTCATTTGAAAACACCTTCCACTCTTTAAGGTGATAAATGTGACCTCAGATGACTAAACTCAAAGTTTTGGGGGAGGAGGTTTTCTTGTCAGTAGGAACAAACCACTGGGTTTTTAGATGCCATTTAAGTCAAACCACAAGTTCACTTTTACGCTAATGTAGAAGGGTATCACAATGCACAACCTGCAGGAAGCAAAAATTACTCATGTTTATTTATTTTTTTTATTTCTCGTTGCCAGGTAGCGTCCCAGTTATATCAGATATTGCATGTGGAGCTTCAATTTCCCAACAAAGTAGCTTCATATAGATTGTATACATTCATTTAAATATTGTTATTATGAAAACATTTATGGGAATAATAAAAATCCATGTTGAACTCTTGTTTTTAATTTATAGGTGTGACCTTTTAGTACAACGAGAGGAGCGGAAATGGCTCGTTAGTTTAGCTCTAAAGCTCTCGCCTTGTCCGGGGTGGGTCTAGGGAGGGGTCTCACAGTGGTACGTGTGGTGCAACATTCGGTTTCAAAAAGGAATATAAGCACTTGTCTGCCCGCCCACACTGAAAAACGCGTAATGGCCCCCAGTTTAGAAAGACTGTCAAAATGAAGAAGGAAGTCAACTTCTCGATTCTTTCAACACAAAAAGCAGAAAACCACATTTTAGAGAAAACTATTACATGAGGTTAAAGTTATACATCTATTTTATCCAAAAGGAAGTGTGGTCATATTTGTATATAATGCATTTTCATTGTAGGAAACTTTAAATGTTACATTATTGGTGTTTTTGTGGCCAAAAAAGGGTATCCACATTAATCCTCAGGCATAGACAGGAGTATTTTGCCACCCAAAGATACTTTAGCTTTTAGTTAGATTTTAGTATTCCTCTGCATTACACTGTACATTTTAAGTTGCTTCTTGCTCAGCTAAGGTTTCAGCCTAAAATTTGTTTTGGATTTGGTTACATCTGATAAAGTTTGTAAGTAAGTTAAAAGTAAAATAAGTTTGATGTAAACAGAAGAGGCCATTTTCTTAACTGTAGGATTACAAATAAGGGATGGGTCGTCTGTATATGGGTCGTGTATATTCTGCACTTAAAGTATTGCATCAAATGTTTACAATTCCTTCATGCCACATTGTCTCAAAACTCTAAGACCAAGTTATTGCCTAGCGTTTCAATGATGAAAATATGGTGAAATGTTTTCTTTCCGGTCTCATGGTGTCTGACATAGAGACACGTTGCTCAACTTCCCCTTGGAGCCAGCTGCACTAATCACAAAGCATGAAATTTGAAAAAAAAAAAAAAGCTTGTAAAAACATGAGCTACACTTGTGGTATAATGTGGTTGTAATACCTCACATGTGTTGTCTAATTCTTCTGACTTGTGTCTTTAGAAATCTTTCACTAAATTTCATGCCACACAGCCTGGATGTCTGAGGCAAACAAAGGCCTGTCTGATCTGAACTTATCACATTTTGTCCAGTGCATGTTTCAGTATATAATTTATATATTTACCTACAACATCAAAACGTCTCACTTTACTTACAATACTTTGCATATAAACAAAGTTATATTTTAGTGTTTTCTGGCAAGTCAATGAAGTTATAGGATTAGAATTTGATTATTTTAAAGGTGCACTGTTCTTGAATTCAAGGAGGTGTTATTGCTCTGCCTGAAATGTTCCACAGTATGGCAATAAACGTATCCATCTCCATAGAGACAAGCAGATGATGTCACCTGAAATGAGGTGACTCCGCTCACAGTAAGAATGCATGTTTTTCAAGATAGTTTATCTTTAAACTATTTTTACACCCGTATTGAAATAAATGTTAGATACATTCACGGTAAAGCATGTACAATGCTAAAGCAAAAGTAATGGTTCTTCAAAATACTATTTGTCAATTAAAAAAGGTTTGCTAAATTACTCCTGTATATAGAGTACCCCCTTCTGCCATGAGTGTATAATGTTCTGACTTTTGGCCCGTAGGCTGCTGTCTCTCACTCACCAGGACCATATTGAACCTCTCCTGCAGCTCCTCTTCGGGGGGCATGGGCAGTTTGGGCGGAGGCGGCTGCTTCTTCTGCAAGGACAGTGTGGAGTCTCCCATCCCAGTGCAGGACGTCCCGACTGAGCTCCGGGCCTCTCGCCTCTCCGATGGGTCCTGCTCCACGCTCCCCACCGCCGCATTCCCCATCACTAATCTCCACAAGTAATCCAGGGGGAAAGCTTTACACTTACACTTTCACCGAGAAACCACTCTATTCTGTATTTGTCACTCCAAGAATATCAAAACAAGTTTTCCGGCCTTCAATAAAAGCAACTTTCATTTACATTTTAGTCCTGAAACTAATCTTGCGGATACAAAGTTAAGTTTTGTTTCATGTTTGCAGTCCAACAGTCCTCCTTTGCAAGGCTGAGTTCCCAAAGGTCCTTGATAAAAGTTTGATGCTGCTGCCTCTCTGACACTTACTGCATGTACAGGTGACCCAAGAATTCATCTAGTGACTTTCAGAGCTCAAAGTGAGAGGAAGGCGAGGGGAGTGTGTCTCACTGTGTAACAGAGTCAGAAACCACAGACGTTCAAAAGCAGAAGAGCAACTTCCTGTCACAAAACAGCAGCAGCAACAACCTGCAGGGTGGAGGACACTGAGGAGACTTGTGCTGACAGTGACTTCTGTGTCCTATATGGTTGTTGTTGTTGTTGTTGTTGTTGTTGCAGCAAATGAACTATTAATTTGTTATTGATTCTAAATAATCTTGAAAAACCGTAACCTGTTTCAATGTTTTTCTACTTTTTTTTGCGTCACATTACATTCTTCGTTCAATGGAACACCAAATCACACCCTAAAGAAACGAGGCATGCAGTATATGGTAAAAAATATTGCCCGTGCCATTATGATGATTACATTTGGTAATGGTAATTGTTTTGATGTTTGATGTGATTGCTCTGGACAGTCCAAAATGATAAATTATTTCATTCAATTTATGTGTGAATCCGTTTTTTTTTTTTTTTTTTACCAAGGCACACCGGACAATCCCTAAAGGCAATCCGTTTTTTTTTTTTTTTTTTACCAAGGCACACCGGACAATCCCTAAAGGCACACTCGTGTCTCCCGGCACAATGTTTGAAAATCAAGGCCCTGATTTACTCTAACAATACTTCGAATTTTAGAACAAGAGGGACAAATTGTAGAATATAAAGTGTGAGAATATAAACTACACAAACATCATACGATTTTCAGTTTTTATCAATTAAAAAACACACAGAGAGAGGAATAGCCTTGTGGGTGCCACTGCAAACATATCAACAACCCTTAAAGTCTGTTCACTCAAAAAGTATTGATTTCTTTGCAAGTAGGTCTTTCTTTTCTTTAAATAGTGGGCTGAGGGACAATGACAGTGCGTGACAACCAAAAAAGGACAGGTGGTCACCCTAGTTATATATAAGTTATATGTTTATAGTTCGCCCAAAAATCTGTCTTATGTGGCCATTTGTTTTTTGTGTCAAGTCCTGCCTTTTCTGCTTGGTCCTGACCTATCAAAAACCAAAACACTGTACCAGAGCGCATCCCTGTGGCTTATGCGTGTCACTACAACCTGTAAAACTGTGCTGCCTTCGCGTGCTGTCGATGTAACAACAGCTCACTACATATACCTCGTTATAAACTATTGTCTTTGACCGATTAATTGGCTACATCTTTAGTTTGTACCATAACATATACGATTCTTAAAAATACTCTTAATTATTTCTGACAATATACATATGCCTAACTCTTGCAGATATGAAGATATATATTTGTAAATGAACGATTATATGTGTTAGTTGCAGCTTTTCCGATGTGTCAGTGAAGGCAGCAGAGTGTTATTTTGCTCAAAGATGACGGACCCAACAACGTCGCCAGAAGATCACTGGAAAGTAAGAAAAGTGAAGTTAATGCGAAATAACACTGGTATTTGTATGATATTCAGTCATCTGGAAAATGCGGGGATTAATGTCACGGCAGTTTTTTTTAATGAGTTCTTGAAGTTACGCTTACACAAAGCAGCTTTAGCTTGGTTAGCCCCAAAGCTAACCAAAAGAAAGGGGCTTATGGAAAGTGAGCTTTGTGCGTTTGTGTTTTGTGTAATCGACAACTCTGTGCATTAAAGAGCATTGCAAAAATGTTGAGTGTGTTGCATAGTGTTGTTGTTTTTTTGTTTTGTTTTTAATGTATTTGTGCATCAGATGTGCAACAATACAACATAGAGTCACATGTTTAGATGAAATAAGGAAGTGTGTTACATGTGTGGGCTGTAACCTGTGATTTATTAAAGAGATAAAAGCTCATTGTCCGTCTTGATATGTTATAATAAAAGAGTAATTGTTGTGTTTTTGGGCCATGTTGATGGTTACACGGAAGTATGTTTTTGTAAGCTGCTTCCATGAGGTTAAAACGTATGTAAATTGTAATTATGGAGAGGGTTTTTACACTTGAAAGTAGCTATGATGGAGCTGACTAAGCCAAGCACAGGTCTCTTATTGTTTTGTCTGGGAAAACATGTTTTTGCCATCTGATTTGGACGCGTTTACCTGTAATTACATTGGCATAGAAACATAGTGGCTTATCTATGGGTTTCAGAGGGATACAAATTAGCACCATCGCAACAATTAAAAAAGGATTTTAACTTTTGAATAGAAAAGTTATTTATTATTTGAATAGAGTATACATAGCATTAATAAAAACGATTAAAACAAATCTTGCAGTGTAATTTTTTTTAAATATATATAATCAGTAGTTTTATTGTGCAGTTGCAAAAAGTACATGTAAGGAATCTAGACATCATTTTGATACAATACATTTACGTTAATAAACCTACATAAATTCTTCATTTGGATATGGTAAATAAAAAATAAAAACTTACACCCAAATGGCGGTTTTTATTACATTTTATACTTAGTTTTGTTGAAACGTAGTGTAATCTTTCAATCAGGGGTATAATGTGATATTTATTTGCACTGTTGTGGTTAATTTAATTATTCTCAACCAAGAAAAGATATCGTAATAAAAAAATATAGAGAGAGAGATAATCAGTTTTTGTCAAAATTGCCCAGTGAATATTAAATTAAACTATGAGACTTAAAGTGTAATAACTCGATTTATAAACATGGATCGTTTAATCTTTTATTTTCACTTTGTTTTCAATCAAATCCCTTTTGTCCGTTCCAACCTACACTGTATCTTTCCCTGGATAAAGAGGCCCGTCTGTGATCAGGGCTAATTTACAGGTGCTCTGTTCAGATTGGGTGGATTGAGGGCAGTGCTCAGCGGGGGTCAGCTCTGTCAGGCGGCAGGTTATTGCTCCATTGTCACTGAATTCAGGGCAACACGTTCCCCTTGTTATAGCACATCTCAGCCTTTATTCTGCTCTTTTTCTTTCCTCTGGCTCTGGTGATGGCTCAGCAGACTGACGGTGCCTTCAGTGACGGAGGGTTTGACCACAGTATGTTTAGAACTCATATATTACTTACTCAATATTATTTTGCAGCTGAATTAAACCTGTGTTCTGGTGTTTTTCTTGTAGGTTTCTTTGTTGAAACGGTCAGAAAGGACCCGGTTGTTTCCAGGGCCAACAGCATCGGCTCCACAAGTGCCTCTTCAGTACCAAATACAGGTAAATCTCTCCCTTAAGTCTTCCTGTTTGGTGGCTGCGTTGGACAGAATGGTAGTCGTATATACTATATTAATATTGTTTTACTTAAGAATATTTGTTTAGATTATTTTAGAACTTGCTCTGAAGCAAATTTTCTCTGTAATCGGGTAAGGTTGTGATTACGCATATTTGTCTGAACGCAATTTTTTAAAATTAAATATAAGCCTAAAGTAAACGGGAAACGATTACTAGTTTATTATGAGCTTTTTCTGCATTTGTTTCACTTGTCTGCACCTTTACACTACGTTTAACAGTTTGTGTTACAGTGCGGTGAGTTTGGCCGGTTAGATGTTTTATGCACTGGAAATATAATTTTTTCAATCTTGACGCGTTTGCTGTGCATTTATAAACGGGAATGACAGTTGCTAACGTGAGCTAACTTTGTTGGTTCAAAAATTATCATCACTTTATCATAAAATCAAGTCAGCGTTTGGGGAAAATCAGAATCTGAATGATTTTAATTCATCCCCAAGGATTATTAGATTATTATATCTTTGACATCTTGTTTTCACCCGGGTCTGTATTTGTGCTAATTTATAATTTATTATAAATTTATAATCAGCTTCGTACAGAAAGCCATGGAGAAACATAATTTTTAATATGCCCTTTTGTATGTCTTGTAGATGATGAAGACAGCGACTACAGACATGAGACTTCTTATAAAGATTCATACAAAGATCGGCGAAGACAGGCGCACACACAGGCTGAACAGAAGAGAAGAGACGCTATAAAGGCTAGTCTGTTGTACTGTACAGATATTTGTTACTAAAGGCCAATTCATACTTCATAAGAAGCATAACGTTTGTTCGTGCACCTCGTGCTGTGCTTTTGTTTTGTGCAAAATGGCATGCATTAAAGAAAACAAAAACAAAAATATTATAGTATAAAATAAAAATAGGCTTACTATGTACACAAGAAGTATGAATTGGCCTTAACACTTATATATTGTACATAACTAATTCAGTGTATTTGTTACAATAGAAAGGTTATGATGACCTGCAGTCCATAGTGCCCACTTGTCAGCCACAGTCTGAATTTGCAGTTGGAGCACAGAAAATCAGCAAAGCCACCATTCTCCAGAAAAGTAAGACATTTAGTTTATTTATAGCTTTTGTGTTTAAAGAAGGTGTGATTATGTGTGGCTACACGGCTGACTCATTTCTTTATGTCTGGTCCTTCACAGCGATTGACTACATCCATTTTCTTCACAAAGAAAAGAAGAAGCAAGAGGAGGAAGTGTCATTGCTTCGGAAAGAAGTCATGGCACTAAAGATTATGAAAACGTAAGTGCGAAAGAGTGGAATACTAATTTACAAACTCATTACTTTACCTACTATGATGAGGCACCTGTTGGAGGTATTGTATGTTGCAAGTAGGAAAAATGGGGGTGTAGGGATTTGAATACATTTGGAAAGACCCAAATTGTAATGGGTTTACAAATGGGTCAGAGCATTTACAAAACGGTCAAGTCATTTCTAGCTTTGTATGGTTGTTTTGCAAAATACCTTGAATGCCTTGAAGATCCTCGTGTCAATCTGTGAAACGTCTGTAAAATAAATTCTAAATTTGCAATCAATTATTATTAATTATTGCATTTACAGTATTCTTAAATTGTGTTGACTATATGAGCTCACATATGCAAAAAACATATGACAAATTACAGGTTACAGGGCGCCCCCTTGTGGACTCTGCATGTGCATAGTTCGCTTACAGTCAACTATGAAGAAAATATATGCTGTATGTAATGGGCTGTTATTACCACAGCATCATCAGCAACACAATTGTAAAGTATTGACATCATTTGCTACTAACTCAAAACGGGTCTGGCCTCTGCTCATGTAAAACGTGATCGAAAGTCCAAGAATTCCACAAAATGTTGTCACATTTATGTAGCGACATGTTTTGTGTTGGCATTTTAACCTTCCGAGATCTTCGTTTAACAGGAATTACGAGCACATAGTGAAGGCCCACCAGAACAACCCTCAGCAGGGGCAGGATCAAGTGTCAGACCAAGTGAAGTTCGGCATCTTTCAGAACATCATGGACTGTCTGTTCCAGTCGTTCAGCAACTCGGTGTCTGTGAGCAGCTTCCAGGAGCTATCTGCCTGTGTGTTCAGCTGGATCGAGGAGCACTGCAAGCCTCAGGTGAGCACAGGCCGCAAATCCAACTTGGACTGAGGCAACTAATTGGATTAATTGCAACCAATCAATTCCAGGACTAATCTTTAACTATTTAAGCAATCGAATAAGCATTATTTGGACTGCTATATTTACTCTAGCAGTATAATTTTAGCTTCATAATCGATGAGCAAACATTAGTTGCAGCTCTAATTGGAACACACTGTGCTTTTCTGTGAAACTACAATGTGTTCCTTTTGTCGTCTGTTTTAGACCCTGAGGGAGTTTGTGGTCGGCGTCCTTCGGCAGCTCAATGGACAGCTTTATTGATCCAGTGCACTGTGAACTTTTCCATACGGACTTTGTTCCTCCTCTGGCTTTCTGAGGCAGGATGAAAACCTTTATCGACCTTGGGTTACACCTTGAGTATTATTCACATTCACTGCATCTTATCAGTGACCCAGGCTGCAATACCTCAACCCATCACAAGGGCATATCCTCATGTTGCTTTTTATTGTCTGTATTAGACAGTATTTTAATCTGCAGATCCATGTACAAAGAACGTCACTGCTGGATGTTCTCAGTTGTGCCATTGTATATGGACTTTTTAAGTGTGACATCATCACAACTGGTTTGGGCCCAAAGAAGAACTGGGGCCTTAAAAAAGTTAAATAAGCATCCTTTGTGTTAAAAAGAATCAATGACTAACTTTAGTCACAATTATTTAAATTGTATTTAAGACGTTCATAGTCATAAAAACTGTTGCTTGAGGAAATTCCTAAAGTACATACAGTATATTGTTGTCCAATTAAAGGCTGGATTCTTTTGGACCAGAAGCGAAAGACTGATGTTGCTTGACAATCTGTTATATTTTAATTTGTTGTTTTGAGTATTGTTCTGAGTAATGTACTGGTACTCCTCACTACTTTATTTTACAGTGCAATTACTACTGTGTCAAAACAAGATTATTCATGTGCAATCACGACAAGCAAAGCTTTTTATGCATTTAGTCTTTTCACCATTGTTCAGCTGAAAGTGGGTGAAAGACACAGTGGGGTTTATCTAAAGTTTTACTTTATAAGCTACTTGTGGCCTTGATCACTGGAACTGCCCTAATTATTCAAATAAATGTTTTGTACAAACCAAAAAGGTGCTTCTCTTTATTGCCCCAGTTAAGGTTTTGTTCATCTCTTTTAAACGCTGGTGTAAAATTAAAACATATTCAACATACTTCATCAAATAAGAGCTAGTAAAATCATCTACAAAGAAAAGGTTTTCAAACTCAAGAACTTTAGATGGTAAGAACTTGCTCCAGATAAACTCAATTATGTAACTCGTAAAAAAACATTTGTTTAATGTATAAACTTATATCACATATTTTTTGACATTGTTCAAAGTACATTCAGTAATTAAATAAATGCACATCATAACTATACAGCAGGGCTATGCAACTTAATTTTCCTGAGGGCCCCTGGGCCGGAGAGGCAACTAACAAGATCAGAACGAAGACTAACCCAGAATCAAACCAGGTCTAAAACAATTCTAAAGCAGAATAAATATTTGGCGGGCCTGATCTGGCCCCCGGGCCTTAAGCTGAATAGCCCTGCTATACAGAAAATAAAGTTTTAGTCAAATTGGCCAAAAAGTGGCCTTGAACGCTTTAAACACCAGTTCTTAAATATTTGGGATGGTGACTTTATAATCCTCGTCTGTCTCCACACCAACTTCTTCCTGCAAAAACAAACCGGGTTAAACATGTGTGAAGTGTGAATCCACAGTTGTAAAAGTGTTTCACTGACCAGAAACTCTCTTTTGCTCTTTGGATACCCCTCCAAAATGGAGTTCATCATATCAGAAGCCTAAAGAAAAACAAATAATATATGTAGAAAACAGAGCTGCAAGTGGCCAATTTATTTTGCCTGTATTTTTGGGCCATATGTAGGGTCAGTCTCTCTTCATTTACCATTGTTTTAAACAATTTTTAAGACATTACCAATCTCTTTCTCTTCTTCCACTCTTTGACGTACAGATTCTGCTCTTTGGAAACCTGCAAATATGAACAGTGATTTATTTATACACACTGACAGAGCTATACGAGGAAAGAAAAGCAAAATTTTTTGGTAAACTTCTTACCTTTTCCTTCTCTTCCGGTGTGACGTGGTTTGTCGCCGACTTGATCTTCTCGAGTCTGCTTTTGAATCCTGAACACTCCTCTTTTAACTGTTTAATCTCCTTGTTCAACTCCTCAGTTGTCAAAGAGTTATTGAGTTCCTTTAGCTCTGTAATTGTAAAGCAAATACCAACATGCAATTTCCAGTTTTACAAAAATCATGAATATTTACGCTTTAGCGCACCTGAATCTAGCTGTCTGCAGTTTTGTGTGAGCGACTGTAGATCTGCATTGAGCTTGGAGATCTGGGTGTCCATCTCCTTTAAGTCGTTATCGCTTACATCTTTGAATTGGCCCTTTCAAAATGTAATGCAGTTATTAAAAAAAAGTTTTAGTACAAATAATTTTCTTTGTTTCAAGCGATGAAGACTCACCTGATCGGCAAAATATATTTTCTGTTTGCCATACATTTTCTCTTTAATCTTCCCCTCAATAGCCAGCAGCTCCATGGCTTTGACCACAGCCTAAAACATAATTATATTTGTGTACAAAGCAATCCGATTAACACAACTATATAATTGGTATTTCCTTACGGTTTTGCCCAGACCATGTTGTTTCTGTAGATTACAAAAGACATCCTGCGCACTGTAAGGCCTGTTCTTCTCATTCAGATAGGCAAGGATGACAGATGCACCTGAAATTAAGATATGTCCATAATACGTTTACACTCATTAAGTCATTTTTATAAGATACATTTTATGCAATTTGTGGCTGCACGAATGCGATTAGATTTAAGGTGTAGGATTGTGTTCAGAGTGATAATTTCAGACACGTCCGGAAGCAGTAACATTTGAGAAAAACATAAAGACAAAATATGAACTACATTAATGAATCACATACAATTTAGAACGTTTATAGAGTTAAAAACTAAAGGGTTAGCAGGGTTTTGTTTTGCTCAAGGGTGTGTAGAGTAGCCAAAATGTGTAAGAGTAACCTTACTTAAAAAATATACCAAAAGTAATAATAGAATAATTACTGTAAGTAAGAGTAAATATGTATTTGGAGAAACTACTACTTGAATACTATATGGACGTACAATTTGAAATCTGATGTATGAGATAAAGTAATCTTAAAAAAACATTAAATAATGCACAAATTCCGGTATTTCCAAAGAGTACATTAAAATAAATTAAAAAATAGATATATATATATAGATATATATAGATATATATATATATATATATATATATATATATATATAGATATAGATATAGATATTTATATATCTGAACGGAAGTAAAAGTTTTGTTTTTGTTTTGTTTTGAATAACTATATATTACTCAAATTAGGTAGAAGTAAACGTATGTGTCCCTCGATGGTGTTGACTTCCTCCAGTAAATTATCTGCACACCCATGGTTTTGTTTTATTTATTTTTTCCATTTTTGTTGCTTACAGTGGACATGCATGATTACCAAGGTAAGCCCCTTCGAACTGTCTTATTTATAATACAAAATATACCATCCTAAAAAAAAACCATTTAAGCCCATTTCGTAGATCCGTGATTTCTTGACAGTGTCTGGCAGATTGTTTACGATGGAGCTTAGCATCAGCAGCTAGCTTGCGCCGCTCCACAAACTTTCATTCATGACCACATCATGATCCATGAGAAGTTAACACGGGTAAGATCAACCCAAGCTCCATGTACAGTCTGAAACATTTAGTGAATAATGGAGTTTTAACCCACCGTTGTCCTTTTTACTCATGGTGAACGCTCTTCGTGCGTCAAACAAGTTTCGCGGGAGTGCGACGTCACAACAAAAGATCGTGCCAGAGGAAGATGTATCACTTTGCTATTCACGGTGTTCATTTTGAAGACGTTTGCGATAAATATTTTTTGTTTAAAAATTGTTAATCACTATGGCAACGGTCCTAACTTCTCATGGATTGATGAGGCCGTGGATAGCCATCTATCCATGCATCTAAAGTAAAGAAAGTGAGACTTCTTATGTTTATAATTCAAAACACGAAGCCTATTTATGTTCTGAAATATAAATTCACAAAGTACAATTCGGACAATGCAATAGCAAAGGTTTTTTTTATTGAATATAATTTGCACATCAAACATATCAAAACCAGGTAGAGAGGAAACACTATCACATTGTCAAACGGATCCCATAGAAGAGAATTAACATCATTCCTTCTTTGTCAAATGCAACTCCTTTGAATTAATTGTCATACGATTGTTGTGCTCAAAACTATGATTTTCCCCCGCAAACATCCATCTCTCATAAATAAAACCCCAGTAATTTTTTTTTTTTATTTTTTTTTTTTTTTTTCTTTTTTTTGCCATCTAGGTTATCCATTTCTTTTCAATCTGCTATTTTTCTTTAAAAGTGCTGTTGTTAAAATCTCACTGACACACAACTTGTCCTTCAAAATAACTTAAATGTAATATTTTGCCTAATTTAGATGTAAACATGTTTCCCAATAGAGACAACAGCAGTAGAAACAATAACAGGGTGAACATAATGTCAGCTACTGAGAAAAGTGGCAACACAATTTGCATAAAAGAGTAAAAACGCCTTAAAGGCCAGTATTAAAGGGGAAGTATACAGAAGTACTAAAATCCTCACACAAAAACAAAGCAAACCTCAGCCTCAGGCACACATGTCAATACAACATCCGGCAAAGTTTTTATCAGGGGTCTGGGTCCAAAAATATCTTGATAAAATCTCTCAAAATATAGATTTTCCTATGTAAGGGGACAAAACGGAAACCACACTGAAAACAACGTCTCTCT
The DNA here is from genome assembly GCA_015082035.1 of Chaenogobius annularis. Lineage (NCBI taxonomy): Eukaryota > Metazoa > Chordata > Actinopteri > Gobiiformes > Gobiidae > Chaenogobius > Chaenogobius annularis. Next base: position 99,045 of record BJKM01000455.1, on the reverse strand, counting down.
CAAAAACAGGACAGCTTTAGATGAATGATCAATCATCTCTTTGTAATCATAATATCCTATTATGTATCACCTACACGCTGTTGAAATGGCAATCTGGTTTCCTAGTCCAAATGCCTTTTATTTTTTTATCACCTTATCCAGTAAGTCCAGGTTTTTTTCTCAGCACGTTTAACAGCGCTGCTTGTTGAGCTCAGCCAAAGGAATGTCACATTTGGTCCCAGAGTAGCCCCGTCTCGATGGCAGAGTAGAAAGGTGGACTTAAGGGCACTGCTTAAGGAGCCCAAACCATGTGACTCCTGCAAGGCTCAGAGTGCTGGTCTGTCATTGTCCTATTGCTCAGCCTACAAAGGAAGTGATCTAACGACTCATGGTTTGGAGAAACACCTTCCGCAGCAAAACCAAAAATAAAAATGTATATTTCACAGTGTAACTGATCAAACGCAGGGATCATGAAATCACATTCTTCTCATTCTTCACATACTCACTCACCACACTACTGAGGTTTGCCGAGCAGGCTGGACAAGAAGGTAGAGCCCTGACCCTCTCCCCTTTTACTGCCTCCTCCTCCACCGAGAGGATCCATCTGCTGTTCAGTTCTGACTGATCCAGCATCTCAAAGTCCTCAGGGTCCCAGTCCGTGTCCAACTCAGAGCTGGACTGTTTGCGGTAGCTCCGATGGGCCCCTGCTTTAGGAGGGCCCTCTCTGCGCTGAGCAGGGGCCCGAGGCTGCATGGCCCCAGCCAGAGCCGCCTGGATCATGTTGCTGGCAATGACTCCGGCCAGCTCCCCGGTGAGGTCAGAGGTCATGGGCAGAGAGTCTAGCTCCTCCTCAGAGTCCAGCTCTTCCTCCACGTCCAGCACTGAAGCGCGGTGACTGGTCAGCCCCGAGGGGCCCAGGCTGGGCAGACCAATGCTTGTGTCGTCATCGTCATCCATCAGAGTGGGCATCAGGGTTAATGGAGGGGAAATCTGGCAGGTCCTGCGCAAAGGACTCTTCTGCGTCACTGTGGCGGTCCAGGTCTGCACAAACAAACCACACAACACAGTTAATAATGACTCATTCAGAAAGTCACAACTTCTCCAGTGTTTTACCTTCAGAGCCCTCTGTGAGCGGGGTCTGACCACGAGACAGATTAAATGTCCCGTTCTCTGTGTAGGACACTTCCGCATCAGAGTGCTCAGAGTCCGTCATGGCAAGTTCCTTTGCAACTATGGAGTCATCAAACTACAAGAAAGAATGTAGGTACATTACATGAAAATAAAATACACATAGGTAAAGGGTGGTTCTATTGGATTTAGAAGTCTTACACTTGAGGCTTTGAGACAAAACTAATGAACTGCATGACCAACATTGCGCATCATTTGATAGAAAACTATTTTTAGAACAGATATCACCAGAGCGTGACCAACTGATAAGAATATGGGGCTCTTCTACAGTAACAGTGTTTACAGATCTTTATACGGGTGAAATGTAATTTTAACTTACTGTGGGACAAAACGCAGCCAGCTCCTCCTCCTCACTGTCGCTGCCTTCACCTGAGGCTACTCCTCGGATGGGCCTTCGTAAAACTGCACAGAGCAAAAGGAGTTTTACTCCATACTAAGCACAAGAGAGCCATTAGCAATGACACTAAAATGGTTTGTTAACTCACATTGATTATCAATGGGCTTTGACATCATGTATCCCTGACCACTGAAGTCCAGCCGCTGCAGGGACTGGATCCAGTTTCACGCACACATGCTGAAAGAGCCGGTGATAGGCCGCTAAAGGGGCCAGCAGGGTCGCCCACACTGCAGGGACAAAGCGCACACCATTAGTCAACATATCCACAATAGGATCTTATAAATCATTTGTGTTTATTGTGAATGCCGGACGTCAAACCGCAACAAATTCCCAATAGAGAATTTTTAAAAGGTGCAAAATATTGGCTGCACCCAATTTTAGTCTATGTAGATGAGCCAAATTTGTTTTTGCTCAATCAATAACAGATGTAATGTTAAAGGGTCAAAATCAGACCATTGTACGGTGATGACTGCATTTGTTGATCTGATGATATGAAGTTTAACATTTATTCGGTTGTATGGTGGGTGGGGCGAGAGGGGTGTTTGTGAACAGGAATTGCACAGTTAGCATGGAGCTAATTGCTTGTTATCTTTACCATAGTTGAATTTACAGTGGAATGTCAGTTGGTCTAGACTGGATAATTGTTTGCAGTTAAATGTCAAAGTGCAACTCTGAACTATCTGAAAATTGTGAAAGCACTTAAAATATTTATATTATAAACTCATCGCATGAGCTAAAATAATTTGGATGTCCAGAATGCTTTAGAAAAGGAGAAAAACTTACAGCAGTAAAGTGTTTAAAATTAACTAGTTCTGTATTAAAAAAATATATATAATTTTAAGACGGCACCTTTAAATTTGTACTGACAAACACTAATTTAATTAAATGTATGGCACAAAACAGATTCTGGGCGGAACTTTTTGCATGTTGTCAAAAGTTGTCCACTTTCTTCAAAACAGTCAATGACATTACTTTCAATGCAAAAACCCTACAGCCTTGAAATACAAGTATTCGCTCTGTGGGCCAAGAGTTAAGAAGCACAGTCCAAGCTGCTGGTAGCTTTAGGAGGTCAGAGTGTGAGGACTTTGGCTGGGCTCCTGCCTGTGCTGCTGGTAGTAGGTTAAGAGATTAACTCTGTCTCTGACCTGCTAAGATCTGAGCCTGGTTCCCTTTTCACGGTCTGTGGAGAACATCCCTGCTTTAAATCACCCTTTTCTTTCGCTCTGCACCGGGGCCCTGCAGATCCGGTTTCAGCTCTCATGCATATTAAACAGGACTAGACAGGTAGGGTTTCCAGCCAATATTTACTTATAAAAGGGCTTAGGACAGTTTAAACCAGGTGTGGGCAGTTATTTTTCCTCGAGGGCCATATTGGAATCCAGGCGAGTGGCGGAGGGCCGGCCCGCGATCATTGGTGTAAAAAATTCTTATAATTAAAGCACTTTTCTGTAAAATACTGGCTACTGAATCTATTATTCATTAATTTCATGTCATCTTTATTAAGGACTCAAGTGCAGACACATGTTACAGCGCCAAGACAGTTAAAAATAAGAGAAACTAAGAGTAAAACACATATGATCCCGGGGGGAGGAGGGCCGGATTAAAACAGGCCGAGGGCCTGATCCGGCCCCTGGGGCCGCAAATGCCCAGGTGTGGTTTAAACGGAAGGGACTGACCGGCAGAGTAGGACAGCACCACTCCTGGGATGTAACGTCCAACCACAGCCAGGCACGAGAAGATACTGCAGGTGAGGAGGCAGAACTGAACAATAGGAAATACAATACAGTCAGATAAACGTGGAAATTTGAGTCGGACCAAAACTACTGACAGTCTATAGCTTTGTTGTATATTGTCACGCTATTGTAGGTGTAATAAAAGCTATTGCTATTGGTGAATTGAAAATTTGTAGTAGAAATTGTGCGGTCAGACAAGACGCATTCAATGATAAAAATGGTTATTATTTTTAAATTGGTCAAGCTGTGGCATCAATAGAATTAGGTCTGCTGGGGAAAAAGACCGATTTACTTACTTTCCCAGGGTTGAGGCGTTTGTATTGGAGCACGCCGGATGTGACCACTGCTCCACTGACCCAGGCCTCTGCAATGTGATGACACAGCTCGGGGACGCTCAGGATCCCGGGCTGCACGAGACCCCAGCTACATTCACAAAACGCATACATGTTCAGACGGACGAGCAGACGCACATTTCTGACATTTCATTTCAAAAGTCGATTAAGAAATGGGTTTTCTACGTACCTTTCCGATTCCTCCATCCTTTTGACTGCAACAAAATAAAATAAAGTTAAATAAAGTTCAAGTTTAAATGATTTACTGTATCGGTTTATGTTTTAATAAAAGGCTGTAAGTAGAACATAAGATAATTTGTTTGATGAAAATAATTTAATTTAACAATGACAACAGGGACAGTGAAAATAGCTAATTATGTCATTGAACCAAAAAGAAACAACCACAATAAAATTCTAAAATGTTAGGAAGAAACTTAGAAATGTTTTGTTTTGATCTAATCTATTACTGAATGTGCAAAATGTGGTATAAATACTCTTGACCTTTTAAGGAAATATACAATCTAATTCATAATACAGACTAAAATATAGAATAATAATAACAAATGGAATAAAATAATCATAAGTGTGCACCCACCTCTAATCTCTGGCCAAATCTTATTCCTCCAGGTGTCGACCAAAATAGCCAGAGCAACACCAGAAGCCACAAGGAACAGCAGGCGTAGTGAGGTCAGGGCAAAGAACCTGCACAAACAGAAATGTATACAAAATTACAACAGAACTGCTTTACTCTCACAGCGAAAAAATGAGCTTGCTAAGGCAGTTCCTATGCACAATGAATTAAGTGTGCATACAAATTTATAAAAGAAAATTTAAAAAAATTAAAATCACCCTTACAAATTATAAATATAAAATAAATAAGTCAATACAATAAAAAAAAATATTGAATGTAGAAAAACGTATCATAACAAAAAATATTTCTCTGTGTAGGGATCTCATGGTCACAGTTTTGTTGACCAAACATAATTACAGGATCGAGCCACTCAGCTGAGATTAACCTGACAAAAAATTTGTTGGCCAAACAGAAAGGTTATTATCAACAGTGACGCTGGGATTGAAGTTTGGTTTACAGAAGGATTACTGTCTGTAGATGCATGCAACAACACCTTTTACCGTGTTTCCCACAATCATTATTCCGATTATTCTATTTGCTCTTTGTTATTTTTGAGCTACTGCGTCCAAGTCCTTACACTCAAGAATCAATACAGTTAAAGTATAAAGCCTGTTGCATATTGTAACGGTTTAAGTTTTATTTCCTTCTGTGTGTTGAATAAACTGGGTCTGAGGAGGGGGAGATGACATAACCAGGAGGAGACAGGACAGGGTTTGACAATTTCAACTGATTAAATCTCACAAAGTCTGAAGAGCCTGGGTTTGAGTCGGCGCTCAGCCCTCAATCGTCCAGTGTCCATGGTCAGTGACTTTGAAAATGTCAGAAAATCACATCGACCTAATTGAGCCACAGCAAGCCCAGTCTAAAGCCTCTGCTGCTGCATACCTTACCCGTATTTAAACGTAATGTGGTGGATTAAGGTCATTCAGTTTGATATCAGATTCTCACACACACAAAGGGCTGAACCATTTGTGAAGAATATCTACTTGCATTTTTTTGTACTATAGATTTTAAACTCAAGATACTGTACAGAGTGCACATTGTCAACAAGTCCAACATTTGACATAGACAAAAAGCACTGTTTAAGATGTTTGAAGGGGTCTAAACTACAGAGTTAGTAGTTAGTAGTTACATAATAAAATCTTTGTTGTTTGCAGAATAATTGATAAGATAAGAAAGTCTTTATTTGTACCACAATGGGGAAATTCTAATGTTGCACTTCTTGGACCACATATATTTACATGAATGGGCGCTGCAGAGCTGACAGTTTGCAACCTGCTTCTGAGGAGGCAAACTGAATCAACTTTATATCAGCAAGACACTTCTCCTGCCTTTGCGCCCCGCTCAGACAGCTTTGCCTGTCGCCACCCTCGCACATCACTCTCACAGTGAATTTACCAAACAATCACTGTGTACAGCACCGGGGGGAGTGAGTATGTGCGTGCAGCATGTCAGCTGATGCCTCGCATGTGGCTCATGGTGCGGCGTTTGCGGAGAATGAGGAGCAGTGTATGAGAACATAACAGACCCTACAGTGGAGAAAAACCAAACTAAATCTGGAGCGCACTACCATGCGTGAGAGTGACCTACGGTTGAGTGTATATTCCTATAGTGATTGTACTCCAAAAAACAACAACAAAGCACCGCCAAAATGATGTTGCTTTAACATTTATAGTTCTGTGGTGACAGTTTTAACCTTTTCGAAAATCAGATACAGCCAATTCAGCAGCTTTCACCCATGATTGTCCCCAAATCTTGTGATCCACAGGACTGGAGGTTGAGGATTATAAAAACAGTTGGAAAGGCGAGATTTTAGGAGACTGGGCCTATAAATAACGCCAGGAGCCATCTGTCTGGTCTTGAATTGACAGGTGAAACATTGCATTGTGTAAAGCACCAGCAGCTGCCGTCCAGGTTGTTGCTAAGCGCAGGTAAAACAATCAAGGACAAATCAGTAATCAGTGTTCCCACATACCAAAAATCTGATCATTGTCTGATTTCTGGAGGTATCTAATCACATTATTGAATCGTAAACAGCTAGATTTGACGTCAGGCTGCATGATATTGGAAAAGATAGTGATATGGCAGTTTGAAAATAATTTTCACAATCATTTCAGTTATATTGAAACAAAAGTGTTCCTATATAAAATGTACTACTTAAACTCTGTCAAAAGAAAATCTTAACATTGGGAAAACAAAGATCGAATAAAAGCGAATTTAGGACATGAGGAAAATAAATAAAATCTGACTTTTGGCTTTAAAAACATACATTTTCATTAATAAATTTCAGACTGTTCACACCAGTGCAAGTTTTGTCAAGAACAAATTATCGAAAACAAAAACCTCACAAATACACTATACTGTAGTGGTAAAGATAAAAATTAAAGAACATTTGTAACGATTGAAAGAGTTGTTTAACATTCATTATTCTCTAGCTTCCAAAATACTACTGTTACAGTAGAAATCCACAAGACAGTGTTGAGATGATTGGATTTATTTGTGCATGTAAACACACAAATGATAAGATCCGGTTATTGGATTATATGATTATTCTAATCATCAGATTTTTACTGGAGGTGTCAATTTGATCTCAGGTTGTATATAAAAGCCAAATATAACAGCACAATTAGTTTGAGGTAAAAAGTACAAGTGACTTACCAGAACAGCAGATTGACCAGGGCGTACAGCATCACACATTGCACGGGTTTCTCCCACACCAGCACGGCCTGGAGGTAGGTGAGCACGGGTTCGTAGGGCCCTAACCTGGCCTGCAGAGCCGCTTTGGTCGCACGCACCTGCGCGTCTCGGTCGCTGGAGCAGGGTCGGCTCCGTAGGCAAACCGTGGATAACGAGGACGAGGATGATCCCTGCTCCGTGGTGGGCGAGCCTTCTTCTTTTGCCCCGGGGTGCACCATCTTAGCGTCAAATGTCAAACACGAACAAATCTGTGAAGATAAAAAAAAAAAAAAAACTTCAAAACAACGAACAAATCTGTGAAGATAAAAAAAAAAAAAAAACTTGTGAAGATGCAGCTGAACAGCTCAGAGCAGCTCAGAGCAGCTCAACTCACAACATTACAACATTGGCTAAAGAGCTGTGCTAACTTTAAGCTAACAGTTAGCAACAGGACTGAACAAGCATCTGAACGTCAACCACAGCTTGGTTTGTTGAATAAAAAGTGGTCAAAACATAAGCACAATCATGCAATAACATTGAAATGAAATGACACTTACTATTCTGTCATTTTTGCACAAATGCAGCGCGCCTGTTATGAACTGACAATATGGCGTAACCTGTTTTTCTCGGAGCTCACGAACCAATCAGCTTCCGCTCGAGTCTCGTGTCGTGCTGCGTTCAGGTGACCGTGGAAAGTAAACTCCACTCAAGAATACTAAAAAGAACACGCAATATATGGATCTAGTATTATTCATTCATGGATTTACTAAATGTTGGTATATCCAAAAGAACCACTTGCATGTACTATTACATTATTGTGCTAGCTTGTATGTGAAGTTAAAGGTGCACTGTGTAACTTTTCTGTCCAGCTGCTTGTCTGCTGTTGCTTTGCCTGGGACGCTCCACAGTATGTCATTAAACTCAACTCAACGATCTAGCATTTTTTTCAAATAGAGATGTTTTATTGTTCAAAAATACCTTGAAAACATGTATTCTCCTGTGAGTGGGATAGCCTCTTCAATCTCACCAGATCTGACCTGTAACTTGGTCTTCTATCTTCTATGGTGTTTTATGGCGGCTGGTAGTGTAACATTACCACCACCTACTGTAGTTGTACATCTTCAAAGTATGTTTTACACTATACCAAGAAAGAGAGAGAAAGAGAGAAAAAGAGGGAGAAAGAGATGTTGTTGTCCTCCACCTACCTTTTAATGGCAGTTAGCAGCCGAAAGGTGCATTCACCGCCACCTACTGTAGTTGGGTGTCTTCAAAGTATGTGTTTTACGCTATACCGTTAAAAAAAGAGAGTGAGAGAAAGACAGAGAGAAAGAAAGAAAGAAAGAAAGAAAGAGAGAGAGAGAGCCGGTCTGTCATGTGTTCCTCCCTTTCGCTCTTTCTATCCCTCTCTCTTCTTCTTCTTCTTTGGTGGTGTTTTATGGTGGTTGGTATCCATAATGTTACATTACCGCCATTCTTTAGACATTATTCATTAGACCCATTCTTTAGTTGTATTTGTTGGTGCTTCCAACGGCGGCCGGCCGCCAACTGCAAAGGCGCATCCTTCCTCTTCTTCTTTGGCTTTCTATGGCTGCTGGCTTCCATAGTGCCACATCACCGTAACCCTCTGTAGTTGTGCCTCTTGTTCTTGCCCACTTTCGCTGTTGTCATCGCCTTCCATGGCATTCGGCAATTGAGCGTGCAACACTACAACGACGCATCCAACTCTACAATCTTTCTCTCTTTTCTTTTCTTTACAATATAGCGTAAAACATACTTTGAAGACGTACAACTACAGTAAGTGGCGGTAATGTAGCACTTTACCAACCGCCATAAAACGCCAAAGAAGAAGAAGAAGTGTGTGCATTTGATTCCGTTCCGCTTTGAGCCCATGGGCTTTGAAGATAATGAAAACTAAACGCAGTGGTACGAGTCGCTCTCGTTGCTTCCTCTCTCTCTTCCTCTCTTTTTTCTCTTTTTTCTCTCTGTTCCTCTCTCACTCTCTTTCTTTTTCTTTTTTTTTACGGTATAGTGTAGAACACATACTTTGAAGACGTACAACTACAGAAGATGTACAACTACAGTAGGTGGCAGTAAATGCCTCTTTTCCGCCATTAAAAGCAACACAACAACATCTCTCTTTCATTGCTCTCTTTCTTTCTATCTCTCTTTCTCTCTCCCTCTCTTTCCCTCTCCTAATTTTTTACGATATAGCATAAAACACATACTTTGAAGACGTACAACTACAGTAGGTGGTGGTAAATGCACCTTTTCAGTTGGCTGCCAACCGCCATTAAAAGTAACACAACAACATCAGCAACGCAGAAAGCAGTCTATGTGACTTTGTGGACCTGAAGTGGTAAAAGTGATCCACAGCGACGAGAAGTAACGTAGGTGCGTCTTCTCATTGAAATGCCGTATTTACAGCATATTTACAGTATTATATATACTCCAGAATGTTCGAAATATATAACATAAAAATACGTTTCACAAATAGACAATAGTGCAATGCATCGTAATAATGACACAAATTATATCAAAGTACAAAGTGAAATGTTCTGATTCTGATTCTGATTGTGATTCTGAAATTGTCATATTCACCATCCTCAAATGTAAAAATTAGAGAATGGAGATAAAAGGAGAAAAATTCAAAAGGACTGGACAGATATGATGCACAGCAATCCTTTGGTTATTATAGCCTACATTATATATAGTCAATGAGTTATTTTAAGTTCATGTGAAGAGGGCATTGAATGCATAAAATACATTTCCCAAATAAACAACAGTAAATGACGCTTGTGAACGCCTCAACACTAGCTCCACATCAGCAGAGGGCGGTGTTGCAGTTTTTGCTGTGGGTGTATCCGCGTGTACAAGTCACATCATCAGCACCAAGCGGGAAGAAGCAGCGGGACTGGAGCTGTGCAGGAGAAAACAACCTGCAAGCCACATACGCTTGTAGATTACACAGTCTCCAAAAAGGGAAGATGCCACGGGAGATCATAACACTTCAGCTCGGGCAATGTGGGAATCAAAGTACGTGAAAGCAGAGTCAGGCCGCTGCTGCTGCTGCTGTTTGTTGTTGTCCACTGACTGACGATGGAGTTTAGCAACTTGTCAAGCTAGCTGTACTAAATAGTGTCGCATACAAGTATATACTTCTATCGCTCTTATGAAAAGTACATGTCTGCTTGTAGTGCAACGTTTATAATCCACAGTTACGATCTTTATTACGCTATCTTAAAGTGCATATGACAGGTATTTGTCTTTGTTTGGTGGGATAGTCCCTGTTGTAAATATTTATCATGGTTTTACATTAGCCAAGTTGCATTTTGTGAAGGAACTTTTAGTTGAAAATTACAGGAAGTAGTGCTGAGTTCTAAAACGGAATCCCTGCGTGTATGTCATCAATAAGGGACATTCCATCAAAAAATGCACGTACAATTTACGTGAGATTGACACTTTTTCCTGACAGGTTAATCTGCAATCTAACAAAATAAAGGTGTCATCTGGCAGTATTATTTGTCATCCATAACTATTGTGCAATTTATTGATATTGGCCCTTGTGTACAGTATGGTTGCTAGGTAGCACAGTTATGGAATTACCTCTACCTGTGTCACATCTGCTGCTCATGTCCGTCCTGGAAATACACTTATGAGCCAAAATGGTCAAATTGGGGGAAATTGTGCAAAATCTTCAGTGAAATCTCAAATATAATTTTACTACATCTAACCTGTCATATGCACTTGGGTAATTTGTGCTCGCATATCTTGTAATCAACACATTATTTTGCTTTGGCCAAACTATTTTGGCAAAATATCGAATTGCAATTGTGATTAGATCTTTGCAATTTATGTTTTAATTGTCAGATTCTGTTCAAATTTCACATTTTAAACACGCCAAAGAGCATTAACACTTAAGAGAAGATTGAAATATGAACTGGTAAACTTGTATTAGAGTTTGAGACATGATTAGACATGATATTTTGTTGTTTGCAGAGGATTATGTTTCTTAAATAATTGCAGAATTTGTGATTTGCTAATTTCGACTATTCAAATTACGATTCCAATTTGATTGCAATAAATTTTGAAGCCCTAGTTGTGCTATTTGTCATGTGGCGTTGGCTTGCCTGTGTGTTGCAGTTGGGTTTGAGTTTTGGAAGCAGCTGTGTGCAGAGCATGGCATCAGTCCAGAGGGCATCGTGGAAGAGTTTGCCACAGAGGGAACTGACAGGAAAGACGTGTTCTTCTATCAGGTAATTGTTCATATTATTATGAATAGAACCCCCCTTTCCATCTTCTGAATTATTGTACTTGTACATTTTAGTGTCAAAAGCCACTAGGTAATTCATGTGTTTATAGCTATAGCTGAGCCAAGTGCTAAAAAAATAATACACATTTTTTCCCCCTCATATCGATCGATTTTATTATGTCTTATTAATGACTTTCAGTATTAATTTCCTGAACATAAACAAGATATTCTTTTAATTATTGCCATTTAATTTATAGAACAGCCCAATTTCTTCCTCTTAAGTCTAAACTCTGCTCCACCAAACCACAGGCTTTTGTCGACCTCTCGAATAAAGACCCAAACTAATAATTGACGAGTAGACATGACTGAATCTCAATCTCAATTCAATTTGGATTAATTGCACAGCCTTAGTACTTTCATTCTGACTCAGTAATTCCTGTGTTGTTCCCAAGTCTGAAGCATAAAAAATGGGTCTTAAAAGTTTACTAAATATATTTGTTTTATTATGTAGTATGCATTGTAATTACATTGCCGAGGCGCTGGATCATCTTTATCAGGAACCCATATTATCTGCAAACAATAACAACATAGATAGAATGATATGACATTTTTCTGTTACACATGTTTGATTATTAATAGATCAAAGTAGAGAATTACTAATGCTTTACAGGCAAGCACACAGTCCAGGGTCTTGGCAATAAAAAAAAAAAAGAGCCTTTGCAGTACTGCTCTTTGCCACCAGATGGGGTAGTTGCATTAGAAGCTACATATCATCCAAATCTAAAGATCTGCAAACTCACCTTTCTTGTCCCTGTTATTTTTAGGCTGATGATGAGCATTACATCCCTCGTGCAGTTCTCCTGGACCTTGAGCCCAGAGTGATCCACTCCATCCTCAACTCTCCTTATGCCAACCTGTACAACCCAGAGAACATCTACCTCTCTGAACATGGAGGAGGCGCTGGCAACAACTGGGCCAGCGGGTATTCACAGGTATTTGGAAATTGGATAAGTTAACAAAACCACATACTTCTAAATATTCTATTGAACTCGCGGAACAATTGTACCTCTTTTTCGTTCAGGGCAAAAAGATCCAAGAGGACATTTTTGACATCATTGATCGTGAAGCAGATGGCAGTGACAGCTTGGAGGCAAGTCTTGATATCAACACATTTTTCACCCTTGCTGTGTGGAATTTTAATAGAAATCGAATACATTTGTGTGGCTTAGTATTACATTGTCAAGATGTGAGGCCATGGCGCCACAATAGAAAAAGAAAGTTCATAGGACATTATATCAGTCTGTAATTGAGGATGAACGCAGTTCAGAATTCTACGGTAGAATATCATTTGATTTCCCTTCAAATGGCCAGATTGCCGATTGTTGTCTGTTTTTTTAACTCAATCTTTAGTGAAAAATTGTCCGACATATTCCCGTTTTTTGGTTAATATTCATGTAATGACTTGAATTTGGCTATTTCGGCCATAATGTTCTATTGACCCAATGCCTTCCATCTATAAATACCACATCAATAACCTCAAACTCTCAAGTCATCATGTAACCAGCAACAGGCCTTCTTTCTGTTAGCCATATCAGCATACGTTTGTTTTTACACCTTTTCTCAGAATCAGAAAAGCTTAAAATTGTCTGTGAACTTTCGCCACTGCTGCAGCCCACCAACTAACTAACCCTAACCCTAACCACTCGTAAAACAGCTCGTACGTTCTCCCTCAGAGTCGTTCCTCTGACCTTACATTAGCGTTTGGTGGGCGTGTTTGGCGTGTGAAATGGAGAGTAGGCTGCTCTGTGTATGTTGGCAGGGCGTGGCGTCTGGTGATAATAGCTGAGCTTGTGTAGAAGGCAGGTATTACATGGTTGTCTTTAGGGGGTGGTGGTGGTGGTGGGGGTGTACAATTGAGGTGGGGCAGCATTCCCATTTATATAACAGCCCAGGAAGGGAGGCATTTGCGCTGCCCACATGTGCAGCGTTTACAGGAAGCCCAACACATGGCCGTTGTGTATTGCTGTAAATGAGTAGTGTAAGTAATGAGTAACCTCTGTGTTTGTAGGGATTTGTCCTGTGTCATTCCATCGCAGGAGGCACAGGCTCTGGTCTGGGATCCTACCTACTGGAAAAGCTCAATGACAGGTTTGGAAACTTGCGTGGCTTGTGTGGAAAAGTCTTGGCATAATACGTTCAAACGGAGAATGAACAAAGTGCTCTCACAGGCTACGTTCACATGCGCAACAGCATCTGATTATTCAAATGGCATGCAAACCTCAAAATCTGATGCGAGGGAACATGATCTGAAAGAAATCAGAGGCGTTCGCTGTTCACTGACTACATTTCCTCTATTCATAAATCAGTTGCTATGTTAACACGCACACTAATAAATCTGATTATTATCTGATATCTGGAGTCATCAGATTATTGAAATGTCATGTGAACATTCTGTGGTTACTTGGGCACTCAAAAAACTGATTATTGGCAGATTTATTTGAGTTCTAAGATTATTAAAATCTTATGGCAACAGCAAAAACATCCAACGTCTTTCTGATTATGGTCCCTCAGAATTTGAACATAATTAAACATAGTTAAAGATCCAGAAATCAGATTGCTGGGCATGTTTTGAACTAATGTGGTGTTAAGACAAAAAATGAAAGAGAAAATGTAACAAATTAAAAAATCTATCTTAAAAATAATTGCACTTTTCTTCCAAATACAACTGTTACTTTGAGATTTCTTTTGGGATTGTATACACAACCCAAAAATCAGATCTAATTATAGGGTTATCTGATTATTCTAGTGATCAGATTTTTACAGGGCTTTGTAAATGTGCCCAGTGACATCGACTTCAGTTGTAACAACAATCCAATAGTACAATTTCTACTACTATTTTATTGTTTTCTTTTTTCTTTTGTACTTTATTGTCCTCAAAGGGAAATTTCCCCTTCTGCATTTGACCCATCCTTCAACCTGTACTTCTGGGCAGGCTTGTCGCAATTACACATTTTGGAGCGCGATACACTACAATATCACGATAAACAAAACGATAATATTGAAACTACTTTGTGCCACTGACACAAGAGCCCACAAGTTGGAGAATCCCAGTAAACCCTTTTCTAAATGTACGATATTGTCAAAAACAAGAGCTGTATTAAGTAAACAGCAGAATTAGTACTTACGAAGACTATAATGAGTCCTGGAAGTTACTTATTCAACCCTCTACTGCCCAAATCTTTTACAACTAAAGAAAATTAAAATCAAATCTCCACTAGTGGAAAGAAAAGGTACACACAATATATATTGAGCCCCAAAAATATTTTTTATTGAACAATGAATCCATCTGGGACACTAGACGATTTAAGAATGATCTGTGATTTAAAGACTTGACACAAAGTTTGCCGACCACAGAAATGAGGACTTTTTGTAACAATTGTTCGTCCGACTCTCACATGAAGCACAGCCTCACCGCAGTGAGAAGTGTCACGTGATCGAACACGCTGCAATGTAAGCAAATACTGGAGGATACGGAGCGAGTGTGAGCTGCCATTCCACGCGCTCTTACTTAAAGCCAAAAAGAAGAAACACGTGTGGATTAAACCTGCTTCTAACAGACACAGGAGAGCGCTGTATTCTCTGGAGGAAAGGAGTCTGTTTAACTTTAGAAATAACATGAACAGTGAGTGTAAGAGTTGTCACTCAGCAACACAGCCTAGCACTGTCTGGCTGCCCTTATTGGTCACGGTAAAGTGGCTGGAACCTCACAATTTAAGTTTTGCGAGCTGCGACCCGACAAATTGTCATACCAGAATCACATTTGACCCCACAGACTTGAGGAGTGCCACCACAAATAAACGCTGACGAGACTCGCTGCTCAAGACTCGCCTCCTCTTGTGTTCAGGAGCCTTAAATCGATATAATAATAATAAAAATAATCTTGACAGGCCTTCAGTTCCTCTGTTCAACAACAATATCCAGACCTTGATCTTGGATGTTGGTCATGAGTACCTAGCGAGCATGTTTTACGGTTTCGACTACTGCCTTACTTAATGTTTCTAAATAACTGCATTGTATACTGATTGAGTATCTATTGTATTTCATCTTCAGATACCCAAAGAAGCTGGTGCAGACGTACTCCGTTTTCCCGAACCAGGACGAGATGAGCGATGTGGTCGTTCAGCCGTACAACTCTCTGCTCACGCT
Organism: Chaenogobius annularis; assembly: GCA_015082035.1. Classification (NCBI taxonomy): domain Eukaryota; kingdom Metazoa; phylum Chordata; class Actinopteri; order Gobiiformes; family Gobiidae; genus Chaenogobius; species Chaenogobius annularis. The sequence goes on along the minus strand of BJKM01000455.1, from coordinate 83,654 downwards.
GAAGAGGCTGACACAAAACGCAGACTGTGTGGTGAGGACGGAGCGCTCTCAATAAGTCAGGATTAATCCAGACTTTGCTTTAGAACATTTTAACCAGCCAGAGTTATCTTGTAAACCAGTCCGAACAAGCTGAAAACGACACAAATGCACTGTAGACGACATGTTTGTGAGCAGGGGAAAAGGCAACACGAAACACTTTGAAAGAGGCATGCGATTGTTTGCCAAAACTGGGTCAGTCTGGGATGACACGGATCGAGCTTAATGGGTTTGATACAAAAGGAAGAGGCCAAAGGGCAAGAAATGCTAAAAACTTAAAACGCCATGTTGATTTTACACATCAAAACGATTACAGTTTAAGTATATATAATGGAAAATAAAAAGTTACCATTATAAAATACAGCAGACATGAATAGAAGTTGTTTATTAATGTTTATTGCCCATTACAAATTGAGCTTTTGGTGTTTTATAACATTATTTGAGGTCCAAGGACACGTCAAAATAAGAAAACATAAAAGTCAACGCATGAATACGGTAATTGTTCTGTTACACATTCAATCGAAAATAATGCAAAAAACGGCTCGTAAAAGATGGTAAGCGCCACACTAAAACTGAATTTCTCTGTGTTATTACACTTGCTATGATATTTCTATTGAAAATCATGATAAATGATAATATTGAAACTACTTTATGCCACAAGACAATCACCCTAAATCAGGATAATGTACAATAAATATGAGCTGTATTAAATGGCACAATGGAACACTTAATTCATTGAGTTCCACCTTCTTCACAATTGCAAAAGGTTCACATGATAAAGACTGTCCCTATCATTTACTGAACAAAAAATCAATATAGTGCTTGTCGTACATATTTTAGGCTCCAAAACATGCCACGAGCTGAGAGGAGAGCTTTTATGACTCTGATAGCGCAGTAATCACGTGACTATAACACTTGAAATGTTTAAATTGAGTCATTTTGATTAAAACTCTTTCGACTGTAAATGTGCTCCACCAGGATGTCCTCAACGCTGATCTAATTGAGTAAAAACCTCATACACTATATTCGTCAACTTATTTGTAATCGATGAATCTGCTTTTACCCAAATGGCACAAGAAACATGTAAAATTTGGGTTTTTGTCTTTAAGTGTACTCAACACTTTGGCTTCATCTGGGTCAAATACAGTGAAACGCTTATATTCTCTGACCTTTCGCAATTTAAACATTCATCGATTAGCAAAGTAATTATCACTACCATTAAATACAATCTAAGAACCATGTGTAAAACCAGTACGTGAGTAATATTCTGTTGTGTACATTAAAGACAGGTTTTTATGATTTTCAAATTTTGACTTTATTTGGTGTATTTTTTTTACGTGTTATAATTTACAGGGGTGTCAAACTCATTTGGGCCGCGGGCCGAATTTCGATGCTCAGGCTGGGTCACGAGCCAAACATAACGTGAAAAATGAAACGATAAAAACTATAATAAATAAATAGCTTTATATAGCCTGGTAATAGTTCTTTGGGGACACTGTTGCACAAATCTGCAGCAGGGGAAAGAGTCCATATTCATGCAGCAGCAGGAACAGGAACATGGACTTATGGGTTTTGACAATTCTCTTTAAAAGCTGAAGGTAAATTCACAAAAAATGCGTTTTAGGGACTTGTAATAAAGCAAAAATGTCCGGGCAGAATCTATATAAAAGTCCTATTCATTTTTCATTTTGGGTAATTTTTTACTTGTGGGTTTGGAGCACAAACTGACCCTGATGCTTCCCAGAATTATTTATTTGACTGGAAATAAGAGGGTTGAAGCTTTATATTTATGTACAGCATATCAAGCAGCTCACTGCTGGGACGCACTAAGCGTAAGGGCGAATCCCTTCCCACTCGTGGGACGGCGGGCCGTATTAAAACGTCTGGCGGGCCACATTTGGCTTGCGGGCCTTGAGTGTGACACATGCGATTTATACCAATCAAGTCGCTATTTATGGAGAAAAGTTGAAAAATCTGCCGAAAATTACAGGAAGTGACGTCACACTTGGGACACTCATTTTGTAAAAGGTTTATGCATAATTTACACAAAAGAAGCTACTTTTTTGACCGTCTAAACATTAATTCAACAAAATAAAGCTGCTCTCATATCTTTATTTGTCAAAAAAAATTGTGACATTAGATGCGTTTTGGCCCAGCGATTGATAGGTAATTTCCTATCATGATCAATTACAAACAGGAAGTACAATTTATAAACCTAAAAAATGTCTAATTAAAACAAAAAAAAGTTCTAATACAATTTTAAAAAGCTATTCTGGGATATAGTTTAGCTACATTTAAAATATATTTATCTTAACCATAACCATATTTGGACAATTCTGTTGCGATAATTAAAATCGTTATTATTTAATGGTATTATTCATTTACTTTCCAGGCACAAAATGTCAAATGTCTTCCCTAGAACTAATAAACTAACTACTACTACTACGCCAGCAGAGTGGGGCTTTGTAAATAGTGGTTAAATTAAATCTAGCTCCTAAACTGATGATGCTATTAGAGGCCTGGTCTGTGCAGTGGCTTTTCCTCTCTAATGCAGACTTCCTTGAGGGTCTTGCATAAGCCCTTCACGTTGATTAGATCATTCTGGGAGCTAATGGAATGCCTTGAATTGGCCCTCCTGTTGTGGCTGTACACTGAGCCTTTATGTGCAGCGAGCTCAACAAACAACGACACTGTAGTTTCACTGCGACATCTTCTTTTACATCCTCCTTTCCTCGGACATTAGAGCAGTGTGTCGCCTCTCTCTGTTGTCGAGCTGTAGACGACCTTCAGCTCTTGTTTTTATTTGGGTTGGACAACACAATTCAGGATCAGAATGACTTTTATTCGTCCCCAAGTGGAAATGATTTTGTTTACAGACACGCGGCCGGCCAGCAGAATTAGTATCACAATAAGAACAACAGCCTTTTAACAGCTAATCCAAGAGTAAAATCAGAAGATATCTACATTTAACTCAACTGACTTAAATTTTGTCACAGTATTTACATATTTGCATGTAACATTTGAGCTGAAATTTATTACAACACCAAAACTACATGTATTGTTGATTTTGTTCGGTTCGTTCTAAAATGGACATATAATGCAATTGTCACAATCAATATTGCGATAAAAATGTACCAAATGTAAACTAATGATCCATGAACGTCATAGATTATAACTATGCAGCAAACAAAAGCATAATATGTCGTCTTTAATGCAAAAAAGTTTAACAAATTGCAATCATATGTTTTTTAAAAAATTTAATTAGATTAACTCTGTCAATGTTTTTCTTGCAATTTCTTTTTTAAATTTCATTGATATGTTTGTTTTCTTCTACAGCGCACACCTAGCATCATTGTTTTTAATTCATATTATACTGTATGTGTCTTTTTATCAGGTGGTATTGGATAACACGGCCTTGAATCGCATCGCCACGGACCGGTTACACATCCAGAACCCCTCCTTCTCTCAGATCAATCAGCTGGTGAGTGAAACATCCAGCTGTTTTTCCCCACTTCTCGCTTGGCACCTTTTTTAGTGACAAGTGACGTGATAATGACAGTGATTCTGAAACTCGTTCAGCAGGTCAGTTGTGTCGTTAAGTCGCACGTGGCTGTACTTGTCTGTCACTTCGCCCCCTCGTAATCTTTTTGTTTGTTTGTTTTTTCTTTCACAGGTGTCCACGATCATGTCTGCCAGCACCACCACCCTGCGATATCCCGGTTACATGAACAACGATCTTATTGGGCTCATAGCGTCCCTGATTCCGACGCCGAGACTCCACTTCCTCATGACGGGATACACGCCTCTCACCACCGACCAATCGGTGCGGGACTGTATTTAAGATACATTTACAAATTCACTGTGTCATCTTTTGTTTTATGAGATGGTACAGTGAGATTTTACACCCACAATAAAAAAATTTTTAACAGTAATCAACAAAACTGTCACCTAAATAATGTTTTATTATTTTGTTTAATCTACTAGCATCCGGAGCTTTCCATGGGGGACATTGTAACTTCAAAAGCTCCCATAGAGGCATTAAGATCAGCCCTTAGAGTTTGTAAAGATTAAATTAAAGTAAAGATTATAAAGCGCCAAACTTTATAATCTTATACTTAACAAGATTTTGACGGATTGCACTGGATGATTTGTCGCTATCTAATTTATTATAGTTCAAAGTTCAAAAAATAAGGCAAAATTAGAATTTACACAGCAATCTAGTTTACTCAAATGCTAAATAAGATACAAAATCCCTTCTGTAAATGTTTTTGCATCTATAATGTGAAGAAAACAAGATGTTTAAACCTGGCTCTACCTATTTACTGTATAATATCATTTTTTTCATATCTTAAAACATTTCATGATGACATACATTTACTTCTTCCATCCATGCGAGTAAACTGCAGACGTTTCAGATTGATATCTAAGAATGCATTGTCTTACCTTTTTAGAAAAACAAAAACACTTTCATTCACACAGTTTGTAGATTACCCTTTTGTGACCACCCCACTTTAGAAAAAAAACTCCCTGCAGATAAATGTATCTCCTTTCTTTATTCACTACATATCACATTTAAATGAGATGTGTTGCTACTTCTCTAATCTTTATGGTTTAAACAGTTTCATCCATTTGTGTGTTAGGTCGCCAGCGTGAGGAAAACCACTGTGCTGGATGTCATGAGGAGGCTCCTACAGCCCAAAAATGTGATGGTGTCCACGGGACGAGAGCGGCAGCCCAGCCACTGCTACATCGCCATCCTCAACATCATCCAGGGAGAAGTGGATCCTACACAGGTATGAACCTGGACATGGGGCAGAAGGGAATGGCAGGGCTGCATTTTGAGATGTTGAAAGCCAGTCATTCCCAAAGGAACTTCCTTTAAGTATCCCTGGGTACATTGTATTACTTATGCACTTGGTATTCATGTATTTTTTCCCTAGGGCTACATCAGAATTACAACTAGACTAGGACTAAAACTGCATTTATATTTGCACATTGAAAAGACTTTGATTGGCAGTGCTCATTTACTCGAGCAACTTCAGGAAATTGTACTTTTTGAGATCGATTTTTGACACCATATTTTTGCTCTTACTTGTATGAGAGTGAAAGTAATAGGTTTGAAGTACTTTTAGTGACTAAGAGTGTTGGTTCCTCTTTCCACTATAAGGAAATCTAGTCAAAAGTGTCAAAAGCTTTATGTGGACAAAATGAAAGGATTTGAACATTTGTGTTTCTTGCGCCGCTCCTTCAGACAAAACTTTAAATAATGCATAAAATCCGGTATTTTCAAAGGACACAAAAATGAGACAAACTAAATCATGTATTTAGTTTGTCTCATTTTTGTGTCCTTTGAAAATACCGGATTTTATGCATTATTTAAAGTTTTGTCCTTCAAATCACGTTCAATTTAAATGATGAATCAGATGATTCTTCCAGACATTTACTCTTACTTGAATAATAGTCCCCCCCCCGTAGTCTCTGTACTTTTACTTTTTTATTTCATCACCTTTGATTACAATAATATCTGAACTTAACTTTAAATCATTTTTTATTGAAATCATTTATTGAAATTCTTAACATTCTTACATGAATCACCTTTTTGAAGCTTTATCACTAGCAATTTGCATTGTACTTTTAAGTGGGCCTGGGCACAGCTTTAAAATGTAATAAAAACATAGTTATGAATGTAAACTCAACTGTTTCTTGTTTTTAGGTGCATAAAAGCCTCCAAAGGATCCGTGAGAGGAAGTTGGCGAGTTTTATCCCATGGGGTCCGGCCAGTATCCAGGTGGCCCTGTCCAGACGATCCCCGTACCTGCCCTCGGCCCACAGAGTCAGCGGCCTCATGATGGCAAACCACACAAGCATCTCGAATGTGCGTTCATTCAGTTTAATTCTGTACTTCAGCCCGATATCGCAGCAGCGGGGCTTCACTAAATAAGTTATCACCGCGACCTGCTCGGTAGTGTGTATTTAGGCCCTCTCTGATTTATGAGCAGACAAAACCAGCCCCTGCGTTGGTCTCTACTCGGTCCTGGAAGGCGTGATCTGATTTAAAGCCACTGTTAAAGAAGACCTCGGGGGATTTTTACATAAATTAGATTTTGGATTGAGATTCAGACACATGAGCCTATTTCCTCTTAAACCTATAAACATTTTCAGCCTTTCTGGAAAGTAAGTGTCATGTGATGTCATTATGTCATTTCATGTGCGAGGAGGGGAACAATGCTTTAGGTGTTATTACAGCACCAGAACTTAAATATATACGTGAGCAGGGGGTTTCCAGTCAAATAGGTCTGTCCCAGATGAGTTAGTGTTTCAGCTTCTCCCAAACATTACCAGCGTGAAAGCTTTTGTTCTGACCTTAGCTTTAAATGTCTGGGTCTTTTGCCGCTAAGATTACTTACCGGTGAATAAAAATAAATGCATGCTACAGACTTTGACCTTTTACAAAACAAAACCGTTCATCCAGGTGGTACTTTCTGTTTTTAAATCACATGTGGAATTAGGAGTTTCAGGGTCTGAAAAGTAGGGCTGAAAGGAGTTAATTTAATAATTGTAACTAATGCATTTTTGAGATAATCATCATTGAATTTAGTAATCAAAAAGTTGGCACCAAAACATGTCATGTGCTGAGAGAAGAGGTTTTATGGATCAGACAAAACAAGAACTGCATCAAAATGACACTGAAGACACTTATGTTTTTGTCTGCAAATGTATTCCATCAAGACAGCATCACTTGACTTGTCTGAGTGAAATTTAGTAAAAATCACATTAATCATGACGAATCGCTAAATTAAATGAAGATCAAAATAATTGTTAGTTACAGTCCTACGAAATCATTTGGATTTGGGGAATTGTATTATTAGTTGCATTAAAAGGCACTGAAAGTCTTGCATTTCTAGGTTTTCTTCCATGTTAATCCTGAATTATTATCTTTTCTCGTTTATTCCCCAGTTGTTTGAGCGAACGTGTCGGCAGTACGACAAACTCCGGAAACGTGAAGCCTTCCTGGAGCAGTTCCGTAAAGAGGACATCTTCAAGGAGAACTTCGACGAACTGGACAACTCGCGCGAAGTGGTGCAGCAGTTGGTCGACGAGTACATCGCCGCCACTCGCCCCGACTACATCTCCTGGGGAACGCAGGATCAGTAATCTTCATATGAAACAATCCACCCATAAATGTTTAGCTAGTGTTTTCCAACTCGTTTTACAAGCCCCACTTGTAAAGATTTTTCTTCATGTGTCTTAATACAAACAGGTGCTTGGCAGTAACGGCTCCGAAACACGTTTATTTCTTGGCCTGTGCGCATGCGATAGTGTAGCGGGCTTGTGTTTTCAGAAAGTGGGAGGGATTTTAATGCCTAGAAGTTATAACCAAATGGAAAATGGAAAAGAACATAATTATTTCCTGCTGAGCCATATCCTGTTTCCAAGATTATAAAAAAACAAATAGTCCCAATAGCAAGTTTAATGTTTCTTCCTGGTGTTTATTGAATCAGTTTTCCCCTTTTGACAAAATACATGTTGCCTTGTCTGGCCTATTTTTCTACTCTATTTATCGTTTTGTGAGTATAATTTACAGTTTACGGTTGTTTGCCTTGACTTTGGGGAGTGGGATTGAACAGGGTTTGGGGTTAACGCAGGGTCTTGCTTCCCATTTCGTACCTGCTTTGTCACCGTTTGTGCGCTGCTATAATACAACACCTCTCGTTCAGACAATGACCATGAAGAATGTGACTTATGGAAATGTTATTTTGTGGCCAGAAAAAGTCCAGACACCAGCCATTCATAGAGCACTTTGGACAGTTAAAGTAATACGTTAAATTTCACTCTATGCTTGTAAATATACTGTGTTTTTTCTGCATTGTGTGTCATCTTAAATACTGCTTTATGTCGCTTTGCCTGTTGGACCTGTTTAAAGTGAATAAACTTTTTCCAGTATTTCCACATCATACATTAGGTAAACTAAGCCACCTGTCAAATGGGCCAAACTATTACTTTCTCCTAACTTTGTGTTGGATGCCAGTCATTGTACCGAGTTAAGGCTCATTGCCACAGGGGAACGCGAGAGGCACTTAGCAACGCTTACTCGACCTGCTATTGTTGTCAACCAGAACAGCTACATGGGAGGTAGCACTCAGCTGGCGCCAAATGTCAAGTTTCTGTCAAATGTGCCTGGGTTGTAAACAATGGTCAACCCCTGACCAGTGAAAGGACAAAATTAGGGAGTGTCTTTTTGGGACAGCAACAAATGTGTTCAAATGGAGGCTTTTATTAATTACGTACAGTATTTATAGTTTTTATTGCACTTCCAAGTTAGTTAAAAACAAACAAATAGTGCAATGAACTATACACTCATTAACATAGAAAGGTACCATGCAGCATACAAACAAGCCTAATACAAAGCAACTTCCGCAGTTTCTTCTTTACAAACACATGGTTGGAGCTGCCTGCAGCTGCAGTAGAAAAAGCAAGGGCCCTGTGTGTTCACAGGCATAAGGCTGACTGTGTCAAGGCCTTTCATGGTGACAAGATCAAGTATAACATTTGAGGCTACAACGTATTAGAAAAGCATGATTTTCTGGCTGACACTGTTGTAGAATTGCTATTAAATTTACTGTAGCACTTTATTTAACAGTACAGTAATAGCACAATAGAAACAGTATGGTACAATATGTGGTAACTAAAAGTGTACTAATTGAAATCTGACATCTGTATTTCTACATTTTCTAATGGTGATCCTAACCCAGTATGAAGCTTGTAAATTACCAAGTAACATGACTAGTATTAGTATGGAAGCTACAAAATGCATCCATCACTTGTTATCCAAGTTAACATCCTATGACCATGCTATTACAGTGCTGTAAAGTAAAGTGCAACTACATTTACTCTCGTAGAATTACAACATATTTAGGTAACCTGCTGTCATAAAAGCTTATTAAAAATCTTTGGTCCGTATCAAACCTGGGACTTTGGCTTTAGAAAAGAGGAACAGTGAACACAAAGAGAGCTACAAAGGATTTCTACAACTGAAGAGAGCCAATTGCATTTATGGCTCAGACCAGTTCAACAAAACAGGAAAACACATTTACACGCAATTAAGACGTAGTGACAGTAAAAAACATGTATAAATAAAAAAAAAAGGGCAATTGTAGCCACGTGGGGAAAGCAAAGCAATATGTCGTTATCTTTTAAAGGCTCATTTATAATCTACAAATTATATACAGTTAAAAGTAACAAAAATTAAAAGCACCAGTTATTTTTTAGCAGAGCTGCAGCTGACACAAAACAAGTCAAGTGTTAACCGTGACAAGCAGCACGACAAAGGACAAAATCAGAGCATTTTTTGGTGTGAACGACAGCGTGTAGAAACAGCTCCACAGTCCTTTGGTTTTCTGGTGAAACATTTCATCTACTCCATCCTCAAGCAGGAAGTAGATCTCGTGATTAAAATTACACACACGCACAGCTGATTTTCCCGAGAGTCTTCATGGCCCGCCGAAGTGACTTTTCTGCTACAAAGTTCAACATCTGTTTCCAGTTCTAGGATCACATGGCTTACTGCGTCAACAGTTCCAGGTAATGCAAGCCTCTGCCCGGGACCTTATGAAAACTCATGCTCTCCAGTGAACATTAAGAGGGGCGCCCAACGAGAGAGGGAGAGAGATCGAGTGGGTGAATGTGTATCCATGTGTTTGTGAAGTCTCTAGGCCTTCTAGGAAAAAGGCTGGAGCAATATGGCACACCTACTTAAAGGAGTCAAATCAAATGTAGAGTTTTCAAGGCAGTGGTTCTCAAACTGTGATATTATTGGTGGTAGGCAGAGATTATCTGGTGGTAAGAACTAGGAACCTTACAGTACAAGTACTCATTTAGTTCTACTTTGTTTGGGACTTTGGACCAATCAGTTCTGGCTTAAGCACAGTTTAGTCCTGGCTCAGTCCTAATTTAGTTCTGGTTTGTCCATCTTTAGCCGTTATATCTTCTAGTGTTCCAGATTTAGTCATGGTTGACTTTAGGTGTGGGTGATATTGACAAAAATGAATATCTCAATACTGTTTTGGAAAATGTTTTTTGTAAACGTCTTGTTTGAGGTTCACACACCAAATGTAAATGGACCATAAAATTAACCACAACAAGGCAGAAATATCCCTTCACACCCTTGCAAAAGATGTTTCTGACCTTCTGAGGTGATTTCGAATAGGTTTAATTAGAGACAATACACGTGATATTCTAATTTTGCATATCTCCAAAACAACATCATAATTGTGTTTATATACTGTATCTCCCACACCTAGTTGAGTCCTGGTTTAGCCTTGGTTTATTATGTCCTAAATTAGTCATGGTTAAACCCTCATTAAACTCAAAATCGTACTTGTAAAAAGTTTCAGAACAACTCAAGTCGATACCACAGTTTTTGGTGCCATTCGTTTTAAATGCTGCTACAGTACATCTCACATTGTAGAAGGGATAAGGTGTGTGCGTGACGGGCTGGAGCGGGGGGGGCGCTATGCGTGTGACACCTCATCACCGACCACATTGGTTTCTGTGGCTTCCCCCCCCCCCCAAAAACAGCACCACTCGCCTCGCTCCCTCCCCCCCTTCAAGTCTCTATCGCTCCTTCAGCTCCAACGCTCGGGCCGAGGGTTTATTTTCACGGATGGGGAGTGAAAACAGCCCTCTCTTTGTTTTGGCTGCTGTGCTTTTCCCAGTGGAGGAGCGCTGGAGGAGGTGGGGCCTAAGAGGACCACGTGAGTAGGTGGGACGGGACGAGGTTGAAGGAGAAACGGGGAGGGGGGATGGTAGAGTAGAGGGTCTCAGACTGGATGTGAAGGCAGCTCCAGGAGGGCAGACGCTGGCATTGGGGTCAAGTGATGGTCCCGCGTGATGTCTGCCTCGTCCACTTTGCCTCGCTGTCGACGGGTGGCGCTGAAATATGCGTTCATCAGCTGCATGATCTCAGTCAGCTGGAACACAGAGAGAGAGAGAGAAGAGGAGAAAGGACAAGGGTCAGATGGGTGGCAGGCGGAGTGTCGAAGGGCGGAGGGGGTGAAGTCATCCAGCTGTGAGAAAACTGGGATCATCCAAGAACTGAGCGCGATGTTCCTTTGGCAGAATCGTACACTCTACATAAACATGCCAAACTTACAGATGAAATGTCAGAAAATGTTCCCATGATTGCAATTGAAAACCTGTCTGTTCCATTCCTACACGTTTTTTTCAGTGTCACACAATCAATGATCACCATGTGTGCACAGGGATGTCAAGATTCTTCTGTTCCTCGATAATCTTGATTAGTAATTTCTAATCATTCTGCACTACATTTATGTTTACTTTTATAGGAAGTGCTTTTATCGGTTTGTTTATGTCATTTCAACTTTATCAGTCAGAAAGTTTAATTTAATCAATTTGGTCACACAATTGAGAAATTGGGATATATCAAACTTATTTCTTTTGGTTCATGATTTTAAATGTGACTTCCCTAGACACAAACGTACAATGTTTGTATTAATAGTCTTTCCTTTTATGCGCTTTCGGATTTGAGAAGTTGCTTAAGATTCCTTTTTCGTGGCGTCAAACATTAGCACTTTTAGTTTTTTGAAAAGTTTGCCATTTTTATTGAACCACTCATCTGTTACTACTGTTCACCATGATTAGTACTACAATGCATGTTCATTTCTTGCCTCATTCACTTATTCTAAACATAAAATGTAAGATCTAAAGCAGCATCCTAAAGCATATTCCCGCCAAAAAAACATTTCCGCAGATAATAAAATCTTGCACATTTGTGTCAGATGACGATAAGGACTAAAAATGTTAGAAGTACTAGACTCTCCCAGCCCTCCTCCAAAGCGCCTGAGCTTGCAATAAATAAATAAAAGCCACTTTTGTGCCCCAAGAGAGATCACAGAGGGATTTCTGTTCACTGTGGGAAGATGCAGTCAAATCTAAGCAGTGAAAGGCTAGATTTGTTCTCCGTGAAAAAAAAAATCTCTGTCTTGAAAAGTAGATCCATGCTTCTGAGAAATGTTTGGCCTAATATTTTAATCTAACCACTGCAGTAAAAGGCACCCCCAGTAACCATTTAACGGCAGGAAGTACCAGTTTTGGTGGTTAGTGATGGTCAGCGGTCAAGGGCCAGGTTGTGTGTGCTCTCTTTTTAGGCCAAATTAATGAGTGTTTTTAAAGTGGGTCGGAGCTGGCGGGAGGAGGGCATCATGAGCCAACAGTGTTCCTTTAACTTCCTGTGCACAACACAGCACTGTGATAAGAGCTGTTTACATAGGATGAAGTTTCACTTTAGTGCAGAAAATGCTCAAAGAAGAAACCACTTAATATACAGAGACGTTTCCTCCTGAGTTCTATGTCTTAAAGTACCTTGGTTGTTTCAAACAGCAGGTCTCGGTCTCCCGCTGTGATCTTGAATGTATTGCTGTCGGATACACCATAGGAGCAGATCTGGCCGTAGGGAAAGGACTCCAGCGCCTCAGCCTCGCCCTGACGGTACAAAGACACCGATGTAGCAGCTACACCCAGCCACAACTTTTGGGAAAAGTTCCCTGTCGAACTCTGGAGGGAGAAGTAAAAAGTTTATTCACCCCAAGTCGACATCTTACAATGCAATTACTATCGAGAAAAGGAATGACAGCCTGCGGTAAAAACAAAACATTTACCCAAGTTACTCACAATATAAAAGTCCACTTCATACAGAGTGCATCCAAAGCCTGACCACTGGCGTGCAATAGTGAGGTAAGCGGCCATACTGTCCAAGCGGCTGTAGCCAGTCAAACCCTTCCAGCGCTCCAAGATGGAGGCCATTACAACAGTGGCCTCCTCTTTGAGGCGATTTCGCAGACGCAAGTCCTGCTCCACCTTCTGCTTGTGCACCGCTGTCCAGAGAGTTCCTGAGAGGAGGCCCGAGGGAAAACCTGTCCCGGGGCAGCCCTGAGTGGGCACTGTGCAAGGAGGAAGTCCTGGTGGGGCAGTGAGAGACATGAGCACTCTGGCCTCCAGCATGGGCCCAGGGAACAGCTCATCTAAAGGGGGGCAGGGGGCGTGAGTGCTGAAGTCTCCCATGAGTGACTGGAGTCTCAGAGCAGCCAAAGTCTGCAGGTCCTCTTCACACGTGGGCAGCTGGCCCCGCACCACCATCTCATGGCACTGAAGCAAGTGTTCCAACACCAGGGAGAAATATGAAAGACATCGGTTAGTAGGTATCCCAACAGTGCCATCAATCCATTCTGACCCACCCTGCTTTATTTAGTCCTATAACATTTTATGTAAACCCAGAGGAACAATGTCCTACAAGTTGGCCTGTTGGTGCTGGCTGCCTTTGGCCTGTGAACAGCACTGCCAGTTCTCTCATACTTTTATTGTGATAGCAGCCAGTTATAATTTCTAAGTATAGACACAACTCAATGAAATACAAGCCTGCAGAACCATAAATTACATCTCTGCATCAGTACTGAAGTGGACCCAATCAAAAAAGAATCTAGTATGGTTGTGTTGGATTCATTACCTGCTCAAACAAGAAGAAATACTCAATGCTGTCCACAGATATGCTGTCTGCATCTAGTAGACAGTAGAGCTTGAAACACAGCTTCCACTGGGATTTGGATTCGGCCTCTTTCGCAGAAAAACTGTTTGAAAAGAGAATTAAAGATTAACAAACATAACGAAGGCTTTTTTTTCACACCTCTCTAATATGGCTCTGTCTGTTATAGAGTGTAATATTCTTTGGTGACACTTAGTTTCATGTTTATCTTGTCATTTCTAAGGCTATAAGGACACAGACACCTACGCCTTCCCAAACAACAGTGATCTCTTTGATTCCTCTCAGGTCTCTTATCATCCTGATTGTACCTTGTGCAACTAAATTACATCAGCTTTACCTTGGATAACCATGCTTTTCCCGACAGCTCCTGAAACACTGCTGTTCCCAGGAAAGTGTTATGTTTAACCACAAAAGTAGACAAGGACACTGGTTATCGAGCACACATAGTTTTAAGCGCAGTGGCTCTCAAACTGAGGTGTGTGGCTGCTGCTGAACTGCAAATGGCATGATAGAACTTAAAAGTAGTCTTTTGGAAAAATGTCATTGTCCTTTTTCTGACAGATTCATTTCACATTACACAAATCCCATGTATTTCAGAGTATGTTTGGGAAGATTTAAACTACAGGGTTGGTAGCAGCATGGAGACTGGGTATTCATTGTTTTCAGAGGACACTACATTTCCTGCATGCATTTAAAGGCATTTACCCACATGTGCTGTCAATTTTTTTCATGTCTGTGGTTTTTTAGTCCGGATTTATACCCATTTGAGTTCAATTCTGATCCAACTTCAAAAGCCGCAAATATTTTCTGATGATGTTTTGTTGTGCATTTCTTGACGCAATAGGCTAGGACACAAACTAGAGTTAATAATATATAATCCAGCTGCAGCACATTCTTCAAACAAGTGACAAATAACTCGAATTCCTGGCACACTTGAACTCCCTTGATAATGTCTCAGTGCGTCGGCTGAGGTTTACAGTTTCCCGGCCTTGTCGATGTGTTTTTACAAGTTCGAGGTCAGCGTTTCAGTTTGTCGTACCTGGTCAGGATGTCTGCGACGAGGGCACTACCGGACACAGGCTGCTCCCACAGTGGGTTCTGCTCGTACAGTGCAAATGTGTTTTTACTGTCCTGCAGGTTGAGTTTCTCTTGCATCCTTCGCACCACCTGTGTACAAGAAGATGGGAAATGTGAAGACAAAAGTGTACTGTAAGTAATTAGTAATGATTCAAACACACAACAAACCCTCACAGAATGTCATCAACTAAAAATACATGATCTGAAAATGGTACTAACAGACAAAGTTGTGTCCAATGGTTAAGAGTCAGCCTCTTAGTTAGCATAGTTACTCTGAGTTACATTGCATAGTATGGTTGGTGAGTAATCCCTATTACAATGGGGCTATTCTTTCCTCTAATGTCCTTCCCAGACAAACCTGAGCTGTGACTGATGTAACTGATGTAACTGATGTAACTGTTGTAGCATATTCGTCTTTCCACTTTATTGGTCTGAATCTATGTCAAAGTCAAAGCAGTCTTTAATGTCAGGTCATCGATAGTTTCTGGGTGGCCTTAAGTGACAGTAAATGTCAAGATGTGTGTAAACCAGTGATCGAAGAAGTACCACACTTAAAAGTGCAGTAATGTAAAAATGTAAAAATGTAAAAAAGTAAAACATACAGAAGTCTACTTTAGTTCAGTTACATGTAAAAAAAAAAAAAAACACACACAAAAAAACCGTTCAGAGTAAAAAATAAATGATGAATGAAATGTGATCTTGATAAAGTATTTTTTTTTTGTCAAATCTATTTATAAAAAAATAGAAAATGTTTACTCAAAGTCCAGACTTGAACTCTCAACCTTTATAGGAATAGTATGCAGAAGTATCCACAGTAAAATGTACAATAGCAAAGTACAGATATAAGTACAGTACTTTTACTTTTGTACTTTGTTCCTTTCCACCACTGAGAACAACAAAATGTAAATATATATATTACTAACAATTTGTTATTTATTTTTTGTATTGGACTTTGTACACAACTGACATGACAAGAAACGCATGTATATTTCATCAGTATCAGTGACTCAAACCTTTCCCACCAACTACCAGCTAAGAAAATATTTGGCCCTTCAAGTATCTCCAGATCTGAACCAGGCCCTTGAAAGAACTAAACCAGGCCGAAATTTGGGCTAAACAAAGTGTAAAATAGGTCACGAGTAGTATAGTCACAAAACAAATACCGGTACTAAAATTATAAATTGGATTCAAGTTTGATAAAAATATACAAATAAAATAATGTAACATTTAAGATTCCGCACTAAATAATACTATGTTCTCTAATAGTACCATGGTTGTTTACTAGCTCTGATATAGACCAAGACCATTGTAAAAAGTATCAATATTTATCTAATTTTGATACTAGTTTTTGTATTTTTGATCATATTTTTGACAATCTTAAGTAGTTCTAAACAAGAACTAATCCAAAGTCACACAAACACATTTCAAAATCAAACATGTGTACCCATACCACAGTTTGAGTACCACTGGTCTCAGTAAAAAGTCATGGGAACCGTCCAAAAGAAGTTTAAACAAAAAAGAACAAACTCTGCCCGCTCACCTCATTAGCCGTAGTGTGTGAACTGACGTAGAGCTGGCAGGAGCCGGGCCCAGGGTAATGCACCGTGCACAACATCTCCTGCCTGTTCATCAACATCTGGATCTCCTCCCACGACGGCACACACTCGCGACACTTGGTCTTCTCCAGGGCCTCGCTGATGAACGACGCATAGTTGTCCATCTCCGACTCGGGACTTTGGCTTTGAACCCTGCGAAAAGGAATAGGCGTGAGTGGTCTGTGTTTACACTATGCACTATGTCACTTTTCTGGTATCTATCTCATTTATTCAATTACAGGAACTTTTATTGCTCAAAAATAACTATTACTGTGACTCCATAGATCTGACTGATAACTTGACCTGGTGGTGCTTGTCCCCGTCAAGATACTGTAAATAAGATACTTTGGAACAGGGCTACAACGCTGGTGGCGGACCCAGCACCAGAAAAGTCACACAGTGCTCCTTTCTGTTCATTTTTCCAGCTAGACATGTTCACATCAAAAATAGACAAACACATGCTTGTTTTGCTAATTTTCAAATTCTCATGCTTCAATTAGGACTTTTGCGTCATCTTTGACTTCAGCAGGGCTTTTTATTTTCTTTGGAGCGTAGCTTGAAAGTCAACGAGGCAAAGAATGACTAATGTTCTCACTTTGGCACTTAAAAACTTGAAAGGCCCATGATCCGTCTTCCCTTCAAAGTAAAGGAAAATGGCTTAAAAACATGTTTGACATTGGGTAGTGTGCTAAACAGGAAAAGTTGTTTCCGCTGTCGTGAACCATAGCGACCCGCCACTTCCTCCCAACTGAGAATCCAGGGGCGCAAGGTGTGTGCATGTATGCTAAAAAAAGATACTTGAAAGGCACGCAGACAGCTACATCAAACATAGGCCGTGAAAGGTGTGAAATACAACCTTGTGTTTTTAGAGTCTTGGGTAAACACAGAAAAAATAGGAAGGAAACTATTATCAAATGGCCGTCCTCCCAAAGAACACAGAAGTGGGACAGAAGCAGAAAGGTCCTCTCATTCCCTCCAATGTCTCAGTCTCTCATAACTGCAGAGCCACAGGGTGGGATTTGTCCTGCTGAAATATAATTAGGAATGTTCCACTGACTTGGACTGATCCAGCCAGTGCCCCTCGTCCCTCCACCTCCTCTGCTCTCCTCTCGGCTTCCTTCCTTCAGGCCTATTGGCTCTGACAGCAGACATTCCCCGGGGGTTTCTCTGGGCATTTTGGAAGAGAGCGAGAGGCTGAGAGGAGGAGAGAGAGAGGAAGAGAGGGAAAGGATAGTAAGAGCTTTCTGTCCCTCTGACTCGCCCATGAGAGAGAGACAGAAAGTGGAACGAGTGAGCGAGAAACAGACAGAGAGAGAAAAAGACAGAGAAACCGAGAGGTGAGCGAGAATGAAAGAACAGAAGGGGGGATAGAATGAGAGGAAAGATAAAGAGGGAGGAAAAACAGAGGGACGAGGACTGAGAGAGACAGAGAGAGAGAGAATGGAAAAGGGTGAGGGAGAGAGAGATGAAGAGAAAGCGAGGAGAGGGGCAGAAAAGAGAAGGGTGGTAAGTGAGAGCAGAAGACGGAGAGAAAGAAAGCACAAGATTAAGGAGGGAAAATAATCAGAGAGCAAAAGAGAGAAGAACAGAGAAAGAGAGAAATGGAGAGAAAGAGCTGAATAGAGAGGGCGAGAAAGATAGATGAGAGGGAGAAAAAGGAAACGATGGGGAGTGAGAAAAGGGGGGAACGTGTGAAGGCGAGGGAAAGAGATGGCGAGAGGGCTGGGGAGTGAGAAGGGGGGCTGCAAGAGGGCGAAAGATACAGAGGGAAAAACAGAAATAGATGAGGAGTAAGAGAGAGAGGGGCTGCGAGAGGGAGAGAGAAAGAAAGAAAGAGAGAGCGATGGATAAAGGAGGGGAAAGAATCAGAGAGAGAGAGAGGAGCTAAACTTTCTGGGAGCACTGCCCAGTCTCAGTCTGCCCAGCTGCACCGATCCAGAGTTAGGGGCTGCGTGAGAGCAACAGCAACATGTATCCAAACACACAAGCGGCGCGTTTCGTGGCATTTACACGGTGCGATCGCATGCCACCGCTCAATCGGCTGCTTCGTGCCGATTCCCGGTGCCGACTGGGCGCGGTGAAGGACAGAACATCCACGGCAAAAGATCCAGTTATAGCGCGAACATCTTTAGATTAGCACGCAAGACGGGAGGCTAATTCAAACTCGCGAATCCGGGCCAGGAATATTTGATGTGTCTGAGGGGAACGTGCTAACAATGTGAAAGCAAATCACACTGCTATATCTAAACTGGTGAGTTTTGCTGGCGCCTGGGTTCGGTCCACTGTCTAGACCCGAGATGTTTCTGTAGCTACGCGCCGCCGCTGCTTTAGCCGCTATACACAGCGCCGTTCAGTTTTATTTAGACTTGCACGATTGCCAGCACCTGGAAAGGCCATTATGAGTTTACACTGTCGTTATTATTTTAAACTGTCAACTTGACGGGCAGTCGGGACTCTTTCGCACATCAACACAGCCCACAACGATAGGTCAAAATGGACAAAAAAGCAACAAAAATAAAGCAAAGTATTGTATTTTGGTCTATGGAGTAAATTCTTCTAAAATAAATCATAATCGGAAAGCTAACATTACCTTTTGAGGTGGAACCGCAGGTACTTGAGCACGACGGGTCCAGGCAGAAAGGTGCAGCTCATGCAGGTGAGGAGCTGCCAGTAGCGGAGGTGAGCGGCGGTGTACGGGGCGGGGGTGTGGCTCGTCTGTTTGACCAGTTGGCAGTATACCTCATCGCGGAGGGGTCGGAGATCCAGGCAGGTCTGCAGGACCCCCTGGATGATGGGAACAGGCTCCCGCGCAGACTCCAGCTGCTGCAGGCAGTTGAACAGTTTGACAGCCTCCTCTCGCACTGAGCCGTAGCCTTTTCCACTGTGGTCTGTGTACAAGCAGATCATGAGACATTTAATCAGGCTGCAAAGATTACAGGTATTGGTGTTATCATTTTACACAGAAATCCGATACAATGGAGCATGAGGAATGTGCTATTTACTCACATCTGTGCTCGGGGCTGCCGTACGGGAAGGGCAGTAGAGGAGCGTACAGGGGGCCCTGGGTGTACTTCAGAATGGGATTGTGCTGGAAGATGTGCTCCACAACCTCAGGGTTGAACTTATTTTCCTAAAACACAAGACACAGAAAACACATGATAATGACCTCAACAGACAGATTAAAATATGAAATTGTCCTTATGCCTTCGATACAAGTTGAATGTAGTCGTGTGAGTGATTTAGTGTGCGTGAATAAGCACTGAGGTGACAAAGGTCGATTTGGCCCAAGTCAAGACTGAGTTCTGGCATCTTTCACAGCCACAGAAAGGTCAAGTGATGACCCAGCAACTCACATGACTGACACATTATAATTTATCCACTGGTGTCAAAGAGTTTACTGTGAGTCTGTGTCTGTCAGGACCAATGTGAAAAGATGCCTCCCAGTCGTACAGATGGTGTCCACACTATACGACTCCAGCACCTGTTACTCATTAGTAACATTGCCACTGCTTTGGCTCTGTCCAGCCTCAGCTAACCCCCAAACCTGCCACCCCCTGTCGGCTAAAGGCCACACTGCTCCCCCCCTTTACTGGGACAGAGTTGACACATTCTTCCGATCTGTTGGTGCACACTGGTCTGTTTAAACTGTGGGAATGGGGATCCTCTGTGCCCCATGTGTCCAGCGGCACAGATGATATTTAAAAAGAAAAAGAGTTGAGACTGTGAGCGGTCTGCTGTTTCCGTGTGTCTTCATCTGGTTCTCACAGACTGGCAGAGTGTGAGCTTCAGATCTTTTTCAACATATGCTGCACTTAAGAGAAGCAGTGGTAACATTAGAGTCAGTACATTACTCCCTGCCGAGTCAGCCGGATATCAAACCTCAAATGTGCTTTAAAGCTACCGACGATGATTGTGCATAACTATTTTGTCAACAACTAACTGGGTTTTTTTTCGGCAAAGTATTGTGATTGTGCATTGACATTTGAGAGAAGACTAAATTATGAACGGTTTAACAAAACAAGAAAGACGTGCATTCCCGAACATGTTTGCCTTAATAACAGGGTTAGCAGGTTTTATACACATTAAGACGGGATATTTTGTTCTTACAGATGATATTATGTTTCTTGATAATTACAGCCCTTGTGACTGAATTACCCATTCAAACAATAGCTTTTCAAAAATGTATTTACTGT
Organism: Chaenogobius annularis; assembly: GCA_015082035.1. NCBI lineage: Eukaryota > Metazoa > Chordata > Actinopteri > Gobiiformes > Gobiidae > Chaenogobius > Chaenogobius annularis. The sequence continues at coordinate 63,195 of BJKM01000455.1, read as the reverse complement.
ACACATATATACTTAGATTATACAGTATATATTAAGAATATAAACACTGCTCTATATTATTTGAGACTTCTGGCTATGGGGCAAAACTAAAACTACAATCTGCTTCCCGGTTATATCTCTGGTTATGTCTTGAATCCCCGCTTTCAGATAAGGAGCCTGTGGCAGTCACACAATGGCTCCACTGTTCCCGTCCCTTTGATTTTGTTGCAGTGGCCGATCCAATCTCATACTTAAAGAGGGAAAATACCTCACCTATTTGTGAAAGTGTGTCTGTGTCGAGAGGTGAAGGAAGCAGGAGCAAAAGGAGCGCACTGTAAGATGAACCACTGAATTCTACTGGGTTTAAGGGACCACTCGCCAACAACAGAGACACTTTTCTATTTAAATGTGGTACACAAAATGCAAAACGAGCTGAAATTACATAATGTCATATTTAAACTTACTAAAACTAGCTATATATGAAAACAGCTTAACTTTTGTGTAAACTTTCAAATATATTTCAAGTGTATCTAGTCCAAGTCCAACTAAATAGCTCTTATTTTGGCAATTTAAATGATTTTGGTAAATGGTTCTCATCTATCAGTGTGTTCCTGGAGAATTAAACACTGTACAAGAAGTAAATCGAACTATCAACTGTGCAGAGAAGACTGTTTTCGACACAAGTTTTAAGTGTCAAGTCGTCTCAAGTCACAGGGCTCTAAGTTCCAGTCGAGTCCCAATTCTTCCAAAAAGTCAGACTCAATTTCGTATTCAGCAGACAATGACGCCATCCCTTATTCCAATAGGATCAGACCTTTATTAAGACATTTTCATTTGATGAGGTATTTCTCACATAATTTCTACACACCCTTGCTGTATTACGAGGGTGAAAAAACCCTGTGGAGTGCTTTTTTTCTTTTTCTTTTTAAAACAAAGTATATTTTTGTTACCCAAGACATAAACTTGGCCCTCACATCTGAGCCGACGGGGCCAGACAGCGGCAGATTATCCACTTTCTTCCAGATTAGAGACTTTCTTTGGGAGATTACTGGGACAGGAGGCCGTGCAAAGGAGCGTTTATCTGTCCTTTACGGTTTCATGCCAAGCCCTTCCTAATCTCGACTGCCAAAAACTGCCCCCCCCCCCAAAAACTGCCCCCCCCTCCCCCCCTCACCACCACCTCTCTAACCTCCCTCCCTCTCTTCACCCCTGGGGCAGAGCGTTGCGAGTGGGTCATCCGTCTGTCTCAATGAGATTCCAGCACGCTCTGTTCTCCAGTAACTCGTCGTCTAAAAATACGACTGTCCCCTAAAAACGGACTTCTACACGTGAGCGGCATCCCAACTGTTCCCAAATAGCCGTGCGCGTACATTACAACCCAAATGATTTAGGACTGTTTTAAAAAGGGGCACTCTGTAACTTTTCTGGTGGAGTGTCTGCCACTTCATTGTCTCAACGGTCATTGCTTCATCAACATGCATTTATTCGATTAGTCCTTATATTGCCACATGGCCTGGTGGAGTAATCTGTTTGTCTCCATGGAGATAGATACATGTAAAGGCATTCAGTGGAATATTCCAGGCAACATCTCTGTCAGAAAAGATACATGAAGTACATCTGTGAATCGAAAAATCATTGCTCTCACTTACTGCTGGGAAATACATGATGAAAAAAATCTGTTTTACCGTTTAATGACAAATAATAACTCATTTTCGTTGTAATGGCAACAAATCAAAGGCAACCCTCGCGGATATCATAATTGTGGTTGTAAAAAAATCCTTTGTATTGAATTTATTATCGCATTTCGACATTTATCAGAAGTCCTGCCAGGGCTGTAAGCCGAAATGACTCATAGAAAATCCAGAGGAAACTTTGGACTCTACTGCCCGGTGGTTTCCATAGTAACAGGGCAGCGGGACAGTAATGTGTTTTACAATGGAGTTTTTTACGCAGGTCTAAATATTTGCCTTTTATCAATAACATTACTAACATTTCTTGAAAGTTTCCAGATTCCAGATTTGAGGTAAGGTTTGTGTTGTGTTGAAGTTTTGAAGACTTTCCGACCACACGATCCAATCAACGTGCGCAATTCTCCAGCAGTGAGGTTTTGTACGACCAAACCATCCTCCTGACAATAAAATATCTTCCAAAATAGATGCCGCAGTGTCAATCATTTTAATGTCACGATTAACGGGGAAAAAAACAAAACGATTATTCACGATTATTGCTGAGACTATTTCAGAATCAGAAAGGGTTTATTGCCATTGTCAATGAACAAAATTCACAAACATAGGAACTTGTCTCGGCATCGAAAAGCCAGGGCATCCGTCTGCGGCGCCATCTTGGTTATACTATATATTTGTCATGTATGCAACCAGTTTTATGAAATTGAACTGTCTGAATCGACAAAATAAAGTAAATGTGACAAAACATAGCCTGATAGAAAAGTAATTATATTTAGATGTATCTTTTTTTTAACTAAACCACAGTCACGATTATTATTTCTTTAGTTCTTACGATTACAATGTGACCTAAATAATCACGATTATCGATTAACCGAATAATCTTGACATCCCTATAACCAACATACCAGTTCATCAGTAGTATAGAAGTAGAGTGTGTGGAATACCTCAATATCTCGGATGAGGAGCAGTGTCGGCGTTTCCACTGGCGCTTTGGTGTCGATGATTTTCTGAATGGCACAAGCCCAGTGCACGGCTTCATTGAAGTGTTTGGTGTAGAGTCTGTAGCAGTGTTTTCGTCCATACACCGTTACGCTCCAATACCCTGCAAGAAAAACATACAGCTTTTTGGCGTTGTGCGTCATCATCGTTCAGAAGTGCAGGCCAAATCAGGTGTTTTCAGATTTTACAATGTGATGATGCCACACAGACCGAAAAGAGAACGGATTGTTTATATATATTGACTATATATGTGTATTTTCCTTTGAAATATCTACAGATGCACAGGTTCCCATAGCAATATCAACGCTTCTGCTGCCAATGCAATTATTCTTCTATGGGTCCCTTGAAATAACCACAATGATAATCTTCAGATAACCCAAGTGATTAGATTCATGATGTACCACACAAAAGAATATATAATACAATACAATACCAGTAATTAAATAACAACATAATTGTACGCGTCCCTGACTCAATTTAAAGGAGAAATATTACGAAAAATATACATAAACTTGAATGAGCTTTGGACCATGTTATAAAGGTGTTCCCTCATCAATAGCTTTTTAAAGTTATATTTTGGTCTACTTTGGTTTTGATTCAAGCATTCATCCAGCTCTGTCTTTACCGGTACTTGTGATTATTTTAAAAATCACAATAATTAAACAACAATAAAAACACGTAAATGAAAACACGTTTGTTACAGTGAAATGTCACAATGAAGAGGAGGGGCTTATCAGTTTTCCCGTTGTTAACACAAAGTCAATCGATCTGTTTCTATTACAAAGCCGTTTTGGATCAATACTGTGCTCAATACTGTGCTCAACAATGAAGAAAATGTAAAATAACCATCTATGTAATTGTAATTACCTGAAAAAAATTACATGTTCTCATTAATAACATAGGCCAATAGAATGTCTGCAACTCAGCGATTAAGAGTGAAGGTCAGGGTCAAAGTTCAGAAGCGAAACCAGGGACCACGCCAAAACCAAACAGTTTGTTGACCTAGGAGACAAGTGTTAACCTCGACATGTGTCTCATTTAAAGGAATGTGCAACAGTTGTAAAAACGGCACACTTCCTCTGTTTGTGGGGGCCCTTTTAGACTTACACCAGGCAGCCAAGCCTCATCTGTCGCCCCCCTGCTCTTATCAGGGTTTCCTGCTACGTGACTTGGCACAATATGTGTCTTTGTGTAGGTGATATTAAAACACTAAATGATTGTTAGCATATTAGCAATGGCCTTTCCAAGGCCGCTGCTAGCCATTTGGGTGCCCTAAGTAGAAATGCCCCCATATTAATATTATTTTTCAATATATAGGCTATTTAATTTTATATATTGCTTAAATAACAAGGGGGGGGGGGGTTTGGTGCATTTTAGATGTAATATCAGCAAATTAAAATTAAATAATAATAATAATAATAATAATAATAATAATAATAATAATAATAATAATAATAATAATAATAATAATAATAATAATAATAATAATAATAATAATAATAATAATAATAATAATAATAATAATAATAATAATAATAATAATAATAATAATAATAATAATAATAATAATATAATCCCACACAGTCCCTGAATTTCCTTGCTCCGCCCCTGCTCCAGCGCAGTCCCAAAGTCCTTCTCCTGCTCTTCTCCAGAACAGATCGAGGCTCTAGAAAATACTACAGGCTGCAAACTATGCTTTCTGTTGCATTTATGAAAACACGATTTAGACATTCGTAAGAGGTTGAACCACTTTGGCTTTGCGCACGCTTGCATCTTACTTCTTGTTTCATGTCCTCTTTTTCACTGCTTTGCTCCGTAGAATAGGTATGTGGAGTCTAAACCGCTTCCAAATGCCCCTGATCTGTGAACATTTTCTGCTTATTCTTGTATGTGTTACTTTGCTAAGGGGTTTAAATAGCCTTTTGGCTAATTTACAGAAATGTTTATTAATATGCACTGTCCCTGAAGTAAATAAATAAATAAATAAATAAAAAATAAAAAACTGAATCGTAGAGAGCCATGCAGTAGCAAACAAGCTAGTTTGGACAAAGCAACTGTTGAAAATGCACTGGAAAAAGTCCTGTGGATATCGAGTTAGCAAGAACTATGATGGTTTTGTACAATGGATTTAGGAAGTTAGCGGGACATAATCCTCCCCATTGATAGAGGAAGGGACTCTCAGAAAGGGCACGACTACCAAAGAACAAGTCATGACTGTCTTTTTCATCCTTATTCCTCTTTGTTTGCCTAATTCCAGTGAAGGGAAGTGAATGCCCTGACTGATTACTCAAATGTGAGGTTTCTAAACCAACATGGGCTAAACACAGCTGGACTTTCCCAAACTTGGCCTGGTCATTTAGGAGGGAAAGCTGACCACAAGCGTGACATAGAAAAAAAATACCTGGGTAAGTTTCGGGCAATGACAAAACTGGCCTAATCATTTACCGCACGAGGGCAGATTATAGGGTCACACTCACCAGTCTCTTTATAGGTCTGTTTGTCGGGCCAGATGACGGAGCAGAGGTTAGTGAGGACCAGGGTTCCCAGTCTACGAGCTCCCTTCTCCGGGCCCGTGTACTGGTCCAGAGAGTCCTGGCTCAGCACAAACCAGTAACGCCTCTGCTTTATCCAGTTCCCCCGCACCTCACGAAAAAGCCAACCTGCAACACATGTAAAAGCTGTGAACACTTCTCACTGTATTGAGATTATGGTACGAAAAAATATTGTAGTTGTTTGGTCCTGGTTTGAGCCCAGTTTAATTCTGATCTAGATTTGGTTTGGTCCTGTTCTAGTCCTGGTTTAGCCCACCTCTAATCCAGGTTTACTTCTGGGTTAAATCCTAGTTTAGTCTCAAATTAAATCTGGTATTTGTACATGTGTGAGCGCACCCTAAAAAACATACAAAGACATTTTTATGACATTGAATTGAATCATTAAAAATCTCAGAAAAGAATCAATAATTTCTGATTTTCATCGATAATACACTTTATATGTAAATAGTCACAATACAGCAAACTTTTTGGGGTAAAACATGTATGTTTTGACTAGTCAACAACTAAAATAATCGTTAATTGCAGCCCTACTGTATAAAACATACTCATTCTTAAAATTGCGTTGACCAGATTTAAATATCAACAGTTTTCAAAGTTTCTTCATGCTAACACTAAATCTGAGCAAAGAAAAATGATCAATAGAATCTATATAAAATAACAACCTTTATTTGGCCCATAATGGGAAATTTAAACATGATATCTTACAATACCTTATATATAATTCTGAATGATTGTTTACAGAATAATTTAGCATGTTTGTCACTCTAACCCTAGAAACAGATAGATATTTTCCTTTCCTTAATAAGTGTATGACTTGTTCTTATGGTTTATACAACATTGTAGGCTGATATTAAAGAGTGACCAGACTTCTACATCTGGCCACCTTATGAACACGGTCTAACTTAAGACATATGTAATTGTCCATGAACCCTGGTTCAGCCTTTCTTGTTCAAATAAGTACTAGGGTATAAAAATACAGTGGGCTAAAAGCATAGGCCTAAACCCTTCGTGTAGACGACATAATTACCACTTATGAAGAGTGAGAAACGTAACACATAAGTACAAGTACCGTAGCATGAGAGCGGAAGATTAGGTTTAGTCTCGGGTAAAGCTTTTCCAATCAACAAATTAATGTGCATTTTGGGACGGGAGACTATCTGTGCAAATCCCCAAACAACAAAAATGCCCTGCCCTTCTTCAGCTATGTGCACAAATGGTTCCTAATAAATATTTAATCTCCCAACTGGATAAATAAACTTTGGGCAGAGAGAACTTGCCAGATGTTGCCCCAGGAGGCTTGGACAGCGGAGAGTTGGCGAAAAGGGTAAAGTTCACTCAAAGGACTAATGGAGAGTAGGCAGCTGTGGGCGATGTTGACAAAAACTGTTAATGATAATTAGATCATATGTTTGCAAAAAAACACGCTTAAAATGTTTGCAGTTGAGGCTGAAATTGTGTGTAGTGTGTAAAACTGGTCATAAAGTGTAGAAATATCCTTATATAGTCTGGTTTGATTATTATCATCAATGAAAATCTTAAAATAAAATGATCTTGTAACGGGGTGTCCAAACTTTTTTTTCATCAAGGGCTCTGAATATAGAAAAATATAAGGGGCTAAAGCTAAAAAACAAAAAAGAAAAGCTGAGGGCCAATCGAGAGCCAATGTCTGATGGTCAATACAGTGAATACATCAAATCGGTACATTTAGACTGAATTACTAAAATAAAATCGATGAATGTTGTTTTGAAGATATGCAAAATTTGAATACCGTGCAAATCATTCATAGTACAAAATGCAGTTGTAATCTTTCAAAGTAGAGTATGCATAATGTTGTATTTCTCTATGTTTCGGATTTGTCTGATAATTAAACCTCAATTTATACATTTAAAGACATATTATAGCACATTTATTTAGGATTGACATAATATCGTGTGAAAATCATGATCAGAATACTCCAGAAAAGTATCGAGATATTCATTTTTGATACTATTGCCCAGCCCTACTTTAAAGTAAATGTCAATAGGCCCCTTTAACATGTTATATATTGGGTTTGTGAAGGTAGATTATTTTTAAACTTGCAGTAAAAATAGTATTTCTTATGGTAGTTGGACAAATTCAACAGGAAGCAAGACGAAAAAACAGTCTGCTTGCCACATTTTTCCTTCAGAACACAATTTGGACATGCCTGTTGTAAACCATATATTGTCCAACTGTAATAGAGAGGTTGCATTGGGCCACCTGGACACAACTATGCCAAGAAGAAGGTGAATACAGTGCAGCCCTGCCACACTCATGTAACGTGGCATTGTGTGTGCGCCCATATGGTTTATAAATGGTTTAAAAAGGAACAATTAGGCCTTGTACCTTGGGCTGTGAAAAGCCCGGAGTGACGCCACGCCAGCATCACTACTTCCCTCTGCGGTTAACAAGCTGCGCGCCACCTGTCACTTCTGTTCACTTCGCCTGCACGCTTCGCCCTTTGCGCTCACTCTCCTGCGATTTAACTTTCATTCCCCCCCCCCCCCCCCCCCTACCCCTGTTTTGCCTCCAAAGGGTTTTCCCAGGCAGCACAAAGCCCCCGCTGCCACTCAAGAATAAAGAAAAAAAAACAGCCAGAGAAAAAGGGAGTTGAGGAGGGTATGTTTCCTGTGGAAGAGTGGCTCTGGAGGGTATAAGTAGCAGCTTTCCTCAAGACCAACCAGATATGGCCCATGGTGATAAACTGAGCAGAGACTTAACTGCACCGCCACATCACAGACAACGAGGGAATTAGGAAAACGCCACGTGAAAAGTAAAAAGAAAAACTGGGGTGTAGCTGTGTGCAAATGCTGTTAACTATTTCGCTTTTATAGCTTTAGTTCGCAGAAAGTCACCAATCAAAAGGTTGTGAATTTTGATGTTTTCAGATAGTTCAAAAATAGTGTAATTGCACTGTCGCAACAGCAAAGTAGCAGTATTACCAAAATGATCCAAGATAACCATTTCATAGGCAAAATAAGGAGTATTTATCTTGTTTTAAGTATATTTTGATTGTCTGAGATACGATTGTCAAGCTTGAAATATCTTGTTTTACTGAAAATAAGAAAATGACAAACATTTTCTAACTTGAAATTAGAATAAAAATGCTACAGCACGTACTTGTTCTATTGGCAAATCTTATTTTAACAAAGTCAAAATATACTCTGTTCAATCACTTCAATCTCTTTTAACCTTATTATCTTATTTGCGATTGAGTATTTTTTTCCAGTGGAGAAAAAACATAAACTCTTAATCTAATAAGTATTCCCAAAATTGACCTTTACAGGATTTCCGACTGTTTTTAAGTACAGAGACGGAAGAAACAAATTCATGCACTGGGAAAATAAATGTGAAGTTAAATGGACAAAGCATTTACCCCAGAACTCAAAGATCACAAACTTGACATGATCGGAACAGTGCCTTAATTCATTCTTTAGAGACTTTTTGCTCCGCTCGATCTTAAAAACCTTTGATTTGCGGACGTTTTCATTGGAAGCACATGTACACAACCCCAACACTTCTGTGGGATGTTCGACACATGTCTTTCTGTTTGTGAACTTTGAAACAGTTTTTCTAAGTCAAACAGAAGAGACAGGAAGAGCGTTTTGGTGTCTTGGGAGCCCCTGTGCAACCCTCCCATGGACCCCCATCTGGAACTCATCTCTGGCCCAGCTAATGTCTCCCCCGAGGACCACGGCTCAACCTTAATTTGTTTCATTTGTGACCTCTGAACCCCAAAGCCCCTCCTCTAAAATTCAAACTGAGCAAACAATCTTTCTCTGTACAGCTTTTAACTATTCGTGTCAAAGCTGCAAGAACAAAAGGCCAAAACACAGAGTTCTAGAGCCAGACTATGAGGTAGAAGAAGAACCTCAAAAGTCTGACACACGCACACACAAAAAAGAGGTTAACTAAAATGTGTTATTGAGGTAAGAGTATTATTTAGGGTTTTATAAACTTGACTTATCTGTGTCCTCAGATATGATGAAAATATGTTCAGATCAAATATTTATTGTACTGATAATAATAACTTTAAAGTTGATTTAATCTTAATAATTACAAAGCACCGTGCATGTACATTGTACAGGTCGTTTGTGGAATATCTGAAACATAAACACCCAACACGTCATTCCAACTTTTTTCTTTCTAATATCAACAGTGTGTAGCACTTTGGGAACAGCCTTGGCAGTAAAATGGGCTCTATAAATAAAGTGGACTGACGGGTGGATATTATGTTTTGGTTCTCAAGCTGATTATCAAATCAGAATGTAAAATGAATTCACTCCGGTCCAAATAATCACTAGGTACTGGTCACGCAATTATTATAGCGCCTTATACAAACTACTAATTTTTTTTAATTAAACTGCGAATTGATTTGCAAATGTCCAGAATGAACTGCTGGAACAGAATGTGCCGGAGATATTTAGAACTTATAAAAAATGTTAAATAAATAGAGGAAAAACTCAAGAGAAAGTACTTGACAAATGGAATAGATTTGTGTATGATACATATATTATTTTGTTTTATAAGTTGGTGTAATACCCCATTTGTCCAGGAGCGGTCTATCATAGAAGAAGTATTAGTCATCTGGACAATCGCAACATCTTGATTTCAAAATGCTGTCCAGATGTCTACCTTCGAAACCATGTCTATTTATAGTTTTATTTCACTTCTCGCCAATTGCTATCAAGATTTGCACCAAAAGGCATGATGTAGTTCCCTTTATTACCCTGACAACATTTTTCTTTTTCAGTTCAGAATGACATACAGTTCCGTTTACTGGGGCGTAAGGAAATCTAAATTATGTCAGTGACCGGGAGCGGTTCATTTTAACTTAAAATCAACAAAAGAACGTCAATAAACCAATGGAAACATCCCTTTTACAATGCACCCCCCAGAGCTATAACAAGCAATAGAGCTGGCCTATTTTAGATACAGGGCCATACATTTACCCCTTGTTGCTTCGGGATATCCTGCTTGAATAGAGGTCCTTTGGAAAGAATATCCTTGTGAAATGAATAGGCAGAAATGTCATGGTATATTTAAGGGGCCAAGGTTATATCATTGAAGGCTGGTTATGTGTACAAAGTAGCCTAGAGACCCATGTATCCAATGCTGTCCTATGTTTTTTGAAGGAGGGGGCAGAGAAAGGACACCTACTACTAGACGAGCGTGAGCCAAATGTGCTTAGTAACTGCAGTCAAAATTATCTGTCGCCATCCCAAACAGGTAACATAAGCACTGCAGTTTGTACAAAGCAAATATAAAGTGCAGGGATGGGTCAGTACCTCATTGGATCATCAAAAATAGAAACTGCAAAAGAACAGTCATGAGGTGGATCTGAATGGGTCGTGTGAAGTAACTATAATAGTAAAATAAAGTCAAAGTATATTAACGGTGAACAAGATGTCAAGTTACATAAAACAACTATGAATTTGATATGAATTTAAAAATGGCAAAACGTTATGCGAGATAGTCTTTGGAGTAATTTATGACATAAGAATACTTGCACATGTTTTTTTGTTTTAAAATGTTGTTTAACCGCACTACATGTAGGTAACTTTAAACAACACACAATAGTTCAGTGGTTCTCAAACTTTTACACCAAGTACCATCAAAGAAAAGGTTTAGCTTTCCAAGTACCCCCAGATCAAATCGGGTCTAAAACAGGATTATTCCAGGTCTAAACTAGGACTAAACTAAGTCTTAAATAACCTTTTCTTAAGTAACCTTTTCTATATTTAAACGCACGCACAGACCAACGCACAGTAAACGGTAAAATTGTCATCACCACCTAAAACTTTGCTGTTGGTTACTATGCCGTCAAACTTGAGTGTTGTGCGACTGAATATTAGCTGACCTTTAACCAGCAGCTCGGAGTCTTCCTCTGGACTCATCTTGGTCTTGTCGATGATGAGGCTCTTCATCTCTGCCGACACTTCTGAGATGGCGTGTCTGTGAGGGGCAACAGAAACAGGATGTAAATAACTCCTCCTTGCGCTGGGCTCAGCTCTCCGACTGACAACTCACTCCCATTGGATAAATCTTTGCCCCCGGGGCCCTACAGTTGACACCCCCCCAATCTGATACTGATCCCACCACAAACCATTCAGACACTCAGAGAGGGGGTCTCAGTTGCAGAGCGGGGGTATTGTGAATATATCTGTCCTCCAGAGCTGAGAGACTCATACTATGCAAGCTTCTTTTGTCTTTAGTCTTCAGCAGCAGAAGTCTTGATTTAGTTTAATTTATAGTTTTATAATTTATAGGTTAATTATAGCTGAAATTATGTTTTGTTCTTTAATAGATACACTTTTGAGTTAGTCTCAGCTAAGGTTGAGTTTAGTCAAAGACATGTTGTTGTGTACTGTTTAATCTTGGTCTAGATTAAGTTCTTTTAAAAATGGATTTTAATCCCTTGTTGTTATTTTCTACTTCCAATTCCTTTATGATGAAGTGTGTTCTTGACTAGTGTGATAACATGCTCTGTTCTACAATTCTTGTTTCCCAGCAGCACGCCAACTACATAAAATACGTATATAAGTTTTTTATTACAGTGGATAATGTGGATTGGATCTCTGTATTGGTTTGGATTACTGGACAGAAAATAAAGAGAGGGTTACAGTGACAAGGGGTCAATGCTTAAAAAAAAAACCACACACACATCTCCTGTTTTAGAACGTGTTCGTTGGTCTGTGGTACTCGGGAGAAAAACTGCAACTGAAAACTGAACTTATTGAGTACTGTGTGTTGGATAGAAACAAGAAGACATTAATGGCAGATTTTTAAAAAGAAAACAAAAAAACTTCTGATGTATAATCATAAATAATCAGAAGTTTAGAGCAGCAACTTTGAACCCTGGAAAATTGATTTAAGTCAAAATGGCAGGAAATTTCTTTGATTTGTTTAGCACCACATGAACGCTAAATGCATGTTTGTAAACCGACTGCTCATCTGTAATCTAATTTCCCTCACATGCTTTTGTTGCATGAGTATCTTCGTGTTTTTATGTCATTTCTCATGCAAGTTGTCTGATTTCAAATGGACCACACGTGCACTTGCACACGAGCCAACGTACTTAGCCGGAAGCTCATCAGATTTGCTTCAATTGGATCTAGTATGAACATGCTTTTAGACTCATCCACAAAGTGAGAACCGCTTAACTTGCATTGCACTCAAGAAATTTTAGGAAATTTAGAAGAGACAAGTTACAACTAATAGAAAGTCACTCAGACCCATTCATCTTTGGGTTGGGTTATTGCGATCATACTTTATTTTCAAGTCAACTGTACTTCACCACCTTTGACTTTCTTCTAATTGGTTGTTTGTACACGCAATTTTTAGAGGTTTAATTTGTCCCAAATCAAGTAAAAATAGATAAATAAATAATGGACTGAGAAGTAAAGCTGGCCAGGTTAGCATGGATGTAAAATCACATTATTTCGTTATAGATATTTAGATTTAACAGTATTTAAAACCAACTCCTTTGATTGGAGTAAAAATTTTGGCAGTCCCTTCACCTCCCCCTCCATTATCTGCAAGTCAAGGTTCATTTCCACACAATCAGATAAAGTTCTTGTTTATTTATCTAATGATCCGTTTATTTTCTGCTTCCTGGATATACTGAGCGCACAAAGTACAAAGTGACAAATCTTTTCACCCATTCCATCCTGCCGTTTTGGGATCACCACTCAGGAAACCAACCTCTCCTGCTGGGGTCCCTGTCCTGTAGTCACCCACTGCTGCTTGATTTATGCCTTATTGATCTGATAAGTCCAGATGGGTTCTCCTCACGGAAGAAGGCTGAACTAATCGATGAGTCCCGATATAGCTTTATCTGCTTGTACTCAGCTTACGAGACCGCAGAGGCCATTTCCTATATCTTTTCATGAGCACTTCCCTGATCCAATCTATTGTCCTCCACGTGCTATTTTTGGACCCTATAGAGTGGGGCATGTGAGTCTTTGCTAATGTAATTATAAGTGAATTTGCCAAGTAACAATGCCATGTTTAGCCCTATAGATTTCCATATAGTTTTCTGCCAATTTAGTTACTGATAAAAGGCAACGTTGTGCATTAATCAGTTGTGGCTATTGGTGTTGGTCACGATACAAAAATTTCAAACTGGATACAGATTTGACACAGAATGATAATATAAAACACTCCTTTTTTACAATAGATCGTAATTTTCAAGACAAAAAAATGGTCTTAAGCCCTAGATCTGATCAAAACCCTTCCAAAAAACTATTGAGGAAAGGCCTAATTCTGTCTTATTTGTGAACAGGGAAAGTGCAGGCCAAGTTAAAAAAAATAAAAAAGTAGAAGAACTATGCCCCATAATTAGGACTATAGGATTGTCTCACCCAACTGGCTTGCCAACTATCAGTGGAGCCATGAGTACTTTGCGATCCCAGACAGCACTCGAAAGCACTAAAATAAACAAAGATATATGTACATGTCTTTCTGAGGTTGCTGAAATGCCCACGGCGTAACACAGACAAGTGCGCAGACAGTGTGTCAGTTAAATATAGTGACTGACTGGCATGGATTAGCCCTGACAGGTGAATGGAGCCGCCAGTGGCAATGTAAGAATCTGTCTATATCTAATGCCTGTGGAATGCCATTGGAATAGCTGGAGTTTGGAAAAATGCAACAAATGTGTGGTTGTTGTGGTTGTTGTGGTGGTCGTTGTAGTTGTTGTTGTGGTGTGGTCGTCGTTGTGGTCGTTGTTGTGTCGTCGTTGTTCGTCGTTGTGTCGTCGTTGTGGTCGTCGTTGTGGTCGTCGTTGTGGTCGTCGTTGTGGTCGTCGTTGTGGTCGTCGTTGTGGTCGTCGTTGTGGTCGTCGTTGTGGTCGTCGTTGTGGTCGTCGTTGTGGTCGTCGTTGTGGTCGCTGTTGTGGTCGCTGTTGTGGTCGCTGTTGTGGTCGCTGTTGTGGTCGCTGTTGTGGTCGCTGTTGTGGTTGCTGTTGTTGTTGTTGTGGTTGTTGTGGTTGTTGTGGTTGCTGTTGTGGTTGCTGTTGTGGTTGTTGTTGTTGTGAAACTTGGCAGTAGATGCTCTCGGTTTTCTAGCTCTTAACATTTGTAAATCTGTTCCTATATGTATACCGTTTGGAGAATCTTGAATCATTAATACAATTAACTTTGTTCTTAACCTTCTTCAGACCCAGCACATTACCGAGTCCATTCCAATGTAGAAATTAAATTTGATGAATGCAAACGTATGCAAACTTGACAGCAAAATGTTAATGGGTTTTATGTTTGATGTCATATGTTTACGGGTGACAGATGATGTAGAAGTGTCTTGAGTTTCTAGGAAATGTTGGCGCAGTGCCAGAAGAACTGTAAGAACAAGTCTGTTAATGGAATGTTGACATGTGTGGGTTTGATCGAGGCAGTTCGGGACGTCAAGATTAGTTCGATAACGTCAGTATTCAGGTCACAATATAATAATAATCATACATAATTTTGACCATGCCTGAATGTAAAAAGATTTACATCTGGCTGTTTGAGTTAACTTACATATTATTATAAGTTTATTATTAACGCATTAACTTGACTTTATCATTTCATGAAGCTGGTCACAGACTATAGGAATTGTTGTCTATTAGATCATTTTAATGAGCGACAATTAAGTATTAAAGTAACAATTGATGTCGAACAAATGAGTGTACCATGATACCATTTGATGGTTTGATGTTCTCTGTATGTCTTTTCAATTATTTCACTGTGTAATAAAACAAAAAAGACCGTATGATATTTATGATGTAGGACTGGATCTTTCCAGTAGAAATAAAATATGTTTGTGTCAACTGTTTGAAGATGGCTGGTCTACTGCTTTGAATCTGCACAGCTGTCCAGTCTCTCTCCATATTACTACAGCAGACTCCCCGCTTTCCCACAATCCCCTGCAAACACTGCGATGTTGGGGCCTTCACTGGGCACTTCCTGTGGAGCACAGGAAACAATTTGACACGGGGATTAGAAAGCACAAAGGAGACCCCGAACATCTCCAGACTGCGCTTCTGTCTGTGACTCCTGCCTCACAGAGCTGACATGGACCACTGCTGGGAACAGGGACAAGCTAGAGAGTAAGAGGAAGTACAGATATGAATTATATATGTCCACACCCAAATAATAAACAATACTAAAACTATAGTATTGACCCTCGATACTAAATGGAGCAGGTATCAATATTGAAAAGAATTAAATGGGGCTAAATTGGAACCTTTCCACTTCTAAAATCATGATTTATTGTGATATCAAAATGGACATAAGAGTATAAAGCCTTTTCTTTAGTATCAAGAAAGAGTTTTTTTAGTATTGTGACAACAGTGTTGTCATGACATTATAAAACTGTATAAAATAATAAACACTAGATATAAAGGCTTCACAAAATCACAAATAAAAAAGTACAGCTTTGTGTTTTGCTGAGAGTT
Source organism: Chaenogobius annularis (assembly GCA_015082035.1). Taxonomy (NCBI): domain Eukaryota; kingdom Metazoa; phylum Chordata; class Actinopteri; order Gobiiformes; family Gobiidae; genus Chaenogobius; species Chaenogobius annularis. The sequence continues at coordinate 47,527 of BJKM01000455.1, read as the reverse complement.
TATCACAAATAAGCTTTGAAAAGCCAATGGCCCAAAGCTTGAACAGCTGCAACTCAACACCAGATCAGTGAGAAGACTACAGTAGGCCATGGAGAAGTAACTTTGTTTAGCACGGAAGGAAAGACTACTGCATGAAACTCTATATGTAGTTCTGCAGAGGAGGAACTGTAGAGAACAACACTACTAGGGAAGGGGGAATAAGGCTTAATAAGGAACATCAATGTGCTGTGTCACATCATTTGCCATTTTGGTTATGTCAGTAGAATGTTTCAAAATGTGAATTAAAAAGTACTACTTTTTAACAATGGGCCAATTCTGCAGCACATCTGAGGGGCCAAACAAACCGCCAAAGTTCTGAAGGCTGCATTTGGCCCACGGGGCATAGTTTGAACATCCTTGTCACAGTGTGCATGAGGGAAATGTATGCACAGTACACTGGTCAAGTTACTTTCAAGGATTTTTGGACAAATGCTCAGGGAGTTGCAGTTAAAGATATTAATAAGGTTGGTTTTTTTAAGAGCCTATTTAATTTTGTCAAGCAAAGTATCTGTGAGCATAATCTTGTGCATTTAACAGTGTACTGCTGAGTCATCATGCACACTTATCATTTATTTTACAGCACCTATATATTTGCAAGCTACTGACTGACTTTCTTTATCCTTAAAGTTATGCCATTCTTTTATGATCCAATGCTCAATGACCCATGTAACTATAGGGCCATCACAGATTCAGCATATTTCACATATAGTGGAAACATTCAACCTCATAATTGCTTTTTACAAGGGGCATAGAAATACTTGCATGTCATTTGATTAATGAAAAGCCCGTATGTGACCGTATATGAAGGATTTCTGTCAATATCACTGCATTGTCTGTGGCTTATTCACTGTACATAATTGCTATATCAAGTTACTATTATACAACTACTTGAAATGACCTCACTTCCCTTGCTCCTCCTCTGCAGCAAAGGTAAATACATTTAAATGGGACTAGCTTTATTAAAAAGTGGAGTTAAATAAATAAGCTTGACTATTCTTTTTTGCAGAAATCTATCTCTCTATGTATCCCTCACTCCTCCTGGTGAAGGCGTCCGCTGCAGGGCCTCTGGCTCGAGCTGCTGGGAAAATGGGAGTGAGGTGATTAAGACCCGGGCCTATATGACCTCCGGCTAAAAATACTCTGTTTACCCAAGACCACTGCCAAGAACTTCTGGACTGAAGCAGGGAGAGCGGGAGAGAGAGAGGGAAAGAGCGAGAGAAGAGAAGATAGAGAGTGAAAGAGAGAGAGAGAGAGTGAAAGAGAGAGAGAGAGAGAGAGTGAAAGAGAGAGAGAGAGAGAGAGAGTGAAGAGAGAGAGAGGAGAAGATAGAGAGTGAAGAGAGAGAGAGAAAGATGGAGAGAGAGAAAGAGAGAAAGAGAGAAAGAGAGAAAGAGAGAAAGAGAGAAAGAGAGAAAGAGAGAAAGAGAGAAAGAGAGAAAGAGAGAGAGAGAGAGAGATTGAAGATGCAGAGAAGAGGGGAAAAAGAGTACGGGGAGGGAGAGAGAGAGGGCACGCGAGGGATAGGGAAAGAGTAAAAGAGAGTGACCGATGAGAGGTGAGAGAAAGAGACAAGGGGGAGCGAAGGGGGAGGCAGGGAGGTGACCAGGATAGAGAGAAACAACAGTAACAGGAAGAGACGATTAAGAGAGGGATAGGGCAAGAAGTGATGAGAAATGAGAGAAGGGAGAGAGAGGAAGAGAGAGAGGAAAAGAGAGAGAAAGGGGGTAGAAAGGGGATGAGAGAGGGTGAGAATGCGACAGAGGGGTGAGGGGGTTGCATGTTTAAGGAAAAGGAGAAGAGCGAGGCATGCGACTCTCGAGCCTGCGACTGCGTGACAGGAAGTTAAAGTGTGTGACTGAGCGTGACTGACAGACGGCATCATCAGGCCCGGAGAAGCCAACGCAAGGTCAAGTGGCTTTTGGTGCGTGATACGAAGAATTAATGCCGCTATTTTATGCATGCGTTCATCCCGTGGACAGGCCTGATGGTGCTGGTTCAACGGACGACAGACGCGCAGACAGAGACCCAGACATGCAATTACCACATGCTGGGTGGTGTCAATCATACTGCCCCATTTGATGTGGGACACCCTGCGGCTAGAGAGGTATGTAGTTTGGGTTGTAAACAGTTTTAAATGTTTGCAAAGAAAGCAGAAATGGATGACAGACACTATAATATGTGTGTGAGCTTCAATATAAAAGGAATCAGGAGTAAAAGTAGTTGAGCATTGCAGCAGTGATGTTGCTGTGGTAAAGAAAATAACAGTAAAAGAAAATTATGGATCGTTGGAGACACAGCTCATTTTAAAGCACAGAAGAGTATGAGCCTCTGAAAAATGGCTTACGGGTGGTGATTAATACTTGTAGGAAGCTGAATATATTGATCAGAGTTTCAACTATTTGATGGGTCTCCCAGCGCTGCAACCACTGCTCCTGACAGGTTGTCCCATCGACATGGAAGGATGGGTCAAACAATTGCAATTTATGTTATAATAGAAGGTTTCTAAAGGTTTTTAAAGTTCACATTTTAAACATGACCAGAGTTATTAACATTCTATGGAAGATTGAATTATGAACTCCTAAACAGAACCTATTAAGTATAAAGTATACGTATAAACTAATAAACTACAGGGTTAAAAAAAAATTTCTCCCCCACACAAAATATTTTTTTTCCCTCAAAAAATAAATCATGATTATTATTTTTTTTAGCCTGGATCATGGTTTCGTGAACAATTCATGTTCTTCAGTATCTTTTGATCTCTCATTAAAGGGGCAACAAACACCATCTGCTGCTTCTGAGAGTTCACACTACAGCATTGTGTTTTACTAATCACACATTTTAAAACATGTCCTCCAAAGCTTGAACAGAGTACACCAGAAAAGATCAGTGACTTTTCAGTGTTTAGGAGAAAAGTTTCCTCCATTAAACTTGAGTGAAATGGACATACATTATACAAGTCGTTTACTTTCAAGGAATTTTGGACAACTGCAGAACGAAACTGACCAATTGTATGAGTGCGTGGTTAAAAGTGTCTTTCTTATCATTTATGAGTTGGTGTGTAGTCAATAATTCGTTCAGGGGTGGCCCAAGCAGAAAAAAGTTTCAAAGGTAGGTCACCTGGACAATGTTTTTGAACTCTATATAGTTTAAATCCAAAGGCGTATCAGTATCGAGTTAGGCCTTTCTTCCATGTGTGGGTGTGTCCAGCATGGGCAGGTATTGACCGCAGCGTGCACCCTCTAATCTGAGCCCTGTGTGTCACATTATGGCCTGGCTCTTAACACACTCCCTTCAAAAGCTCTGGGTAATTATCCCATGTGCTTTAGGCCACCTCCAACGACTCGACAAGAGAAGTGACACAGGCAGACACACCTTTGAGAGAGAGAGCAGGAGGGAGTGCTGCGGTTGAGGTACAACTGAGTCATAACAGAAAAGAACTTTGCCAATTTCCTCTGTTGCTTTATGTGAACTGCCTATAGAGAACCAGGCAACATCCCGTAACAACAGCAGAAAAACATTTTGTCAAGTTGGGCCACCCACTGTTTTACCCCATGGACTCAAAACTAACTTGAATGTAATTTATGATCAAAAATGTTATAATAATAGGAGATATTAAGGCTAAATGTAACAAGACGACAGAGAAGATTATTCAGTTAATCAATAACTGCAATTATAATCGTAAGAACTGAAAAGCAAAGTCTTGTAAAACTAAATGTAATGTGCTTCCAAACGAGCCGTAAAACAGCTGCAGTACATCCAGAACGCTGCTGCTCGGGTCCTGACAAGAACCAGGAAGTACGATCATATTAGTCCTGTGCTCAGGTCTCTGCACTGGTTCCCTGTGGCTCAGAGAAGAGACTTCAAAGCAGCTCTGCTTGTATACAAGTCTTTCCATGGCCTAGCACCAAAGTACATCTCGGACATGTTAGTGCCATATGAACCATCTCAGACTCTGAGGACCTCAGGGACCGGCCTCCTGCTGGTGCCCAGAGTCAGGACTAAACATGGGGAATCTGCGTTTCAGTTTTATGCAGCTAAAATCTGGAACAGTCTTCCTGAGGATGTGAGACAGGCCGCTACTCTGGCAATGTTCAAATCTAAGCTAAAAACTGTTTTGTTTGGCTGTGCATATGACTGAAATGCTTTTTCTTTGCATTTTTATGTCTTCTTTTCTTTTATGTCTTAAACTATTTGATGGATAGCCTGAAAATGGCACCTTTTAATTTCTTTAAATTAAGGTTTTGTGATTTCTCTCATGTCTTTGTGATTTTAATGCATTTTTTCCTGGTGTGTGAAGCACTTTGAATTGCCTTGTGTACGAATTGTGCTCTACAAATAAACTTGCCTTGCCTTTTTATCTGGCTGGTTATGCCACCTTAACTTTACTTTATCATCAGCAGTTAGGGATGTCAAGATTATTAGGTTATCGTGATTATTCAGGTCACAATATAATCGTAAGAACAAGAAATTACAATTGAGACAAACTTCAACGCTAAATTTGTATTTAGACCTTTTTGCTTTATCCGGCTATTTTTGTCATTTTTAACTTTATTTTGTTTTTCAGAAAGTTCAGTTTTTGTAAAGCCGGTCACAAGCTTCAGGAACAGTAACACGTCAGACCGCGGGAACGAACGAAAATTAAAGATGTCACTGTTGTTTGGTCACAGGCTCAATTATTCACGATTATTATTACATTGTGATGTTTTTTCGCACAATAATCGTAACACTGAAATTTGATATTGTGACATCCCTATCTGCAGGTATAAATTAGTAAAACTGGACACACTAAAATAATGGTTATATTAAAAGATTTAAAGTACTAAATCATTCATTTGTGAAATACCCTCAAATCCTATCTTCCCTTCTTGCTCATCTACAATAGAATTTACTCTGAACTACCCTGTTTGCCCTTCCCTAACTCTAATACACATTAATATTTCCCATGAATCACATAGAACAACCGATATTGCCCCGAGGCCTTTTTGTGCACCAGACATCTTTGTACTCATCTGCCTTTTTCCACTCATCCTACTTTCGTTCTGAAGTCTTTCAAACAGGGATCGTGGGGATGAGTCGGCAGATACTATACAGCACAGTTTGGTGAAGATAAAGGGGGGGAGAGAAGGGGCAGGGGGGTGCTTAGGGCACGATGCCAGTCTGACGGCATCACTGTCTGAGATCAGGGGCCTGCACTAAAGCAAAGATAAAGTCCTCTTTGAAACGAGCCATTTCATTGTCACCAGCACTTATCAGCAGCAGCACGGCACATTTCTGTTTTATTACGGACTCAAGCCACATTAGCTCCATAAGTAGTTTAGGATATGCTTATAAATCTGATAAAACACTTAACTGCAAGACAATGGAGCTAAACATGAATTTGCAATGGCTGTATATTGAAAATGTCAAACTATAATAGAGTTTGGAGTGCTTACATATTGCACTAAGGGATGTAAGAATGATTTATGTCACAATATAAAAACTAATCATTGTGACCATTTTAAGTAGAGTAAAGTAAAAATACATTTCAAGTCAATCCAAAATAGTGCGCCTACATGTAAAGTGCTTTTCATTCAGTTAATGTATGTAATATAACTTTGGTCTTTCAGAAAGTTTGATTATATAAAGCTGGTCACATACATGAGGAATGTTAATGTACTAGAAACTGGAATGAAATAAAAAGTATAATTTCACACTGTTATGGTGTCAATGATTATGAATAATTGTCAAATTGTAATATTTCTTCCCACAATAAATGTATATTGTTACATTGCATTATTGCACTGGTTTGTGGTTTAGACTTCTCTCTGTCGTTATATCAATATTCCATATCCAATATTGTCCTGCACAAGAGGCATTTTCACATATTTTGGTGCAAGTTTAATGATGGTTTGCTTGATGGATTCTTAGTCACTGCTCTTTCTATATTTAAGGTCTGGGCTTGGCTCCTGTTCACTGCCAACTAGTTTCATTACCACTTTTAGCTGTTGCACTGAGCCAATGAATGCATTTGGACTTTACTGTATCAAAGTTCATCGTTTGCAGGCGACTTTTCTTTTTGAGGTCACTGGAGCAACTAATTTGACTCCAATTGTGTTGTAAATTATGGCAGATGCCCTTCCACAACTTTGCATTTACTCGAGGCTTGAAACTAGCTATACAATAACAACTCAATAAGTAGTGAGAAAAGTAATGCCTAAAATGTATCACGGATATTTACAGAAAATTCAATTCTAAATAATCTGAAAGTTTTTGAATTTCTGAAATCTCTTTTTCTTTTTAACTTTAAATGAACTTATGTCATGATCATGCCAATATCTTTGGTCAATAATGGCTAATTATTCTCAAATCTAGTCAAAAGTTATTGATAATGCTGTGTTACAATAACTGGCAAATACAGTAAGTAATGAACAATGTCATGGCTTTTTAAGTTAACGGGGAAGTTCGCAAATAATCACGGATCTCAAATCACATTTTTTCAGAGGAACTGAGTAATCAAGTGCTTGGCTGCTCCTTGCACACGACCGGCCAGGGTAGAAATTTAGAAATCCCCAGCTCTTAGAGAAGTACGAGAGGTGAAAAGGGAACAAGAACTTCCCAAATTTAAGCTTTGTAATGATGTTTCTCTTTTCTTACCCATTAGTCCCATTGGCTGTGCGAGTTGGCTGAGTGACAGTCACCTCTGTTGGACTCTGAGGAAAAAAGAAAAACAGATTTAGGAAACAGATTTCAGTCTTTGAGTGGGGTTGATGTATCTCAAAACTGCATTTATTCTATTGTAAATTGTTGCTGTTCTGCAGAGGTCAGAATAAACCCAAAGTGGTCAGATAATTACTGTAGCGGTAGACCAGCAAGATTAATTGCATTTGAATTTGAATCCCAAACTTCTTATTGCAAAGCCTCCAGTTATTTAAACAACATAATGTGTATTGCTGGAATGATTCTTACTTTGTCACTCTCCTGATTGTTTGCACTCAGAATTGATTTAAAAACTATTAATATTCCCAATAAAAAGACTACTAAGCTTAACAGATAGAATTATAAAGTGCAGCATAATAGCAGGTGGTCTCAGCATAACAATAAGACCACCATTAATAGACAAGCTTAATCCGTTTATAAGATTATATCCTCAGGTGAGCGATCTCTGAGCAGTCTGTTTGCAACTGCCTCGCATGTGGCTGTTCCTGAAAGTCCCTGTGTCTGCCGCTGTTTTTGTAATGTTTGGCTTTCACTTTAAGGGTTGTTCTGGTGGAGTGAAATATAGCATCCAAAACACTCCTATTTAAGACAGAAATGGGGAACAGAGGCCTCTTTTGTGCAGCACCCTGAAAACACTTTTATTCACATTGGCCACACAGTGAAGCTCCAGACCCAAAAAGAAACCCATATCTTTTCAACATATAAATGCTAATTTTATGGATCAAACCCACTGCCAGGCCCCTACCAAAGTGCATGGAAAGTGAAAGGATAGTCTTTTTACAGTAATAAAGCTTGTGTAAATTCAGCCTGGAAGACCTAACTCAACCCACTCACGCCCACTGCTACACCAGGGCTCACCCGCTCTCCAGGATCAAATCAACGCACCCAAGTTACTCCTCCTTGTTGGCACGGCGCACCTCCTCTGCTCCCAATCAGGGCACAGCCTGCCCCATTTAAACCCTCATGCAGTCGGCTCGGCAACTTCAGGCTGTACTGCGACCCACCACCTCCCCATCTCCTCTGCATCCATTACATCGTCCTCATCGTCCTCTCTACTTTCTTCCTCATATCTACCACCACCAGTCTTCAGGCCCTGGGGGGAAACATTTAATACAATTCTATAATGGAGCGCGCATAATCGCAAATAACCCATGTATTTAAGCTTGCTAAATGCTTCTTTCTGATTTTGTCTGAGTCTCCCCAGGGTGAACCTAAAGGTTGCATTATTTTACTTCTCGGGTGGACATTACGCCATCTGCTTGTCTCCATGAAAATCTTATTGCTTTGGATGAAATGCTCCACAATCTGACATTAAAGTAACCCATCTTTCATTTATTCAATTACACGTTTTAATGCATTGAAAACTATCCCACATCACTTCAGAATGGCCACAAAACTCCTGCCATGGACACATGGATAAATACCTTTGGCAGCAGGGAAGAAGGCCATCCCAAAAAATTAATGACACAAACTGAACCAACAATCAAAGACTGGACCCAAATTATAACTGACACTTGTAAAATGAAAAAAATCAAAAACTTTCGGACTCATTTTGACAGACTGGACAAAACGGGACCTAAACGCTAGATAATGTTTGTGAGTTATTCATTCTTTTTTATGTCTTGTGCCATTATTATCTGTTTTATGCTTTTTCTGTCATTAGCTTGGCCCGACAAGCAGGTGGCCGTACCCTCCACCGGAAAAGTTACATAGTGATCCTTTGAGTCTCTAGATTGCGACCTTGGAAAACACCAGTGGACATGAGAGCTTTCCCTGTGTGCATTTTCGTCTGGTTCCCCCATGGTGAGCGGGACAGCAGTGGGTGTCTACATGTTGTCTCTACAAGCCACAGCCTTGAGCCAGCGACTGTGGTGGCCCCAGCCCAGAACGGTACCTGAAACATTATCCAGGTCAGAGCGAGGGCCCAGAGCACTTCACACACCACACTTTACTACTAGGCAAACTGGACTAAGTATAGCCCTCGCCTTGCAATAACTGCCTCTCATCTGGATGGCACCGAAATAGAATGAAAGCAAAAGTTTAATGTAGTGATTTTAATGTTTTCACACCAAGTATCACCTCAAAAAATATTGGTCTTTCTGTGTGTCTTCTAATGGACAAAAGGGGCCTTCTTCATAACCCGTCTATTCAAAAAGGGGACTGATTCTTTAGGGATCAACAAGGGAAAATAAATGCAGTAGGCCTAAAATAGGTAACTCATGACTAAGCTTGAACAAAGCCAGTTCTAAACCAGTTTCAAATGGGAATTAACAGGGTAAATTTGGGGGCTTACACAGGTCTAAAGCAGCGCTGATCCAGGTCTACACGGGAACTAAACCCAATCTAAATCATAACTAAAATAAAATCGATCAAATAGAAATGAACAGGTGAAAATGTTGATCTTAACACAGACTAAACCTGTTCAGAATCATGTCTACTCTAAACTAGAGCAAGCTTTGTGTATTGGGTTCAGATTAATGTTTGACTGTGGGAAGTACAGTAAATGTCAAGACTGGTGACTGGCACTGCCGATACTGTCTGTGCACTGTAACCTTACTGAAAGTTAACCATGCACCATTTTATCCTAAACCTCAAAACCTCAAAAGATCATTCAAACAGCCAGACAGAACAGAAAATGGCAAATCAATACTTATCAAATCAGCGTCTGAAAAAGATGCAATCGAATTAAATAAACTCATCAGATTATCGATAAACTAATGGGTCAGGTGGAGTCGGCTCTTCTCTCAATAAATCCCCTCCAATTCAAATATGCTGTACAAGCCCAAAGAATTTTCCAGTGGAGTTAATGGGCTGTGGGATGGGGAACGAGGATTGCGTGCGACGGAGAGCCCTGGCACCCACCGCTCTGCCTTTTGGACGGGCGAGCCATGGATGAATCACACCAAACTAGATCCGAACACGAAGGGGGAGCGCGGGGCAAAACGCTGGGATGTGTGGATGCAGTGCTGGACTTCCGGGCTCTCGGTCTGCTCCTCTCTCCCCGGGGCTCCCCAGGGAGGTTGAGTAACCAGGAGGAAATGCTTGGGCTGAGCCAGCGTCGGCCCGAAGACCAGATGTGTGGCAGCGGAGGTGGTGGGGCAGAGGCAACGGAAACCAAATATAAACCAGTGAACCGTGACACCTCTCAAGTCGGGGCAGTTGTGGTGGTTAATGGGACCAGCTTCCAAAATCACCTCTAGTCACAAAGTTTACATGAGGGGATAAAGTATAAAATAGTTTAAATGAGATCACAAGTTGCCAATTATCCATAATTGGCAACGTCAGATGTCTGAGTTTATACAAAATTTAAAGTTTAAATAGTGGTTCGAGGGATTCATATCATTTATACCCACTTTTCAACTAGGTGTGTCACAATTAGGTTAACCAATTGAAAAATAATAATTGTGACCATTTTAGATGCAAAAATAAGTTATCATTTCAGTTCAATCTATTCTCTGAACCTGAATGTAAAAAGACTGTTTCATGAACTTATGAACTTTACTTTATCATTCAGAACATTTGATTTCATAAATCTTCTCACTACTATACTGGAGGAATTGTGATCTATTGGACAATATGAATGAGAGAACATTAATCATTTTAAAATTAATCGTGATGTTTCTTCTCAAAATAATAAGAAGTAACAAAAATGTGTAATCGTAGCACCCCTATTTGCAACTGCAGTAAAATACTTGTTACTTGTTAGCGAAATCTGAACAACTTTAATTGCCTTATCTATTCATTAAAACTACTTCAGGAGTCATATACTTGTATTTACACAATAATATGGTACGCCTTTGGTTAACGGCAAGTATCTTTTGCACAAATTTGCCTTGTGTTTTAATTTTTTTTTTATGTTGTCACTGGATTTCGCTTGACATAAAACTTGAATAAAACTTCACTGGAAACGGGGCCGAAAGGGAGAATGACGGATGTCCTGTCTTGAAATGAGCCTGGCTGTCCCACACACTGGAGGCATTCAGCTCGCTGGACTGTTTGGGCAGCTGTTGAGAGGCAGTTACTTTGAATGGGGACAGTAAACATCTAAAAGGAAAAGGGCTTTTGACATGTCCCCGCGCTCTTTGGGCCAGGCCTAAGTGTCAGCTCTCTCTGACTCATGCTTCCAACCAAAGTCTTGGCTGAAGAGAGGAGGTTTCTGTTGTCTGTGTTTGTGGATACTGCAGACGATGTCATCATGTTAGAAAACAATATAAACGATTGTGGTGATGCTTTGGGTGCCGTGATACTTGTTTATTCATGCCAAATACGAGACAATGTTTAGATTCTAGATACTCATTTGAACAAGCATCGATACTGAAAAAAAATCACATAAATAGGACAAGTTTAGGCATTTCCTGCTTTGACTATACCACATAATAATATTCAAGAAACTCCACTTAGTTTGTTTTGAAAATTAAATTTTACTGTCCAAAAATCAAGTTTGAAATGTTAGTATCCAAACAAATCTGCTTTAGCGTTAATCATAAAAATCTAAAGTGATAGCTTAAGGACTAAAATGAACTCAATGACGCATAAAACATGACCATAAAACAAGTCTAAATGGCATAATGAAATCCAGAACTTAATCAGTCCAGGACTAAAACCAACTGATTTGGAACTAATCCAGAACAGGTCAAATTAGGACAAATACAGGACAAAATCAGATCATCAACAGAACTAATAAATAGAATGGTTCTCATGACCAAGAAACCCAACTAAAACTAAGCTAGGTCTGTAGGGCAATAACACTATACTACATTATATTGTATTTATACACAGCAGATTGTTCCTAGGCAGCTTTTATTCTAAGAAATTGTGTTTAATTATGATTCTGTTATGTCAATGAATTAATACAAACAATGCACCAAAAAAGTACTGTTCAGGTAAATAATAAAAAGGGACAGAGCTCTACTTGTGTCTTGACGATTTAGCTTGAAAAATAATTAAATGAATGTGCCAGTGGGGTAATGTGACTTTTTCTTCTTTTTTTTTTGCACAGTAGTGTTGAGTGAAAAAAAAAAAAAAAATCACTTGTGAATCATAGTAGCTTACAGATCCCACCATTGAAAAACCACGGCTGCAGAGCGGGTTTAAGTGGTCATCTTTTGGCTGGGACTGGACACGATTCAAAAGCCCCAGAGAGGAGGGCATACACAAACACTGAGGGAGGTCTGAGTGCTGTCTGCCTGTCCAGAACTGGAGTCAATGATGCTCTATGTGTAAACCCTGGTATTTTGGCCACAGGGGCTTTCTTTGAAAATCACCACGTCCCCACCCCCAGTTGACACCATGCACTGCCAAACACTATTAGGCTGATCTGTATATTTAGAGGGCAGGGCCTTTAGGGGGGTAAAAACTGTTATTATTGAAGGGGGGGTTGTAGTAGATCAATAGTTTTGGCTAAAAGGTATTTGGTAGAGGTAAAGTAGAGAAATAGCATATGGTTTAATCCAGTTGTACACAATTATTTAATACAATACACCAATACAACATTTGTTTTATAATTGACTAAAACAAAAACGGAAAATCTACTCAGAGGAACATTGGATTAATGACAACATATCTTATATTATGCCCAAGGGGAAGCGCTCTAGAATAATAATAGAAACATAAAATTTATATTCCACATTTGGTATTCAAGGATTAGGAAAAACCACATGACAAATGCACAAAAAAGAAAGGATTATATAAAGGCTGGTTTATGTTTTTATGACACAGTTCAAGTGAGGAAACATTTATAAATATTTATGAGTCAGACTTCATAAAACATAGGCTGTGTTCAATGACAAAATAAAGTGCCTTGCCACTAAGATTTCCATATTGTAAAGCACAACAAAGCCCAAAACATGAGACATATTTGAAACGAAGAATGAAAATGTATGGTTATAAAAAGGCCACAATAACGATTTACAATACAAACACTGTCAAGAACCGCCATATAGTGGCATAATAAGTTACACATTTACAGTACAATTTTGCCAGAAAAAAAAACACAGATTTACTATCATCTGAGCATTGTTTTAATGCTGTTTGAGCAGATATGTGGCCACTGATTCAGAAAGCTACGATTTTTTGAAATCATAGGTTTTACGCTCATTACCTAGCCCATAGTTGATTAGTCCCAAGTAAGCTTTAAAACTTTTTTTTCTCTGAATTTAGGAAAATGAATGGAAAATGTACTTCCGGATCCAAGCATTCGGTGGTCACTGTTGAGCCCCATTGCTGTATCAATTCAAATGTAAAATGCAAGCTATTCCCTGATATGTATATCATAGCACATAGTTTCTCCTACAATATTGCGCCTCATTGGTTATGGCATTCATAAATCCATCCATTTATTACTTAAGGGTCAAACAGTGCCTTCTACAACCAATCATGACACCATCCCCCAAAGGGCCAAAGATATGAGATCTGTGTGTGTCTTGCTTTTAAGGCCCTTTAGACATTTCCACTGGGACCAGTAAGTGCGACCTCGTATTGATTGTAGACAGTTCATTCTTTTAACCAAGAAAGATTAGGCAGATGGTACTGTTTGACCAAGACGGCGTGAACTAAAAAAAACTCCAAATACCAGATGAGCAAAGCTACATTTCAGTCACTGCATGGCCCTATAAGCAGACGTTTGGCTCTTATCTGGTGATAGAAGACTGTTGGAGCAATAACTGTAAAGCTTATCTGTCGCTCATGCAAATTGTCAAAGCACTGGTTGGCTGCACACATATTAGGAGTCAGTGAGAGTAGAGTGCAAAGAGTAGGATATTCAAGAAATATATTACAAGCAATATCATAACTATTTTGAATATACTGGGAGAAAGGAATATCTTGAGGTTTCATTACTAGACAAAGTGCAGAAATAGCACCTTATTCAAAAGTTAACAATATAGCTTTTTCATTTTAATCTTTAATCAACTCTTTTTGTAGCATTTTTTTGTATAATACATTTGCATGATAATCAAATTTTGCAAAACAGCATTCACAATAAACTCTTCCATGATATAATATATAAGGAGACACTGAAACATTTGCTGAAAAAAAACCTGGGACGATTGTGAAGTCATAAAAAAAAATAATAATTTAAAAAAAAAAAAAAAAAAAAAAAAAAAGGTATAAATCCAAGAATCCAAGATCTAAAACAAATTACTATATCATAACGAGTCATTTCTCATAGAATGTAAAAAAGAAAATTAATTAATATTTGCCACATCAATTTAGCCAGTGTGGTCCGTGCACTGCTACACTGAAAATACTGTGTCTGTAAGGGCATCTGGACTAAAAAACAAAGCCAAGTCTATGTGCACTTAAATCAAGAAGATATTTGTGATGATTCAATACAGCAATTTGTGCAGGTACAGCAAAAGGGAAACGCGCAAAACTTGTAACAACAACATAAGGGATATTGCACCAGCTAATACGACAGTAATGATGAAATATTGCATAGGGTTTGGCAGCCATAAACTATAGTGGAATTGGGAGCTAACTTATATGTTGAAGTATTAATGTGTAGACAGTTGTATGTTGGGTCAAACAGAGAGGAGCCACTGGAAAGCAACAAAGCCCCCTCACAAGTGGGTGGACAATAGTGAACTCTCTGTGCCTGATCAGATGACTAACATTACAGAGAAGACAAGGCCACAGTCTTTATTTACAAGTGAGCCAAAAGCGAAGGCCAAACACACAAGATCAGTACAGCTCGTCGGGTTTACAGCTTGCATCAGAATCGGTTGGGGATTGCTCAATGTTTCCCAAGCCAATAAGTGCACGCAAACCCTAACGTTCAAACCACAAAGATATGGGACACAGGGTGCACTGACAACATGGTGTAGTGTTGGCGAGGACAAATGGGAAGACGAACACTGATGGCACTTGTTGCCTTTTAAGATGACCAGCATATTCTTATTAAAAAAAAAAAAAAGGTTTTGAAAAAAATCACTCTACGGCACAAATACTGACGGTATAATATTTGTCTTTTAATTGATGTTTTGTATTATAATTAGTTGTTAGACAGCTAGATAAAGACCAAAGGGAATCAAATACAGCAAAAAACCAACCACCTAAAATCCCATTACTAAATTGCCTATTTGTAATACTTAAAACAACCAGAATAACATTTTACACCAATAAAACTGACCGAACTTCAAACTGACTCTGAAGTTCCACCAAAAAATGCCAACTAAGCACACAGTGTATGGGCTCTGCTGTTTGAAATAGGAGCAAGTGCAAAGTAGGCTACTGATTTGTCATACTAGGCACTGTACCACATACTATTAACATGTGCATAAACTTGATATGCTGCTATATGTTTTTATAGTGTTCTGCCAAAATATTGACTGCATTCTATATTATTCACAGTTTTGCACTGTTGTTCTGTTCATATCTTGTATTGATAGTTATATTCATATAGTGTATTTGAATTCTAAGCTCTAACTGCATGCATCACTTTTATTTGAACTTATTTCATATTTTACTGTACCTGTTGTTTGAAGTGGCCAAAGCACATTCCTAGTTTGTGATTTTTGTTCAATGACATGTCACTACAGCTTGTTTCTGCCTCTATATTGCGAGTTTGTAAGTACATGCGTGAACAGCAGTTGTTGCATGTTGCAGGTGTAGAGAGTATTTACCCGTCCATTGGGAGTCAAGTCGTCTTTATTGCGCAATTCAATCGATTCTTCCTCTTCTTTCTCCCCATATTCCTTCGCAGCAAACTGAAGCCCTGCCTGCAGCACAGAAACCAGCAAACCCTGGCATAGGCATTCAAATGAGGTTAAGTGCGTCCTTGTGCGCTGTCCAGGTTTGGGAAGTAGCAGTCAACACTCGTGGCGCTGTCTTGGCTGTAGTAGGTAACTCCAGGAGCTGCGCGTCTGCCTCTCCATGGACCGCGCGTAAAAAGGTTGAAGGATACCATAAAAGACACAAGTTCAGTCGGTGCCAAAGACGTGAACGCGGTGGTCTAGCTGTTCATAGCTGCGGTTGTAATCCAAGGAACAGGCAAAAGTTAAGAAAATCCACTTTTGACCAGAGTTCCAACACGGCTTCACGTCAACTCAAGACATCCAAAGTGAGTTACGCACTGGGGTTTTACGCACGCCGGGTGTTTGAATGTGCGTCATTGGAGCTGTCCGCACAGAAAGTGGTGTGTAAAGGTGGGCTCTGCTTGTCCACGCTGTGACTGACTTGAGAGTTTGAACAAAGCGTGCTGCAGCTGGGGGGGACACAGCGCTGGTAGTGTGAGGCCTTTGCGCGCCGCCCACCTCTTTAGCATACGTGCTTCTATTGGCCGCAAAGTGACACTCCCCGGGAAACTCCGCCCACCTCTGACAGAGCTCATCACATGCCCCTTTGAGATGTTAGTAATTAAATCATCCATATCTGCGGGCTGTGGCTGACTTACTCCAGCTTTTTCTGTCTGCTGGATCAGGAACATGCTTTTCTCACAAATCTTTCCGCACAATATCCATAATCGCAACAGAAAATTTAATTCTGTCAGCTGCACAAAAGTTTACATTTCATCAAGTCAATATGTGTTTGGCTGGCTCACTTTTCACAGGTCGTGCAAGAAAAGTAACTACCACAGGTCACAGGTAGTTAAATTACCCGTTGAAATGTGTGGAAAAACACCACATCTTTGTGCAAATAACACAAGAGAACAGAATTGTAAAGGGAGTGATTAATGTAGTTTCAGTGTAACAGTAGTAGTACAATTGGTAGTACATTATGTAATACTATTAAGAGTGATACTTGTGGGAGCATTTTCTTTTACTTTACTGCTCTTGTTTGTTGAGAACTTATATGCAAGCCAGCTCACAGTAAGGGCACATGCTTTTCTACGTTTTCCAGTGCAATAAAGACAACCAAAATGAAAAAAAATATGCTTTAATTTATTCAAAGTTACACGGGGGAGCTTTAAGAACAGATTATGTATCTGTTTTTTCACAATGTTGCATACTTCGGGTCAGGAGTGCTTTTGTAACAGGAATGATAAATGGCCCTGCTAATAACCAGCATATATTGGTTTATCTCACTTGCCTGTCTCCTCGCTCCTACTCACACACTCTTCTCCTCCCCACTCCTCTTCCTCTTCCACTTTGCAGACTAGAGGACAGTGATGAGGCAGAAGGAGGTAGGCCCATAGAAGAGGAGGTGCGGGTGCTAAAATCCACACACGTGATGCAGCCAGCCTCCTCGGCGCTCTGGCTGATTTCTGCCTTAATATCCCTTCATTTCCCCTGCTCTGCTCTGGGCCAAATCCCCCACACACTTCTCAAGCAGAGTCAGCTGGAGTTAACCAGTTCCTCACCAACGAGCACCATAGGAAATGCATGTCATTTATGTTAAAAAATATGAATTATTGTATCACATCAAAGTAATGGAATTAATCTTTATTCAAGGAAGTAAATGACTCCAACAACAACAACAACAACCACTACTACTACTATTACTACAACTACTACAATGCTAATACTTTCAATTGGCAGTGATATTTCTTTATATGCTCCTCAACTGGCTTTTGCTATTACACATACAATCAATCTTGATACTTTTACCAACCTGCAGAACTACTACTCCAATCCAATCCAACTTTATTTGTAGAGCACTTTTAAAACAGCAAAGTCGACCAAAGTGCTGAACAACACAAATGAGCATAAGGCCGTGTAAAACTGAAACAATAAACATGAATATTTTTTTTAAACTAAAGGGAACATTTCAAAAGGTGTTTAAAAAAAAAAACAGAGAGAAAAGGTATGTTTTTAAAGGCTTGAAATCAGAAAGTGACTATTTGCCTACTTCTAGACCGTGCCTAAATACATAACTTACTCTCTTATAATCACCCCTAGTAAAGAATAGATATGTTTCACAATTTATCTACGATGTATAACATTTTAACTGCGTCTCTCACTAGAGGCTTTTCTTGTCCTCCCCCAGATCCCAAAACAATGAGCTGGGGCCCCTTCTCCCACAGACCTGAACCAACATATGTTTTATTTTTAGAGCTCACTCACTCAACCCACGCCAGGAAAAAAGAAGGGAAAGAAATCCCTCCAACACCGGGCAGAAAGACCAGATGATACCAGTTCTAAACCAGGCCGAAACCAGGACTTAACCAGTGTTCATTTAGTCGACTAAAATATTTTCACAATAGTTTTTGCCATAAAACGAAACAAAACCAAAATGAATAGGATGCATGATGACTAAAACTATGACTAAACCTTGATATATCTTTCAACTAAAAATACAAATATTTTAGTTGACTAATAAATACTAAACATAAGTGAATGAATTATTTCACTTTCCAACCCCAGAGCCCCAAACTTAACGTCCAATGAACACGTCTTTACATGTCCCATGAAGACAATAATGCAGCACAGTAGTAGTAGTTTAAGCCTATAATATATATTTGGTTTGACTAAAACAATTGAATCAACAAAATCAGCCAGATTTTTTTTGTCGACTAAAACACAAAATAATTAGTTGATTAAAACAAATAACTAATTTTAGTCAAAAATGTAAGACTAAAACCAGACTTTCTTGCCAAAATGAATTCTGGACTTAACAAGGTCTAGATCAAAGTTGCAACAGGTTTGAATCTGGTAAGTTTTAACTGATGACATAAAAAAGGGATAAGAGTGAATTATCTATTAAGTCTTTTCAGCACAAAATACTAAAACCTGCACATTTCCGTCTAATTCTGAAATATAGTGTAACCAAAGCATCATGGTACCAAAATAGTGCTTTCTTGCTGTAAATCTACAATGTACTGCAGCTCTTGACAAGGCTATTCAGGGCTTTCCAGTGTCTTCCTCCCCCTGTCCGGTCTGTTCCCTCTTTCCAGGAGATGACACATGAGTCTCCATTAACACACTGGCACCGAGTCGCACACACACACACACACACACACGCACACGCACGTTCAGAGACACACTACCACCAAACCTGATACAGAGAGAGAGAAGGAACAGGGCAGGGAAAAGGGCAACAACGAATATGAGTAAAAGGTAAACATTATACATACAAGATCACAAATCAGGAGTTAAAGCTGGACTGATGAATCGTAAAGGCGCCTGAATTTTTGTTCCTTCAGGTTCAGGAAAATGCTTCATAAAGAAAATGGACAAAGGGCAAAGCCTCTATAGGTGAAAAACCATGAAACTAACTGGGTTTCAAGGGTAACAGTCCTTCTCATCTCATCCCCACTTCACACTCAGCTGTCCCGTCTAAAAAATAAATAAATAAAAGCATTTTGGTAGATAAGAATAATAAGAAAATCAACTGCAGACAACTTTATCCAATCAGGGATAGCTCTTATTAAATGAGAACCACATGGAAACAGCAGCTTGTTACTATCCCAGACAGTTGTTTTTCTGACATGGTTCAATCATCGTCGGCGTCGGAGAAGAGACTAAGACTTTGGCGCTAACAGTTTGTTTAAAAACATGTTCTTAATTTATGTTTCAAAATCGAGTGCAGGCCCTTTAACTGGGAATAAACACAGACTTAACTTAGGCTCAACCAGGTTTAAACCAGGACTAGAGCAATGTAAGAAATGTAAATGATCAGAGTATTGAGTAAACCCACTTTTTCTTTGATAAATGTTGCACAGACTGATGCAAATAATGTGACCCTGAAAGTAAAGATGTAACTGGTCTATTCATCCAACTTGAATGATGTATTTTATTTATTTCTATAACATCAACCTGCTCATGATGTGTAAGAAAAGCAGCTATAGCAATTCACTCATTCACACACACAGACATGCATAAAAAACTTACGCTTATACTCTCCGCTCCCAAAACATATCATATGGACTCTACTATTGTCAAATAAATCAAATTAATGAATAACGACATATATTAATTGATACTGAAACCAGCAGGTATCAATACTGAAGTAATTACATAGTGCTGTTTAGTTGGACTTTTCCCATATCGAAAAAAGTATAAAGTATCAAGTTTTTCCAATGAAGTTTGAAATTAGTTGTTGCATTGAAGAGTCCCTGGTGCTAAGGTCAGTGTTGTGCTGCATTGATGTAAACTTAATTTCCCACTATGTTTCTCCCGGCCCGTCCAACTTCCCGCCCGGTGCTGCACATGTTTGCGTGACCCTCCTAACTGGCATGTGAGCTTCAACCTCAGTTGACACATATTGACAAAGATAAATTGTATTTTCTTCTTTTTGTTTCTTCAATCCCTTCTGTTTTCCCTTTTGAGTTGTGTGTGCTGCCAGTATCAAGTTTCACCACCGCCCGCATCTTAACCAGAGTCTGATGCTGGTGAGCGGACTTATTGTGGAGGGAGAGGACGAGTTGTCTGCCAGAAGAGCCGCTTGCACGCTTCACATTTGGTATTGGCGCACTGTTGTGTTTTTCTGCTTTCTAGGCGATGATTTATTGAGCCCTTTGATATGTGTATGGGTTTTGCTTTTGAGGCTTTGCTTGAAAAATATAATGGATAAGGAAATTATATTTGGAAATTCTAAAAAACTAAGTACCGTCTGTACTTTTACATACTTAGTAATTTAGTGAAGTAATTTGACCACAGCAGTAGTAGTTGGAGCAAGCACAAATATTTATGATTGTAGTAATTGTTGAGGTTGTCCCAGTGCCATTACATAGCAGGCCCTTTGTCGGATCTATATGTAATTGTTGAGGTTGTCCCTGCCAACATTAAATAGTGGGCCCTATGTCGGATCTATATGTAATTGTTGAGGTTGTCCCTGCCAACATTACATAGTGGGCCCCATGTGGGTTCTATATGGGCTTACGTGGGCTTCCAATATGGGCCCTAAGTTGGTTTGTCCATGGGTTCCATGTAGGTCCTACATGGGTTTGACCATATGGGGTCCACATTAAATCTAAGTGAGGTTCATGTGGGCCCCATCTGGGAAACCCATGCAAAATGCATATAGACCCCACTATAAACTTTATTTTTCTATGTAATAATGCCACTGTCTTTGTTATAAAAAGGTATTTTCGAATGTGTTTTAGAGTCTGTATATTCCAGATAACGATAACGATTAGCAAAATATGATAACGTTTATTTTTCTCAGGCGACTAGTCACGATTAGTCGATTGATTGTTGCAGATGATTGTTGACCTCAATCCAATATTTCTGAGCACAACAGGACACTGGAGGTCTCATTTGTCATAGCTTCCTGGGATTTACATGCAGAGTCCTGTTTCCGCCAAATTCTAAAACATGCACAATCTCTTAATCAGAATATTGTCTCTGGTCTGGAAAAGAGAGCCGTCCTGGAGATCCCCCACTGCTTCCTTGTGGATCAATGAAATTCGTCTAAGTCTAACGTTGAAGGATGGATCAAAAGCAGACAACCAATTGCCTACATAGACAATAGATCTTGCAAAGACGTGATTTGGTCAATGAATTTCAGATTATACATGTCAATTTTTTGTCAAACATTGCCTGTAAAATTAGAGTCAAGTTTTTCAGTTGAATATCTCCCACCTCTGTTAATTGGTCCTCCACACACAACTTCTCCTCAAGGCAGTTCAAGGCCAAAGTTGATCTGACCCCAAGTTAGGATTTAGGAACAGCCCTGACCTCCTGTGACCCCTCAGACAAGATCTCCTCCCTGCTGTGTCCACCGCTGAACTCACCCGTGTGCCCCAACCCTATCATTGCTCTTACCCACTGAGCATGAGTATTTTGGCGTTAGGCAAACAGAGCGGCGTTGTTTGACGGCTGTTGGTGCCTGTAACGGGATAGGGCTGCTGCGGTGCCCCTGTAACCACCGCAGCACTTGACCCCGAGTCCCCACTGCGAAACATCCAGCTGCGCGCGTGGATCATTTGTGACAGAGAGCGTGACATGTTGTTCTCAAGAAAAAATGGAAGTGGTGGAATGTAAACAAAATACAACCTTTTTTTTTTGCCAGACCTCACCACAATGTAACATGTTGTTTAGCAAATGGTTTGGCAGATTTGAACAGTTTCAGAATGGTCCATAAAGCATGCCTGACCAACAAAATGGGAAAACGACAATGATATTTGTTAACGTTTTTAGTTTCCAAACCTGTTTTTTTTTTACATAGTAGAGTCAGGGTTGCAAGAAAAAAATTAAAGATGTCTACACTTTTTGTATCATTATTTTAATGAAGAAAAAGAAGAAAAAAGAGTCAGAATAAACATCTTCATGGGTTTCAACTTTCTGTTTACACTTTTCACCATTCACTATATATTTGGTTTTGAAATGTTACTTGCCATGGCAACAGTGCTAATTTTTAATCACTCTGAAGCCCATGTGAAATTACTTGTTTCCAATCTCAAAGGAATATGCAAAAAATGTAATGATCACAACGGGATTTCTGAAATCAAGCCATGGAGAATTGTACAAACATTATTGATCACCAAGGAAATTTACTTTGTCACAATATAGTTTAACTGGAAATATTTCTGTTACGTTTACTTTTGTAACATTTTGAATATTTTTTAGTTATCAGAGTAATTTTCAGATACCATACTTTTCCTTCTTGGTATTTTATTTTCAAGTGTAATGGTACTCACACTGTGTGTAAGTTTACAAATGGTTGACAATATGAAATTATTTGAACATATTTTATGCCTATTTCTTGCACTTAAAATATGATTTGGATTTGTTTCCTATTTTTTTTGTCTATCTGATAATACCTGATTTAAAAAAAATAATAATAATTAATGTTTGAGCTTTCCAATTGCATTAACTATGATATTATAAATCAGACTTACTTACTACTTTCAAATAAAATTCTGTCAACTGGACAAATGTTTTGAGAGTTTCTTTGGCCATCCTACTGGAGCACTTGAGACAGAGGTATTTTGTTGATCTCTGAGTTGGTTGGCCGCGCATCAATTGCATGTCCAGTTCCTTCTGTGTTCCTGTCTGGTCCTGACGCGCTCCAGGAACAGTGTTTACCACAGTATTAGCGACACTGCAGGGAGGGAGCTGCTGCTGCTGCTGCTGCTGTTGGACACATCTGTTCTTCAGCACTATGGCACAGAGCCTTGTGTCAGGACCAGGCCAACGGAACAGGACAGAGAGAGCAGGGCGAGTGAAGGGGGGGGGCCGAGGGGACATTCCCAGAGTCAACTCCTGACCCTTTCGCCCCAGTTAACTCCCCTTCCTGCTCCGATACAGTAACCCCCTGTGCTCCAGGCTCTATCACACATACAGACGCGTCGCTATTGAATTAAGACAGCGCTTAGATTTAGAGGCGCTACTGACAAAAAATAATAACTCTGTAATGTAATGTCTCGGTTGAGGTTCAAGTATTGAGCCTGTCTTGATAAATTGTTTTGAAGTGTGATATTTTGCCACAGAAAATATTGAAACTACTTCATGTCTGGTACAACCAGTGATGGGAAAAATACTTGGAAAATAATATATTCAGTCACAGAATACAGAATATCTGCAATAAAATGTATTTTGTAACATAATCTATTACATGGCTCAATCAGCACTGTAGTACTTTATTCTGAATACTTTGAATACTTTCATGTTGAGTTGCATTGTATCATAGTATTAAAAAATGACATAAAACTGCAATTTGTTTTTGAAGCACTGTTTGTTCTGCATTTATTTATAAGAGAATCTTTATTACTAATTAAAGAAGGAAAAATTGTATGTGCTTTCACTATAAGAGTTGCGTTTAAAATTTCTCTCACTAGTTCAGTAACGTTTGAAGCCTAAACTGTGTGTTCAAATACCCTGATGTAGTCCTCTGTTTTTGAAACTGTCCGGGTACACACAGTTACTCAAAACAAGTACTCTGAATACGTATTTTCGGTATATGTATTCGGTTACTTCCCAACACTGTGTACAACATTGTAAAAAAACATAATGGACAATAAATAAATGAATGAAACTCTTCAGTCGTAGTAGTTGACCATCTACAGCTCAAATGTGATTGTATTTTGATGGAAAAAACCATAAAGTTCCCTAAATAAAAAGCACACACGATAAATAATATGGTTCCATCCAATGAGAGGTATGCCAATATGGTAATTATTGTGACAGGCCTATCAAGTATCACACAAACAGAAATATAAATGTATACCCTTTTTTGGGTTGACTTTAGCTCTTTTATGGACATTTTTTTAATAGTTTTTATCATGTACAATATACTCCATATTCTCTCGCTGAATATCTCTGAAATAAATGCAATATTATTCATTTTTAAATATATCTGCACTAGAATTGTTTGTACTTTTACTGACCCCTGGTGGCTCAGTTAAGTCTCTTTGCCCCTATCCTGCAATGATCCAGAATTCTGAAAAATTCCTGGTTATATGGTCTTACTTTCACACCAAATGCTCAACCCCTAATACATTACACACACTGGGAGTCAGGATCCAGGCCAAGAGAAGCAGGAGGATCTGCCAAATGTGCAAGTTTTGGGTTGAATGAGGAACAAGAACTCCTCACTGAGATGCCTGAAAGCCAAGAATTGAAACTCCGAAACTTGTCAGGGGAGATTAGTGTGTCCTGCTAGTTTTTCCATTACTCCTCAACCCAACTGTGTGCAAATGTCTTCACGACTAAGATTTAAGTTTGTAAAATTGATCTTTGGCTTCATTGGGTCCTGCATTTGATTCAGTTGGACATGTCTCGACAAAACTCCCTTCACCTTCCTGTTCATCCTGGTTTAGTTTCGGCAGCAGCCTAATTAACAGTTGCACTAGAACAGTTTAAAACATACCAGTTGTTCCTGTTACCGTCTACATGTAGCGGATAGGCCTATAACTCATTTGTACTTGAGTCATTTTGCATGTGAAATTACAGGATTTCCAAACGACTTCTGCTTTTTGGTTCAGCCTTGATTTAGCCGTCGTATCAAAACAAGGTTCACGTCCCCATCACACTTCACGATGATAGACCTCAACCAAAAATACAGTCAGTCTGTTCGGGCCAACAGTGGAGACGTGGATCCTCTGTGACATGTGGAAAATCTATATGAGGAAGCGGTCTTGTGTTTAACATGGCTGGAAAAAGGACACACATTTTCAATACTACTTCCATGAATACATTTGAGGTACAACTGATATGACTTGGTTGTAGACTGCATTCCCCGCTCTCTCGTATCGCTATGAATACGTTCTCTACGAGTCTATTGAAAAGACGTTCCTGGATAAAGTACACTTGTCAATCTTTAAACGTAAATATCAGCTGAAATAACAAGGGGGAGTTAGAGTGAGGGTAGACTGATAATGTTCTGAGTCAAGCAGAAATGACTTGCACAGAGACAAAACTACTGCAAATGTATCGCAATGTCAGCAAGGAGATTGTAAATTGTTTTGGGAAAATGAATAGATAAGCTTTGGCACTATCTCACAATGGCAGGATATAGTAAAAAGACATGGAGGATCTTAATGAAAAGTAATTCAATGTGTGTTGTTTTGGTTTGATAGTTTCAGTAATGGATAAATGATAAGAAATTACTCTGAGAATGTGGGGTTTATCTTATTTTCTTAAATGTTACCCCACACTGTTTTTTGTTTGTTTGTACTGTTTTTGTTCGAAATTGTGTAAAAATTACCATGTCAAAATATCCATTATTCATAAGGAAATGCTAACTGCTGGAGAAAGTGTGGCAGCCAAGACGCAAACCATTATCACGTGTTGCTCAAAAATATTGGACTGAAATCGACATTGCACTTCAAACTGTTTTGACATTGCCTTCCCGCTCAATGTTAGAACTGTGTACTATGACCTCATGTACTATGGCCTCAAAACTCCAGCCATGGACACAATAAATGGATACCTTTAGAAAAACACTGTTGGCAGAAGGAAAAAAGGCCATAACAAAGAAATGGATGACACAAACCTCACCAACGATCACAGAACCGGACTGACATGGTAACATCAGACAAATGGAAAAAATGATATTCAGACTGAATTTGAAAATGGACATATTTGATAGACTTTGGACAAAAGGGAACTTGTATGTAGGACATGTGTCGTCATTTTGTTTCTGTTGTCATACTGTGCCGTTTGTATTATTGTTTTTATTCATTATTATTATGATTATTATTATTATTATTTTGTCTTGCACTCTGGTTGAGTTCCTTGTTTTGTGTTTGCTTATATTAAAAAAAAAAGAAAAAAAAAAAAAAAAAAAAAAAATAAAAAAAAAAAGAAAAAAAAAAAAAAGGTGAAAACATTTCTCTATATTTGAATAATAGAACTTAGACAGAGACAAACTTTATTGAACAACAAGGAAATTGACTTGGACACATTAGCTCACACTTTACAATATATCAATCAAAGAATAGTTTTACAAAAATTATTCAAATAATGCTAAAAATAAATAAATAATAATATGTACAAATAGAACAGAAAGGAATGTAAAATAAATATCTTAATATACTATATACAAAATGATGGATACAGAGATACAGTACGAATATGAAATTGGTGCATTGACATGAAATTATTAGGGCATCTGGAGCAAAATCATAATATGCAAATCACTACATATTGTAGTAGTAAAATGATCAAAATGTATTTTTAATTTCTTTTCTACCTCTTTTGGGCACTATAAGCACCTCACGGAACCATCCACTCTTTCACTTTTCTGCATTCACCAATTCAAATCTGTAATCAATATGTAGAAGGATCCTCAGACAACATGTGTGTCGAAAACTCCCTTTTGCAGACATCTGACCTCTGTGCAAACTGTAGAATTGCTTTCATGCAGTTTGAGTATGGAAGCTCACGATATCAGCAAAATGTGTTTGGTTGATTCATGAGAAGAACCAAAGAAGTTCCTGGAACAACAGCAACACAAGGGAACCAGATCTACCCCTCATTTATGGTGTGATTAAAGGTATACTGTCCAGGTTGGGTATTATTGACAGAGCGGGCCCTGGTCCTGGGAGTCATCCCGAGTCCTTCAGCTATTTTTAGTGTGCTGACTGTGTGAAAGTATGCTCGCTACAAAACTCTGCCAAAATGACAACCTGTGCTGGATTAGTGTCTGTCTGAGCAAATATGTGAATGAATACATCTAGTGCAATGGAGATAGTGTGGAGAATGAGCATGGGTGCAGTGGTAAAAGACAGTTATTTGCAATCATAGCTCTGTGGTGCCTGTTCCCAATGTTTATATATCAGTTTTGCACTCCAGCGTTGTGAGGAGAAGTGCATGGTACCATTGCTGGATAAGGAAATTGTGTAAATGGAGTATGAGTTAAGATGTTATGCAGTATCTTAAAGGTGCACAATGTGACTTTTCTGGTGGAGAGTTTGTCAATAGTTTATGAGAGTTTATGCAGATGACATCAGAGCATGGCCAAAATGCATGAGAGTCATTGGTGAGCAATTACATTTTCTGCAGTCTAAAAAACAAGACTGTTAAATATAAAAGTATGCAACTTCAAGATAAACAAGTAACAGTTAAACAGTTGAAGAAACCTCGATAAACTACAGCTACGCTCACATGTATCACTGATGCAGACTTTGTGATCAAACACAGTTGAAATTACCATAAAATAACAGCTTCACAAACAAAAATAAGACAAAAAAAGCACATAGATACATTTTGTCAGTTATGCTCCCGTTATTCCTGCCACTTTTGAGGATCATTTTGTTTGCTTGTCTGTTTTTTAAAGTAATAAAACAGATGACACTCTGGGTCTGCTACCTGCTTGTCTCCATAGAGATGTTATTGATTACCTAGAACAGTGGTCCTTGCACCCCTTGTTGGTAACTTGGAACTGGGGGTACTGGGAATGGTTTCAGGTTTTAAAAGAAGATGAAATTTACTTTTATCTGAATAAAAAAGTGTTATTTGTTGTACATTTTGCATTGCACTGCTGTTTCTTGGAAATAACATAATTAAAACCAAAACGTGACATTATACCACTGGTAAACGCATTTATTTTCCTGAAGCTCGAGTTAAGGGGAGTGTGAGACAAAGCTTAGGGGGTACTCAAGACAAAAAAGTTTGATCCCCTAACCTAGAATGTTCCTCAGTAGGGCATTAAACAAATGGAAACAAACACACCATCAGACCAATTTACAGGTAAAGAATAGAAAACACCACAAATAAGTAAGATATATCAATTTCAATGCCATACTGTGGAACATTCCTGGCAAAGTGAAAACATTGAATCGATCAAGCAGCTGGCCAACCCTCCATCACAAAAAGTAAGATAAGATAAGATAAGATAAGATCAGCTTTATTTGTCCCACAATGGGGAAATCCATGGTTGCAAAAAAAGGGTACAGAAACAGATTATGCACAGTATAATAATAAAAACAGATAAATTTAGGAAAAAAGAAAACTCTTATAATCTTAATTATGATAACGCTCTTATTTACAGCTGTCATATGGATAGTATGCAGGAGTATAACATTATTACACAGGAGTATAACAGTATTGCACAGGATTATGAAAGCTGAATGGCCTGTGTTTGTTGTAAAGTCTGAGCACCTTGATCATGATGATTAGTTTGAAGGGGGGACCTACTTCGGGACTCAAACCTTGGACCTTCTGGCTGTAAAGCAGTTACCCACCGTGCCATCACCCCATTGACATACTGCCTTGTTTTCCCTCATGTAACAGTATCAATACACGAATTCTGAGGTCATGAAAACATCGGTGAGAAATAAATTACATGCAACATCTCACTTGATTCTTCCACGATGTTTTGGGCATGAAACAATCTTTTCTTCCCCATTACTTTTAAATAACCATCTCTGTGTACTTCAGTTTCAATACTTTGGCATTCTGAAAATCCTGTGGTCATGCTGCAGTCCAATAATTCACCATTGTCTATATAATGTTCCAGGAACTTTGTGGCACTAAATGGCAGAGAGTAATATTATGCTTGCGTTAGAAGGCTACATAAACTGTGTTCATATCCGTGTCTGCGTGCAACTTCTCCTGTTTCTATTTGGGCTTTATCCATGCGCTGACTCTAGGAACTGTGGCCCAAAACATCTCGAGAGACAAGCAGAGGCGTATCCAAGAAGTAAGTGTAACTACTCAGTCTAACGTTAAAGTGCCTAAATGAACTAAAGTAAAACAGTTTCAACGCATCAACATTTGATTTACGATTCAGAGCTAATTTCTGACAGACAAAACATGTATTCCAGGAAATCCAGAGAACACACCACAAAAAATATTATTAACAAATGTTTGTGTTGCACAGCACTTTGGAAAATGTTCTTGTTTACAAAATTAATCTTTCTTAAGTTGTAATTTCTCCAAATACTTTTTTCTCTTACTCCAATGTTGGCTAAAGCATGTACAGTTACTTAAAACAGCGGTGGAAAGTAAGGACTTTAATTAAGTAACATTTTACAGTGGCTACTACCGTATTTTCTGC
Organism: Chaenogobius annularis; assembly: GCA_015082035.1. Lineage (NCBI taxonomy): Eukaryota > Metazoa > Chordata > Actinopteri > Gobiiformes > Gobiidae > Chaenogobius > Chaenogobius annularis. The sequence continues at coordinate 18,472 of BJKM01000455.1, read as the reverse complement.
ACTATAAGGCGCACTGGATTATAAGGCGCACTGTCAATGAATGGTCTATTTTTTAACTTTTTCAATATATAAGGCGCACCGGACTATAAGGCGCATTAAGCTAAACAAAACAGTCCCAACCTTGTTCAATGGAAACACGTTCTGACACAGTCTGATACGCTAAATCAAACATTAGCATATTCACAGTAACTCAAAATAGCTCAGGTATAACATGTAAAAAAAACACGGTCAGATACCGCTAAATCAAACATTAGCGTATTCACAGTAAACTCAAAATGGCTCAGGTACAACACGTAAAAAACACAGTCAGATACCGCTAAATCATACGTTAGCGTATTCACAGTAACTCAAAATTGTTCAGTTAACACTACAACACGTAAAATAAAACATAATACACTCACTTTTTCAGTTTATTCCTCGTCCACAAAATCCTTCAAATTCCTTATACACACGCTGTAATATTATGGTGACGCACAGTATTACTCCGCGACGCTCCTGGCTACGGTAACCGTAATGCTGCAAGCGGTGCGACTTTGTAGTTTACCAAAGTCGTGATAAAACATTTTGACGGATTTTTGAGCGCTGTGTACCACATAAAATCGGTTCGAGGTCAGTAAGCACAACCAGAATTAATCCATATATAAGGCGCTCTGGGTTATAAGGCGCACTGTCATTTTTTGAGAAAAAATAAAGGTTTTTAAGTGCGCCTTATAGTGCGGAAAATACGGTATTTACTTGACAGCTACATTTGACAGAAAGTATCTGTACTGTCTACTTTACTACATAATTAAACTGGACTGAAAAGTCTGAAGAGAGGTTATATATTTGCACATACATGGTGACACTGAGTTCAAGTCTTGACTTTGATCAAACAAAATTTACGTATAAAAAGTCTAGAAGCAGAAATTGGTTGACTAAAAATCTTTGTCGAGATCACCAAAAATCTGCGAGAAATAATGTAACTTTTTACTTCAATAATTTTACTTAAGTAGATTTTTATATGTGATACTTTGACTTGAGTACATTTTCTAGCCCTGTTTTATTTAACACCAAAAATGAGTATTACTTCCTGCACTGCAAAAAAATTAAGAATATTACTCAAGAAGAATTTAAAAAATGGTGTTAGCAAACTTCTTTTACCAGTAATTTCCAAATACTAGTCACCCCTGAGCACAAGAGTGAAGCCCTTACCATAACTGAAGCTGTATTTGATTTACTTCCCCTCCCCCTACTGTAAAAACACTCACTTGAGCTCACACAGTGCAAACCTCAACCCCCCAGGCCTGGCTTAGAGCAGCAGTCATTATTCGCCCATCATCATGCATCATTTCAACACAAGGTCTGTCTCCCAACTCCATCAAACCACGTCTCAAAGCCATTACCCCAGTTACACCGAGCTGGATGTACTTACATTGCCCCGAACCCTGTCCCACACAGCTACCACCTCACCCCCTCTCACCCCCCTCACCCCTTATCCACCCCCCCGTGTGTGGAGAGGACAGGCTGTTCTGTAGCAGCGCAGCCAAAACGAATGTGTCCCCTTTAGGAACAGTTCAAAGCTAAACAGCCTTTGGTGCAAGGTAAACACAGGAATTAAATGCACTAACCCCTTTTAAAATTTAAAATAAAGATGGGAGAAGGGTGTAATTTATATTTGTCAAAAGTATAGAAAAATCACATACTAATTGGTACTAAAGCAAATATTGAAACTAAATACTCATTTGAACAACTATTAAAATTGATCACATTAACAGGGAAAAATGTTACCTTTTCTGAGCAGTTTTGGAATGATCTTGAGCTTTATCAGAGTTGTACTTTTATTTTGTGTTGAAAATTACAGTATGTTTGGGAAAATGTCGGTGTAATCCCTCATTCGTCCAGGAGTGTTCCATTGTAGAAAAAGATTCAGTTGCAGTCATCTGGACTGGAGTGTATTTGGGCTTTTTTCATAATTTTGGATTGGAAATTGGCTTCAAGTATCAGGCCTATAGTATCGAAATTTACTATCGTGAACACACTATAGTGCATATACTCAGATACACCTTTTGAAGAAATTGTACTTTTCTGTTTTCAGACACCTTACTTTTACTTCTTCTTAAGTAATATTTTCTTTGAAGTACTCTTATGTGAGTAAAGGTTTTGTTACTCTTCCCACTGTGAGTAATTCTGTAGTGACAAAAGCTTTTGTGTGGGATCAACATGATTAAAACACTTTTGTTTTTGTCATTTTTGTGTCTATTCTGTGAACACACCAGAATCTTTGCAATATTTAAAGTTTGTCTGTCAGATTACATTAACTCATAAATACATTTTACGTCCAAAGTGCTCAGTACTCAAGTTGGAGTTTCCCCAAATATTTTTTCACTCTTGCTTAATTATTTGGCTATTTGGTAACAGTACTAGTGTTATAATAATAGTAACGGCTGTGGAAGGAGCAGTAACAGTAGTCAGCGGGTCAAAGTATCAGTAGTAGTTGTGGTAGAAGTATTACAGTATTAGTAGTGATTCTAATGCTGTCAAAACAGTTTTTTTGAAATGTACATCGGATTTAAACAAATATAAATACTTTAAATATTTTAGTGTCATACTTAGCAAAGTGCACATCCACTACGGTAAATTGAGATTTCTCTTCGCATCCCCTGTATTTTCTTGAACTTCTTTCTTTCAACATTTGAATGAGCGCCACACATACTTTATCGCTCTGACTTGGGCCTTTTCATTGTCACTCATCGTCCTCCAAGCTTCAACTGTCATTTGCTACAGTCAGCAGATTACACTAAACAAAGGCGAAGGCGCAGCGACAAAAGATAAAAGGCAGCGGGTAAACAAACTGGAGGCAGACTAAATAACAGCCGCCCAACTGTTGCATTATGGGTCGGTGGTGTGTTTCCATGGCTCCACTATGCGAGTGTTTGTGAGCTGTTGTTAGCAGCAAACACAGGGAACAAAAGTGTCTTGGCAGAACGCACCGTCAGGAGGCCACAGCTGTTATTGCTGTTTAATGTAATGCAGGTGTCGACGCAGTGGGCTTTGTGGACTTGTCAGTGTGTGCATTTATTATTTATTTATTATTCATTTGTTTTAATAGGGGACCATTTACAATTACAACACAAATGTTGCAACTTGATGCATGCAGGGAAAAGAACATCCCCCAAACATTTGACGAGACACAGACACATGAAGCAAATACACTATTTACACGTGCAATAAAATCTACTACACTCTTCCACACACAGTTGCAGACACATTACAGAGCCAGTACCATACAACCTGCCAGCCTGAATGTGTCAATAGATCAAAAATTAAAGGTAGAGTATGTAACTTTTCAGGTGAGCGGCCTGCTACCTGCTCGTCTTCATTTTGATGCTTTGCCTGGAATGAATGTTGCCATTAAACGTACCGATCTTGCATTTATTCATGTGTTTTTATTGCTAAAAAAATACCTGGAAACTCAGGAAGTAGATAATTTAATGCCGTATTGTGAAACATTTTAGAGAAGTAAATAACCTCTTGTTTCACTAGAATAGTGACATATTAAAATAATAAAAGATAATTGCAAATAGAATTCAGGTCAACTCTACTTTCAGGTCAAGTGTCAACAGGTAATATTTAGTATTTACTTTGAAACACATGTTAAAGTTATGTTTTCTGTGCATATTTGTGCATCTGGAAATGGGTAAAATTATGCACAGCAGTAATTGTAGAAAAGTAGAAGTACCGGTACAACAAAAAAATATGCATATGCAAAGAAAGGAGACAGAAGAGAGATTGTGGATCATTTATGATAGATACATTATTCTATCTAATATTGCTAACTCCGTATTACAAAGCCGAGGGTTGTTGGTTGAACGTTTGCATTAGCTGTTGGTGTGTCCATGGATCAATGCAAGAAAACTGGCCTAAAGGCTTTTTTTTTTGTTTTCAGGCCTGATGCATCTCAAGAATGTCCATGAAGTCATATCCAATCACACAGAGAAAAGTTAAACAAATTCTCAAAATGATTTAAAAAATAACAATAACAACAACTACAACATACTACTTCATCACCAAAAAGCATTCTATGAGTTAGCTGTTACAAAAATACAAAAATGTTCGCTTTTTCAGCCCCTGCATGTAAATCAACCCACAGCTGAACAGCAAGTGCACCGTTTTCACCTGTGGCTGAACAGGTTGCAGCAGCTGCCTGGATGTAACAGTTGAGCTAACACTGTGGTGGTGGCTGTGTTCTGTGTATACATGCACCATACGCATAAGAGCTTTTATTAGCCCGGAGAGCAGCAGGGGGCATGGGACACCTGTGGGCAGCGTGTTTTAATACTGGCACAGGACCGGGGGGTTCCCATAGGTCAGGAGAAAGAAGATCCAAAAGCTCTACACAGGTGCAAAAATGTTAAGTAAGATCATTTAAGGAAGATAATTTATTCATTTTTTGATGTGGTTCACAGTTTAGAGTCTTGACCAATCAGTGTTTTAAGAGAATACATTTAAGATTTTAAATTCACTCATATTTCTATTATTAAATTAATTATAATTTATCTTATAATTGCCCTTTATTTTAACAATGTTTTAGAAGTTATTTCAGCTAATGGGTCCAAGTAATTCCCCATTTCCCAGATCAATAAAGTTTGTATTGTATTTTATTATCTAAGTTCTACATGTGCGTCTAATTGTTTATTCCCTTTATGGTACATCCAAGCACATTTTGCTCCATCTTTCTCAAGAAGCTTATTCAGTTTGCACGGAATACATTTATTGTTTTACGAGCAAACGTGAGAATATTTGTATGTTTTTGCACTCATGTCCTCTGTAAGTGTACAAAGGCGGGACCCCTATGGAAGGTCTGCATTGGTGATGGGGGCTGAGCGAGGCACAATCTGATCCAAAAAAAATATGAATGTCTGTGAGAAACGCAGCTGTTGTCAGACTCCAGGGCGCTTGTTTTTGTTTGTGAGATTTGAACAGAAGTCGTACAGCAACAATTGGATAATGCCCTTTGAGTTAATGCATGCTCAAAAACAAACAGAACTTGACTGAATGCCATGTCATATTTTACAGTTTGAATCCTGAAAAACTGTGCAATTGTCCCAGCAAACAAAACAAATAAAATAAATAGTATTTTTAAGGAACTTGTTTTATTTGTTCATGATTTTGTGGATTGTTAACGCACCAGTCTCGTAAACCAGGTAAAAGTCAAGTTGGCATAAATGTGCAAAAATGAGCAAATAAATAAAGTATCCAAAAAAGCACTGTACCATAAACCTATAGTCACTAATATGACCATACAAAGATTCATAGATGGCAAAGAGAGAAAAAAAACGTTATTTATTTATTTTTTTCATCGATTTTATTCGCCTGAAGACTGTTCGACTGTCTGGTTAAGCTGGAATCAAAGCTTGCTCCTTATGAACATATCTAAACTTTTCAGATCCCCAATAAACGTGCAACCAACCCGGGACCCCCACTGCTAAATCAAATTATTGTCTGTGATAATTTCAAGTTGTAAAACATTTAAAATCAAGTTTAATTGTGTGACTTAATTTCCCTAAAATATGTATCTTATTAAAACACACATTAAATACAGTGTCATAATTATAAAATCAAAATCGTCTTGCGATCCCCAGCTCATACCTCACGACCTCCGAAGGGTCCCGACACCCACTTTGGGAACCACTGCAAATCCAACCAACCTCTGGACAGAGGCATTTTGTGCTGGATTAAACTGACCTCTAGTGGTCAGTTGTTGCACCCTGCCTTTAAACCTTTTATTAGTCCAAGTTTATCAACCATTGGCCAGGAAAAGTAAAGTGGTGCTATCAATATTTAAAATGTATTTATTTTGACATATGGCGTTATAAAAGAATGATTAAGAATTACAAAAAGCTTTTGTCCAAAATACATTCAACAAAGTGAAGTTAGTGACAGTTTGGCTATTCTTAATCCTCCAGAAGGTCACAATAAAAACAAGGCATATAGAGTCATAAGCCTTAATAAAGCATGGGCAAAGACTTCATTTATAATGAACAAAGACTTTATTAAGAATGATTCCTGATTTGAAAGGCATTGTGAATACTTAATAAAGGAGTTAGCGGTTTGGCGTTAGAGTAAGGGTATTGTAAATTGAATAGTTACCTAAGCTTGAATCGTTCATATTTCATTAGGATATTATAAGTTCAGTTTATCATAGAGTCATTTCATATGATTTGTAATAAGGCTGATGTTGGGGGTGGACCTTTATTTTTGAAAGAGACCCTAATATCCTAACTCTAACAAAACCAATTTAAACCATTTAGATAATACTTTTTTTTAATACTTATTTGTGGCAAAATTCACATTATTTCTTCCTATGTAAACATTTGATTATATATATGTGGTATTAGTTTTGGCCACTAAGGCCTTTCTCGTCGCTCATATCTCTTGCTGGCTGCTATAAAACCAATCAAAACAAGTTGTGTTTGAATCAGTACTGGTTGCTATAGTTACACATGTATAAGGTCACTGATTAAAGGTCAAATGGGAAACAGGATGGTGAGCGATCTTAACTTTTACAACCATCAATGTGGGTTTTTTAAAAATACAAAAGACATAAACAACAATCCTGTCAATACAAACTTTCCCTCACCAGAAAGCAGAATTATGATAATCTTATGCATTTTCATTTTAAAATATTGGCTAGAGAAAAAAATATATCGCCTAAAATCATGATAAAAATATGTTCACAAATAATTTTACTCTACATTGCCTTCTTTTTTTGTGTGTGGCTATTGTCCTCTGCTGCTGATGTTGTGCAAAAAGCAGCTATTGGTGCAAGGGAAGCTTACAATCCTGAAAATCTTGATTTGATTGAGAGCTAAATCCCAGGCCACTTCAATCACGACATCACTATCATCACTGCACTGGCGGCCCATAAACCCACTTTTTAATCCTAAAGCCCTTTTATTTCGTGGTCAGTGTGCCCACTCGTTTGCTAAATCCCCCCAGTCTAAGCTTCAATCCCGCCTCCTGCAGGCTTTAGAGAGAGAGACCATACTGGCCGCAGCATCCTGGACCATGGCCGTTCTGGGGGCATTTTGGGAGGTACTTTCGGCCCTTGAAGTGCTCACCGTGGAGAAGGTCACAGATCAAGACTGAGCAGCAGGAGGAGCCGGCGTTGAAGACTACTATTTGGAAGGAGTAAGATGCAGCCTACTGGGTCTGTGGAGCCGAGCCAAGGCTCACTTTTCACTGTCTTATTGTTCAGGATGAAAAACTGTGATAATGAGGAGTGAGCAGACCGAGTTAAGAGAAGACCAGAGGAACAGTCTGTAGTTTATCAGACCCGGTGGGCGTGGGGACATACAATAATGCTTCGTCAAGAGGACATATTTAAAGAGGGAACAGACGACAAATGCACAGTTAAAACTTTTCAAATCTAATTCTCTTGAGACTCCAGACTTCAGGACGGGCCTGCGTCCTGCTCGATTCAATGTACCATAAGGTGCCGGCAGGAAATCACGTCAGTAACGGCCCCGCGATGGGTCATGTAAATAAAACAAATTAAAGTGTAAGAAAAGGAGAGCGCGTTCTCGGCCAGGAGGCAGCATCAGCAGGCACCGATCCGATGCGCGTGCCCCGCTACGGCAGAGGCTGCCTACATCCCGGGAAACAGGAGTTGGAGCTTGCGGCGAGTTAAAGTTTGGGCCAAAGGGAGTGAGAGGATGCTGCAGAACAGTAAAGGACTGTATTGACACGCCAATACACAAGCGGGGAGCGTGTCGCAAGAATGAAGGATGGCGCGCAAATAATACTGAGCATATCCCCCCCTTCTTGTTTTTTTTTGGGTTTTCAAACATTCCTCATCACGTAAGTCCTTGTCGGAGCAGCACTTTACTTGGTGTTATAATAACCGTGGGGAATTTCTCTTTGCATAATATGATTGCGCATTAATTGCAAAATTAACATTTGACACAATAATGGCAGCCGCGGGCACAGGCTTAAGGTGACGGGGAGAGTTGAAGGACAACAACTGCACTGATTGTATCAGACACAAGTCTTCGGGTTAATGCAAGCGTACAGCGTGGGTGGTTAGTGCAGTTTGTTGGTGTTTGTGGATGTCAAGCAGTGTGGCGCTGAAAGCGTGCTTGATGCTCCTCAAGGTGCGCCATGGTGGCGCCCCATCGCAGAACTGTCCTGCATTGCAGTGCTCGCTCTCATCCAGTTCCTGCAACGTGTTTCGCAACTCCTGCACTTCTGACGCGAGGCGTGATGCTGACTCCTGCGCTTGGCTCGTTCTGTTGGCGGAATGAAGAGTCAGGTCTTGCCCCACAAACGTTGCTCAAATGTCTAAATCGCACGCAGTGGTTCTGCGGGACAAGCCCACTGCAGTACTTTTTGGGAAGCGGCGGGCCGTGCTCCAGTCACCTGGCCATTAAAAATTAAAGTCATGCATCAAAACACTGGACGCCCAACTAGCAAACGTGTGTATCTCAGACCTGCAGACCAAAGGGCCTGTCAAGTGACGTTTAAGCGCTACACTGCTTTGAAAAGGGGCGTCTATAGGTTAACCTAAAGTTACTGCAGTAAAAATTTGAGGTGATGATGTCACTTTGGGACGTCCTCTGAATCTGTTAACACTGGGCAAAGCCATGACTCAGTCATTTCAATCACTTCAAGCGTTCAAGTGGCGCTTTATTGTACCAAAGGAATATCGATATTACGATAAAAATATAATTGGTCCGTTGATTAATATTAATGAATCGATGAGATGTTTATAGAGATATTATGGACTATCTACACTGAAAAGTATCGAGTTTATTACTCATAAAACGGTTTCCCAAACATAATAAGAAACAGGGTAACGTTTAATTTATTTTGTTCTGATGTCTCTTTGATCGACAATTCATGGTGTGGAAAAACTGCTAAAAAATGAACATTGTCGTTACAATCTCCAGAGTATCCTCCTTTGGGCTCGGGAGGACAGATTAAAATAAGAGATCCTCGAGATCCCAGGGCACAACGCTGAACCCAGGCCTATGGGTGGGGGTGGATGTGCTCTCTGTAAGGTGTCTGTTTTCAGACTGTATTCTGGGGCCAGTGCTACAAAGTGAACATTATGGATAAGACTGGAGACACTGCAGTGAAAATATTGACTTCTGGTTATCCAACTCTGCTTTCTGAACCTGGCTGACAAACACTTTTTGATCTGGTGTAGTTTTTTAGAATCCATTCCCACTCCTGATGCTTCATAATCAAAGTAATTGATTTGCATGTCGTATTTGTTATCCTTATTCTTGGCCTATCTTTAGTTCATGCTCATATTTTCCATATTGTTTCATTGTTCGCATTCATTCATCCTTTGCCATATAGCAGCCAGAGGAGATGGCACTCTGCGTATTGCGTGTAACATGGGATGTTAATGGATGTGTCAGGGCAGACAGGCTTACATGCGGCGCACACTTGCAGCAGCAGCAGACTGATGATTCAGCAGCAGCAGCAAGGCGAAAGCTCCACAGCCACACAAGTTCCTTGTTTTAGATTGGTGAATGGAAGGTGACTTTTTCATTTGTGGGCGCAGTGTAAGGAGGGCGGAAAGCAATGTTTGGCAAAGAAACATAATGTGGACAATGTTTGGGTACAGGCGGCTATTTCTAGTTGAGCCACCTGCTTGTCACTAGGAGGGGTTAATTGCTTTGCCAGGGAATGTTCCACAGTATGACATTAAACCTTTCTATTCTTGCTTTTGTTCAATTACAATTAAATTTTATTGGAAAATACCTTGACAAAAAAAGCGTTCTTTTTGTTCCTGACTTGCTTGTCACCATGGAAATGAATAGGTTCAATGCCATATTATGGAACATTCCAGACAAAGGAATGTCTTTAGAGACAAGAGGCAGACTCTTCAACAGAAAAGTTTTAAGTGCCCCTTCAAAGCAAATGCATGTTTGCAAATCAATAATATAAATGTATATATTTTGAAGATTTAAAACCATTTAGTCAATAATTTTCTACAATATGCACATAAGCTAAATCATTTATTTTTGCAAATTTTTTTTCATGATTTACTTTGATTTGAAGTAGGATTTTTGTGGTTGCCTTGGTATTTAACACAAAGACAAACTGGGCAATTTAGTTTAGACACATAACAAACGTATAATCATTTTACTTTGAAAGTCCATACTTTTTAAATAAGATAAGCTACAAATTAAATGGCATACTGAATCAATAGTGGTATCTTATATATAACTTGAGCCACAACCCGGTAACAAACCATGAACAGCTACAGACCATGAGGAGCAGTGGCCCTGAGGTTAACTTGCCCCAGTCTGTCGAGTCCTTTCATTAGAAATTAAACAACTCAAACAAAATCAGAGTATACCCCTTTAGCTTGGTGCGCAGCAAATTAGTTTTACCTTTTGCAGTAATTCCACATGAGTTTCTAAATATTTTTTTTGAGGAGCAGATTAATGGGTAATCAGCGCAGTGAGGAAAGATACGGTAGTTCAGGCAGATGTGGCATGTTATTCATTAATCGCAACCAAGTCGCCCCGAGAGTATACGAGAAAAAGGCCTTGGAAAGAGATGGGATAATAGAAGTCAAGGTCATATTAACCTATAGTAAGTTTAGTGGTAGTAGTAGTAGTAGTAGTAGTAAGTAGTAGTAGTAGTAGTAAAGTGCAATACTAGCAGCTGTAAATAGACATTATTGTAGTGGTAGCGGTAATAATAGTGAACTGAAAGACTTGAGACAGAGTTTGGTGAAGCTATTGGCTGGGACCGGCCAAAAGTTCAGCCCTATTCAGAGTGCTGCTTACAGATCTTAACTTCTGGGTTTATCCAAGTGTAATAGTTGTATTCATTGATGCCGATAACGTGGCACAGTGGTCTGATTTTCAGAAATCAGAATCAGAATCAGAATCAGAATCCAGAAAGGGTTTATTGCCATTGTTAATGAACAAAATTCAAACAAACATAGGAACTTGTCTCGGCATGAAAGGTGCAACATAAAAACACTGATGCAAAAATAAAAAAGAGATATAATTCAATCCTTAAGGGGGCATTAGGAAACAATTTAAACAAGAAGACCTCGTACTTGGGTCAAAAGCCTCAAAACCCAAAAGGTCCCAGTGGCATGCTTTCGACGTGTCCTTGGACAAGACCCAACAACAGGGGTCGCTGGATGGCGCCAGTTTTGCTTCTACAAGTCATTCAGAAGTCATTGAATTACATGTAATGCAATGCAAACTACTTGAAGTATCTGGAAAAGGATAATTGGTGTAGCACATACTTTTTGTGATTGTGTTGTCAGTCAACTCTATGTGCTTTCATGCTGTTTAAAATTATGACTACTTTTTTACAGGACTGTGACGCAATGTGAATGTGGCATGCTATTTATAAATGAACAGATGAGAGAGGAAAGCATGTCTTCTGTGAACTGAGTGAGACAAAGTGGAAGTCCATATTTCTATGTCGTCTCAGCATCCATTTCCAGCAATATGTGGAAACTTGACCTGTGAGTTTCTGTCGAACTATTAGTACCCCATAGGAGTACATATTTGGAGTACATTCGAAGTAGCATGAAGGATTGTCTTTCTACTATCTGCATTGAGTTTTTCATCAAGTAATTCCTTATGCTTTATGGCTGTTTCTAGGTAATTAAATCAAAACCTGTCCTTGGGTATTGTAGTAGTAGTAGTAGAAAGTAGTGGAGTAGTAGTAGTAGTAGTAGTAGTAGTAGTAGAGGTAAGTAGAGGTAGTAGTAGTAGTAGTTGTGGTGGTAGTAGTAGTAGTAGTAGTAGTAGTAGTAGTAGTAGTAGAGGCAGTAGTAGTAGTAGTAGTAGTAGTAGTAGTAGTAGTAGAGGTAAGTAGTAGTAGTAGTAGTAGTAGTAGTAGTAGTAGTAGTGGGTGGTAGTAGTAGTAGTAGTAGAGGTAGTAGTAGTAGTAGTAGTAGTTGTAGAAGTTTTTCTAAAAAGTGAGTTTTACTGTAATAGTACTAGTTGTGGTAGTAACAGAAGAAAGTGAAAGTTTACATTTCTATGCCTCTAGAACTTGACTTTGTGTAGTATTGTTGAAAAAATAGTGGTATAGGAGCACTTTTTTGGAAGAATTATACGTAAAGTAGGATTAATAGTTGTGGCAGTATGGGCACTTATATTGAAATACTGTATACAGATTGTTAGACAGAGTACAAATTTGGAGCAGTGTATCTGCAGTTTTTCATTCAACAATTCCATGTGTGTTATGCTGTTTCTAGGTCATTACAGCACACAAATGTCCTGTCTCAGCATCCATTTCCATTCAATATGTCCAAACTTTGACCTGTTAGTAGTAGTAGTAGTGTAGAGTAGTAGTAGTAGTCATAGTAGTAGTAGTAGTAGTAGTAGTAGTAGTAGTAGTAGTAGTAGTAGTAGTAGTAGTAGTAGTAGTAGTAGTAGTAGTAGTAATTTTCCTAGCAAGTAATAATAGTAGTTTACCTTTTTCCAGAATTATCCTCAAAGCCGGACAAGTAATAGTTGTGGCAGCAGAAGTGTGGGAGTGATTTCTAGTAACAGATGACATTATTAAAATGCATTTTTTGGAGCACAAATTTGGGATTTTGCCTGCCCTATATATATATATGAACTGTGAAACAATGTGGATGTAGGATGTTCTGACCTTGTGCAGCGGTTGTAAAAATAGTAATTTTTCTGTTTTTTCTGTCGCTGGTATAGCGTAAAACACATACTTTGAAGACGTTCCAATACAGTAGGTGGCGGTAAATGCACCTTTCGGCTGCCAACCGCATTTAAAAGTAACACAACTACAACAACAAGATTTGAAGTTGCTATGAAGTAGCACATCTGCCTTTCTGTATTTCCTCAAATATTTGTGTCAGGTGGATCACTGACTTCCTGACGGATCAGAGGCAGTGCGTGCGACTGGGGAAGAAAGTCTCAGACACTCGGACTATCAGCACAGGGTCTCCACAGGGCTGGTACTTTCTCCTCTGCTCTTCTCCCTGTACACAAACTGCTTCACCTCCCGCCACAACTCCGTAAAACTAAATCACGTTTGCGGACGACACCACCCTCATCGGGCTCATCTCGGACGGGGATGAGTCTGTCTACAGGAGGGAGGTGGACCGGCTGGTGTCCTGGCGCAGTTTTAACAACCTGGAGTTCAATGCCCAGAAAGACAGTGGAGATGATCGTGGACTTCAGGAAATACCCCAGCCCCCTCTCACCTTGACAGACTCCCCCATCACCACCGTGGACTCCTTCCGCTTCCTCTGCACCACCATCACCCAGCAGAGGATGTACTTCCTGCGGCAGCTGAGGAAAGCCAAGCTGCCAGTGCAGATGATGGTGCAGTTTTACACGGCCATCATTGAGTCCATCCTCACCTCCTCCATCACCGTGTGGTACGCTGGAGCCACAGCCAGGGACAGACAGAGACTACAGCGCATCGTGTGTTCTGCTGAGAAGGTGATCGGCTGCAGACTTCCATCTCTGCAGGACCTGTACGTCTCCAGGGCTCTGGGACCAGCAGGTCGGATCACAGCTGACCCTTCTCACCCTGGATATGGACTATTTGAGCCATTCCTCTCAGGCAGGAGGCTACGGTCCAGCCGGAACAGAACCTCCCGCCAAGAACAGTTTCTTCCCCTCTGCCGTTACACTCATGAACACTCCACTTTAACTACAATTTAATCAATAACTCACTGCACTGTTCACTTTCTGCACTACATCTGTAAATTTAACTGTAAATATTTGTGTACATAGTAAGCCTATTTTTATTATTCCTATAGTAAATTTAAATCGTTTTCTTTAATGCATGCCCTTTTTGATTTCATAAATTAGTTTTTTATTATTGTTCATCATTGTATGTTGCTACGAATCACCAAAGCATGTTCCTATGTTTGTGAATTTTGTTCATTGACAATGGCAATATACCTTTTCTGATTCTGATTCTGATTCTGAAATATTTACTGTACTTTGCCGGACTGTGAAGACATGTGGATGTGGCATGTTATTCATAAATGAGAGACGAGAGAGGAAAGCACCTCAGAGCATTGAAGGATCCAGAGTCAAGGTCACATTTCTCTGTCTCAGCATGTTCCTGCACCGAATCGTACTGCGTGTCCTTGTTAAGTGGGGGACAGAGCACAGGATCATATGACCAACACAATATCACCCGATACGGCCGGAGATGTACGCCAGATTAATCTTGGCCACTGCATGTTTTCTGTGAAGAAAGAAGGCCGCAGTCTTAATGTTAAAGAGGCAATCTTAATCAAACAGTTTTAGCACATTTTGTTCCTCTGACTTGCATGATGTCATCTTAGGTTAATTGCCCTTTTAGTAGTGTCGCTGGACGAAGCAAGACTGAAATAGTAATGAGTATTTGTTCAACAGAAGCCAAATCTGTAAACATTTGACCAAACAGCATCAAATTTTTTGTGTATTGGTGTAAAATTAAACATAGTTAGAAGCAGAAGGCTTGAAAGAAGAAGCATTAGAATTCATTTTGAAATTAGTTTTGGTTGTAACCTTACATAAATGACCACTATAAATACCCTATTGAGAAATGTGACCGAGAAGAACACATTTCTTGATTGATTTTGATCCAAAAAATGGATTACTAAACTCAAAGTCCTTACTATACTGCAGATAAATACAAACATAATCCAAGAGCATGGCAATCAGATCGGAATTGTACAGCATCTGGTCATATGCCATATACAACATTGATGTTTTTTACGGTACCGTTTTATCATATCTCGAGGTTGTAAAAGGTAGACAATAAAGGGTCATATCTGAGTTTGGAGGTTATTGCTCTATGCCTCCACTGGGGTTTGATTGCAGCGCTGGGACCGTTTAGATTAGGCAGAATTATGACCAGTTTTAAAACCAGTGAGCCAGAGCAGACGGACAATGATATCATCTTTGGCCGTAGACCACTAAAGTCCATTATGTATGGGCATGACTCTGCATTCCTCCATATACACGATGCACATAGCATACAAATGAGCTTGCAAGGAGTTTTGAGAACATTTAATCAATAGGCTACATAATTGCGCAGCACTTTAAAAAGAGTGTGGGCAAACATTGGCGTTCAAACGGGATTAACAACGGGATTATCTTTGCTCTGCAGTTTATTGCAATATGAATTGAATTAAAACTTTAATAGGAACTAGTCTCGTTCGAATGTTTTGTAGACCCACCACGGTTGATTGCTTTATTTTTGGATTCACACAATGGAAACAATATTCAAGGCCAGCTATTAAGCAATTTAATTATGTTTTCTGCTGCATACACATGAAAAAAAAAATGAAAAAAACTAAAAGTAGTTACCCTTTTCTGTGTTATTGCAGATGATTGTGTTGATCCACTTATCTCCAACCTCTACGCCTCATCTTTTTTGGCCTCGTCCAGATACAATTTCCTGTACTCTGCCAACTTTGCAAAATTGTATGGTAAGTATCACACATTAGTGAAACACACAGTAGTACAGCAAACTCTTTTTTGAATAATACTTTAGTCCTTACACTGCCACCTGTTGGAAAAGGACAATAATACATACATCCAAGATGACACATGACAACAAATGACAAAAGCATGTGAGGTTAATTCAGGGAAATTAGTTTGGCCTCTCTCCACGTTGGACTGATGGCATTGGTGTCTTATCTACAATATACAATGTCAATTCAAGTGCACTTGAACATCCCTCATTCCGGCCTTTTGTTTTGATGTAATTATTAAAGCAATCTTCTGTAAATTAGCTTTTCTCAAGCTTTTTTCCAATACTTTCGAGTTGAAATGACAAATGCATAAAACAGCCTAATTAGCCATGGTCCTGATGTATAATTAACAAGCAAGACAGTAAATATAGACAATAGTAATTAAAAACTTGTGTCAGCATTCGACTTTTTGTAGAAGTATACAAAATATGTCCGAAAAATAATTAAAGTAGCAAAAGAAAGCAACAGATTATACATTTTAAATTATATACAGATGTTTGGCAAGCTTTTTTTTTTTTTCACATTCTTTTCTTTCCTCTCCCAGGCAGCAGTGGCTGGTCGCCGTCGCCCCGGGACAGACAGCCCTGGCTTCAGCTCGATCTGCTCAGGAAATACAGGCTGGTGGCTATCGCTACACAGGGGACGTTCAACTCTTACGACTGGGTCACCAAGTACACCCTTCTGTACGGCGACCGGCCCGACTCGTGGACGCCCTACATCATGAAAGGAGGGAACTCTGTAGGTACCATTTGTGAAAGATACATTTTGTGTAAAGAGATTTAGGTTTGGATTAGAGATTTTTGATAGATTTAACTACTACAATTCTGCTCCATCATATTTATTATTGCTGGCTTCAAAACATGGATTGAGCAGTGACAAAACTAATCCCTAATCTCATTTTGGCCATAATACACAATAGTTTGACATACACAAATATCACTACTTATTAAAAGAAAGGTATTTAGAGAGCATATTTTAATTTTCATAAACATGCCCCATGTAGGATTTAAACATGTTCAACTCAAATATACTGATGTCTATTGTAATGTTGGTTTGCTCTTAATTACAAAACCAATGATTTAAAAAAAGTCAATCGAAACGTTTTTATAAAATGACTGATCTGAATTCTCACGGCTCTGGCAACTAGGGATGTCAAGATTATTAGGTTGATCAATAATAGTGAATATTTAGGTCACAATATAGTCGTAAAGACTAAAAAACTATGATTGTGAACATTTTTGTGTTTTTTTTAAACTCAATTTATAGGAAAGTGAACTTTTTGAACTAAATTAAGTATTTTCTTTGTTCAATTAAAACAAATTCCTAAAAAAAAGTTCCTCAAAAAAGTTAATCTAAATGTAAAGTGTAAATCTGGTGGTAACGTGTCGAGAAAACAAGAAGGAAAGAAAGTGCAGGATTTTATTGTTGTTTTGGTCGTTTAGTGCAGTGTTTTGGTCGCTGCTCTAAAATATGAAATTGGGACATCCCTACTGACAACACAGGTTCAGTTGTAATTGTAATAGGCAAGGCAAGGCAAGGTTATTTGTAGAGCACAATTCGTACACAAGGCAATTCAAAGTGCTTCACACAACAGGAAAAAATGCATTAAAATCACAAAGATATGGAATAAATCACAATCTTAGTAATACCTTTTTAAACCAGCAAGAATACAGGCACACACTCCCTTTAATAGGAATACAAGGCCTTTTAAGTTAGATAGATAGACAGATAGACTTCTAGTTGTTCTTGTTCAGACTTTGGTCTAAAAATGCAATGTATGTATGTATGTATAAACATGCAATGTTTTCTATTTAGCTAAGTCTAACTGCACACTAAAGCAAGCTTACTTTCATTTGCTATAAAAGAAGTACATTTTATAAGACTTATTGCTTTTGACTTACATCTTGCATAATTTGTACCAGAACACCCTCATCCTTCATGCATATTCTTTTCATTTATATTCTGCTGTTAATGTCTGTTCTATTTCATGTAATATTGGAGTCTTCAAAACAGCGACTTGCAGTGCCTTTTATCTCCCTGTGACGCTGTGACGAATCTAATCGCATCATCCGCTCATCTCCGGCCACTAACACTACTGCTCTGACTTAATAACTCTTGTTCTCTCCTCCGCTCTTGTCTTCTGTTTGCAGACGATGCCGGGGAACTGGAATTATTATCAAGTCAAGAGAAACGTCTTTCATTACGCCTTCACCGCCAAACACGTCCGTCTGCTTCCTTTGGCCTGGAACACAGAGAATGGAGGCAAAATTGGCGTGAGGCTGGAGCTGTTTGGCTGCCCCTATGGTAATAGAATAGCTGTGATAAGCAGGATTTACTGTCTTTGGACGATAAAGAGTCTTACCGAACGCTGTGCTAAATCATATCTGATTTATGCCACGAAAGGCTATAAATATTCAGCCATTTGTAATACCTGTAAGACCCTATTTCAACCTGATTTATACAAGGACTGTGCTTCCTAATATATTTGGCCTGTTTTTCTTTGTAGAGGGGCGGGGACTGTGATTAGAAACTTCAAGAGGAAAAAATATGTCAAAATTATAGAATCCACATTCAAACTGGAGATATGTAGAATTAATATACTGTTTTATGAATAATAATGAGAAATAGTATTGTTACATACAATTACAGATATTGAGTAATTAGAATTCATATGAATTTAAAGGGAGTTTCTACTACTAAAATTAATATTTATCACAGAAAATTAGCAATAAGAGATAATATTTCTGTTCTTCTTCTTATACCTTTGACGCTACATACATATTTTTCAAAATTATAACCTAATTGTAATGATCAGTTATACAGTTCACACTATCCATGGCTTTCAGAGTGATAGAAAATGTGCACTGCTGCCATCCAGAATTTAAAATCAATCAATCAAGATTTACTATATAGCACTATTCATACACAGCGTAACTTGTGCTTTATAACTAAAAACATATAAAAACCATGGCACAAAATATTTCACAATGCAAAAAAATT